>JAVRXN010000014.1:14237891-14318038 GCA_033556935.1 Timema podura | reverse complement strand
ACATGTTAGTCTTTATTCTGACTATACTTTTTTTTGTCAGAATTTGGTACAAACCTGTCACTTCTATCACTTTCGGTTCTTGCAGCTTTTTCTCTGCGGCCAGCCTGACTCCTGTAGCCTTTGTGTGTTGTGTGAGGTCAAACGCTGATCTGTCGGCACACCCTACACATTCTATCCAGCCCTACACCAAACAACAATTGAGTTAGATATGTGAGGGTTGGTGAAACAAATATGTAAATCTACTCTTTCTTCGACATGGACCAATTTGTAAAAGGTTTTGAACTAGCGTGCCCGATATGTGCAATATGTATGTTAACATTTGTATTCTCACTTGAAATAAAACCAAACACCCAAAAGAGATTTCCGGCTACGGACACACATTTTGTCAACAATATGAAAGTTACTTTAACATAAGATTTATAGAACAACAATCACACCATTTCTGTTTTAAAGTTTTTGGTAAAAAATATCAAGTGAGTCTTTTTGTTCTATAAAAAAGGTTTATTATTTTTCTTATTGAAATATTAAGGTGATAAGCTGAAATTATTTTTAATAGCATTATTTACAAATTTCTATTTAATGTGGCCCTCTCAGTATTTAAAATGTTCAATGATATGATAAAACAAGTTTAACAAGCCTGAGTTAGAGGAACCAACAGCTTGTGGCAGAAAAAGACATTCTGTGAATATATCAAAGTTCAAGCTAATTTAAAAAACCGAGTAAAAAATACTGTAAAATGTTACTCTCAACTTTTAAATAAGTAGCTGGCAGGTTTTTTTTATGTTCTTTTGTGTTTTTTCTTTATTTAATGAGATAGAAATAAATATTCCCGAAAATTTAAAATCATGTGTAACTGTTAAAAGCAGGAAGTCAAACCAAAATATTTATCGCTTCTGATTCCGATCCTCCAATCAAATTACGTAATAACACGAAAAAAAATCATCGAAAAAGGAAAAACTGAATGTTTCAATATAAAATTAAGTTAAAGAAAGAAGGGTATGAAACACAAATATACAAAAAAAATCTAAAAATTTAGGAATTTTAAAAATCAATAAGAACCTTTATGAACCTAAATATACATATCAATTCAAATTATGGTTATGGTCCTTAAATAATTTATTTAAATTTAGGGTTCCTATTCCTTAAATAACTGTTTATTTCAATTATCAATTTGTACCAGTTCCATTCAAATCCTTGGTATGTGAAGATTAGAGAGAAAAGTCATTTGCTTCTTCCTTATCACTTACATTACTGGTAGGCCATTACATTATTTTACAGTGTTTTCACAATGTCCTTATACATTTATAAGTCATTAGGGTATCATTAGTTTTTTTATAATCAAGAATAAGTAAATTATCGACATCTTACATATGAAGTAGCATTTCTGCATCCAACAGTCGCAGGCGTAATGAGCCATCTCGTTGCTCATGTGCTTCTGAAACGAAGTTTGGACTTGTCATACCGACAAGAATAAGGAACTGTTGTATTCTTGCCATGAAGTAGCCTAACGTCTGGTTTGCCACTAGCTCCTGAAACCAAAAGATAAAAGGCAAGAGTTTCACAACAGCTTACAGTAAACATTTAGAGTTTCAGATCTTGGAGTTAAACAACTGACAGGTTTGGTGGTGGCTCGCAACACACAAACTTTACTCATACCGAGATGTTCAGTAATATCTCTGAGCATAATGTTTATGCTCAGCATAAACATTTGGGGAGTTTTGTTTTCAAATTTGGGAAGATAAAAATAAAAGCTTGATTTTAACAATAAAAAAAATACCCAGAGGCTAAAGCTACAGCTGTTTTTTTAGTTCGACATCCAAGTTCAATTGGGATTGTGTCTCCCTTTTGAGCTAGGTATCTAAGGTTTGAATGTTGGCTTGTCAGGAAAATTGATCACTAATGCAACTGGGATTTTTCCTTTCATGTTAATGAATAAGTGGCCAGTAGACTGGGTGTTATCTCTCTTATAGAATTAAGTTAGTTTCTAAGTTGTGAGTCAATATAATCAGTTGGTTCAGAAAGGGCATGTTTTTACATCCCAAACTATTAAAAAAAAAGTATGTATATATATGATATATATATATATATATATATTGTTAGCATAGCAACATATTAGCCAACATAAATATTGACATATTACATTTTTTAATGCATATTTATTCGAATTAGTATTAATTCAACATCAAAATTCTAAAATGTGGTTTGCTATTTGACAAACGAAACTGTTTTTCTGAGTAATATTTAAAATGCTTCTTCTACTTTCTTTAATATGGTTCAAATTTTCAATCCTTAAAGTATAATATATAATCCATATATATATATATATATATATATATATATGCTTCTTCTACTTTCTTTAATATGGTTCAAATTTTCAATCCTTAAAGTATAATATATAATCCATATATATTAATGGATTTATATTATATATGGATATTATATATAATATGGATTATATATCATATATATATTGGATTAATATATTTATACTTTATAATTTAAATTTTAATAATATTATTAAATATATATTAATATTAATGTGGTTTATTAATAGAATTTTGGAATATTCAATATATATATGATTTATTTATTAATACTTTAAGGATTGAAAATTTGAACCATATTAAATGGTAAATAAAGAAGCATTTTAAATTATATGTATAAATTTTGTGTTAAAATGAGAAAGAGGTAGTTTTTTTTTACCCTTTGTACAGCATCCCCTATTTTGATAATTTCTGCAGACTTCCCATCCATCTGATTGCAAGCTGAATATAGTAACAACTCTGTTTCTTAACTGAATCAAACTTTGGGTGTTGTTTGTCATTTGGATCACAGAAATGCTCGATTTCAGCCATCGTAAATTCCCTGCAGTCAACAAAAAAAACCAACATAAATCAATTACATTTTAAGAATGGCATTTTATTTTCAAGCCACAATGAAAAAAATTATTTACAATAATTTTAAATAATTAATGTTCAAAAGTTGGGTCAACACTAAAGTGGTTAGTTATTAACATCAAAAATACAAATGCAGTTGTGTCTTGATAGTTTGAGTTGAATAGGAGTGGGCCTATCTCATAAAAAAAAAACCTTAAACACGGAATAGCGAAAAAAAGAAAATGGTGTTTTTTAGTCATAAAAAGTTGAATGTATATTTTAAAACTAATTTTTAGGCCTGTCTATAACAGATGATTATGATATTAGCCTACCTAACAAAACCTAAACATCCAATTAAATTTTTAGAAAAAAAGATAAAAATAACTATATGAAATTTGAGTAAGGGGTATAATTTAATATTAGATAAACTTGGATAAGAGATATTTAAACTTTAATGATATACACATTGTTTGTAAAAAAAAAGTATCGTGTGTCGTTATTACATAAGAGTGAGAAAAAATAAATCTCTGAAATTAATAGTGTAAATAAAAAAAAGGTAAATATAGATCCCTAATTATTTGTCATTGATAAAATCTGATTCTAACACAATCAGATAATTAATTAACAATTTCAATATAACAAATGAATAAGATTATCTTGGAATAAATTTCTAAATCTCAATCAAATTATAATACATAATATAGGGGATAGAACATTTGAACTGTAACACAATAGATCAGACTAATGAATTTGGATTATAATAAGATTTTCATGAGCATAAATCAGTATATTCAAATATTAAAAATGTAATATCAATGGATTTTAAGGATTTGAGTCTTGAATTACCATATTTTCTAGAATCCTCAATTTCTAATTCCATAATCGGCAGTAGGCCTATAGTATTCTGTGAGAGTAGTACGTTAGACCACACAGCCACCGAAGCAGGTAGTATAATGATTTGAGAGTGGATATGGGAATTGAAACCAAAGACCTCTTACATTTGGTAAAGTTTTTTAATTAATGAAAGATGTGTACTATAAAATATTTAGTTGCATAAAAAAAAAAGGGATTCAAGAAAACTATCTTCAATGAGTCATAAATATCATTACTATTCAAAGGTGATTCAATAAAATGACTAAGGTTCGAATTTTCAACATAGATTTTTTCAAAACTTTAATCCTTGGAGAAGTGCCCTTCTTACACCCACTCTCTCCAGTTTAGTCTTACAAACTCTTCAATGCTGTATTGTTTTTGTGAAAGTCAATTCATGGCATCTTTGACTTTTTTTTTACAGTTGAAAATTTACTAAAAACAATTTAACATCTATCTGCATCTCAAATGTGTTTCGCCTCTCTGACAAGCAATGTAAATTGTAGGGATGGATTTAAAAAAATTCCTAGTTCTTGAGTTAGCTCCATCCAGTCCACCTCATTACACAGGGTGTCTACTGAGATGGAGAAACAAAAATTAGTGACTTTTTGACCAAAAAATTCCTATGGTATTCAGGGTGGATACAAAAAGTATTTTATAAAATTCCCTGACTTTTCCAGGTTTCCCAGTCAATATTTTCAATTTTCCCTGACTACTTTTTTCCAGTTTTAATGATGGATGATGAGTTTTGTTTTATTTATTATTGATCACATATTAAAAAAGTTTGTATCTACTAAACATAAACAATTTTATCAGTTATTTAAAAAATTAAAATGTTATTTTATTTAGGTATTATTAACTTTTATTTTAGTGTTTAATTGTGAAATTAATGGGATTTTTAGACATATTTTTAAATTCCCTGACTTTTTCTTATTTCTAGTTAAATTCCCTGACATTTCCCTGTTTTCCCTGTCATTCAAAAATTCCCTGACTTTTCCAGGTTTTACCTGTCTGTAGCCACCATGGGTAAATGGATGAACATTATACAATGCATATATAGGCATAATGCACTCACCCGCAACATTAAACTTTAAACAGATGGTGAATGTTAACTTTGTCCTCGGTATCACGGTAAAAACAATCAGGCAACTTGTGGATAGCGCATGGTATCATGGGTAGTAGATGATGTTCCGACGCGTTCTTACGATGCGGGGGAAATTCAAACAAAAATATTTTTGTGACTTTATGGCGAACATATTGAAAATTCGTGACTTTTCGGGGAATTTCGTGACCTATTTTGCAATTAGTAACTTTTTCGTAACTTTAGTGACTTACGTGACCCAGTAGACACCCTATCTCATTTCTCCATTCTAATTTTATCCTCCCATCTGCGCTTAGGTCTTCACATTGATTTCTTTCCATTATATTTTCCAATAAATACCTTGAATATGGTTCTAGATTCTTCCATTCACGCTGAATGTCCTGCTCACCATAACATACAAGATATGATTACCCTAATATTGTTTGGTGATGAGTAAAGAGTATAGCTCATCATTATGTAACCTTCTCCAATCTCCAATATCTTCATCCCTTTTGAGTCCACATATTTTCCTAAGTACTTTGTTTTCGAACATCTTAAATTTCTTCTCGTTATTTAAGGTAAGAGACCATGTTTTATAACCATTTAATGTGAGCAAAATCAGAATTAAAAAAAAAATCACACTAATTTGGGAAGTTAATAAATAAGAATGAAGAATGACCCCCGGCATGGGACCACTCATAGATAGCTAATTGGAAAGAGCATTAGCGTACATAGCCAAAGGTCCCAGAAATTGATTCCCGTGTCAAGGTGACATTTTTCAATTTAAACAATATTATATTTAGATCTGGACTTAACAACTATAAGAGCTTAGGTATTTAACCATAAAGTGGGAAAGTTAGCATCATACTTCACTTATGTTTTCTAATATTTTGATTTGAGATTCATTAGTAAAACGAACATTTCAAATATGAGAAAAAGTAGATTCAACCCATCACTAGTAAAGTGACTTCAGAGTGAACAAACATCTGTGAGGCAGATAAACATAAAATGGTTTCAAACAACTTTTCAACCGTTATAAAAGAAAAGACCAATGTTACCGTGAACTATATAACTGGTCTAAAAATAATAGTTTACCAAAAATACTCACCTGACTCTAATGAGACCAGATCGTGGAGATATTTCGTTACGGAAGGCATTTCCAATCTGTGCCGCGGCAAAAGGCAATCTGCCTTGATTGAATTCCAACAGCCGCTTAAAATTCACAAAAATGCCTTGAGCAGTTTCTGGTCTTAAGAACCTTATGGAAAAAGAATGGTATTAGATGAGTAAATACATTAGGTTAAACAAAATAGAATCATGTAAAATCTCTACAAAAAAAGTTGGTACCAGTGATATAATATAAATACATTAAGTTCTTTGTACGAGGGTGTTTCAATAAATAAGCTAACAAGACAAATCTAATCAATTAAGAGGTAATGTTAACTTTTTTATCGAAACACCCTTGTATAATGGAAAATAAAATAAGTTGTGACATACTATAGAGTATAAAATAAATACTGATAAGGCTGACAAATGAGATGACCAAGAAAAACTAAACACAAAATAACCATACACTATTACTAAGGTATATTTAGAAGTTAATTTGATTCCAAGCTCTGAATAATATATTAGTGAACAAACAATAGGGGAGGAATTTTACTAACAATAAATTGTTAATAAATTATGAAAATTACTTTATCAATTATTTGATAAATATTTTTAATAAACATTCAAAGGTTAAGGTGGAGAGAAGGACAAGGCTATACACTAAACGGAAAAATGTTGGCCTCAAGGTGGGAATGAAGAGGATTCGAGTTTTTGCCGTTTTTTTAGAAAAACTTTTTTGTTTGGCTAAAATAAATAACATTTTGCTCCAGTATAAACATAAGAGTTTAATTTTCTTCTCATGGTGATATCAACAGTTCTTGAATATATATCATCATCATAGCAGCATTAGATGAGAAACTTTTTAAATTAAGATAAAAAGTTGTTATTAAATTCCAGGACCCCCTTGACAGATATTCAACAACCTATTGAAGTAACCATATGAAGAAAATTAAGCTTTGTGTTTCTAATGGAGCAATATTTGGTTTCTTTAGACCAAAAAATGTTTTATATAAAAACTATAAAAAATACTGCCCTTAGCTTGTGTTCGCTACACTCCCACCTTAAGAGTTCCCAATTAAAACACAACAAAACAATACACAGCAGTTTTAGAGGCAAATTAAGTCCCTCCTTCAACAGAGGATAAGTCACTTTGGCATAGTCCAGTCAATGTTTCAATCTCCTCCGCCGAAGAAAGCGGCAGTTTCTCCCCAAAAATTACTGTTATGTTGTTTGTTGTGTTTCAATTGTGAACTATGAGGCGGCTACATGTTTCTATTAAGTGTAAGCCTCGCCCTTCTATCCTCCTTTCAATGTTTATTAAATTACACCATATGGTGCCATATTTCTTTTCTTTAAAATATAAATGCAAATTATTAAAAATGATAAAATATGTGTTCCTATTCTCCAGGACATTAATAAATAAAACAAATCTACAAACAAATGTAGCCAAGACAAAATAGGCTAAATGCATTTGTGGCTTTCTCACTTGAGGGCCTAAAGCAATATTAAGCATCAAGTTTTAGAATGGTTGGTTTCCAAAACATTCGGCGAGCAAAGACACAAAATGGTGAATCCTTCCCATAACATACCCTTTGATAAGACCTGAAGGGCCTATCTGTGTGGCAAACATCAAGTTGAACTCGATTGGCTCGGTGAGTTCATTCCCCGTGAGTGGTGAGTGGATATTAAACTTCTGAATAACGTCGCTCATATCCTGCTTTGTCATACCATCCAACTACAAACAAATAAATATAATCCTCAATGAAAATATATTTCAATATTAAGTTTATTTTCTGTGTTTGAACCCTGTAATGCTGTTGTTAAAAGTTTTCAACTTTGTTTTAGTAAAAGTTGTTTCAATAAATTTCTGAACATAATTAGTTCCATAGCTATTGGTGAGTAGTAAATTGGAGGTTTAGGGGCAAAGTCCTTCAACCAATGGGAGCAAGAAATCTTTCAACCAATTAATATGCAGTTTGCAAGCAGTGTTATGTTGATTATGATGAATAAAAATATATTACTAATGCTTTCTCAGCAAACAAATCTGCATTTTAAACAATATAAGCATATTCTCATTCAATTAATGAACAAATTTACACCATAAAATTATCCAGCTGCGCTAATTCTCATAAAAAATATCATCCAAGTGCCACTAGGCCATTACTAAACCAATGAACGCAATCATGAAAATATAAATGCTAAACCTGTAATTTTTTTTGATTAATTATGTTATAACTTACCTTAACAATAATATCTTGGCATTCCTCCTTGGTAGCTTGGGATATTTTTTTGTCAGCAGCTAATTTCTCTAGATGTGCCTTAATCAAATGATCTAGTCGAAAACACTCGCCCGTTCCAATATCTTTAACCATTAGATCGGCGAAACGATCCACGTGACCAGAAGCTCTGTTGGAAGGGGAAAAATGTTTATAATAATATGCACTATCACATTTCTCTGCCCCCCCCCCCCCTTTCCCCCTCTTTTATTTAAAATTTAAATAATTTACAGAAGTTCAGTAAAGAATCACCAATTTAATAGATTTTATTTACCTTAGGTCTACTTGGTCCAAGCTTGATGTTAAAATTCAATCCAGAAAGTTTGTTTATAAATGTTAAGTTATGACATACAAAAATCAGAGAACCCTTATATTTGGTATTCTTAGTTAGTTTTAATTTAAGAAAAATATGTAGGCCTAACAAATTCATTAAGACATTATATTTCTCCTAACCATTATGGCGTAACTAGCCTATGTGATGAACTCACTTCAAAACAGGCTCGGGTGTCAGAACAGAGCAGTCGACTTCCAACATTTGCTCCTCCAAAACAAAGAAACTACGCCAGGCATTTAGTAGATTGGCCTTCAGGGCACAACCCATAGGTCCAAAATCAAATTGACCTGTAATACCTGAAAACATAATAGTAATAACAATATTAGGCCTATACACTTTTAAATAAGTAGGCCAATTTTATTAATCAATCAAATTAGCATGTATCTACGTTTAAGTTCAGTTGTAAGCTATTGTCAAATTCATTATGAAGTAAAAACATATTTTTTTGTAGGATTAAGGTAAAAATAGTAAAAAATTTAGTATTCAAACCATTATTTGGATTTAATACCCGTATGTAACATATTTTTCTAAACTAAAATAACTATTGGCGCCCTACTAACATTGTATTTAACTAGGAAACTCCTTCATAAAGTGATAAAAAGGCATAATGCTTTGATATTCAATTAAGTACCTCCATATATTGCAAATGACTGATCATAAAAGAAACGTCGTCGTAAAAGATCTTCCATCTTGGCTCTATCAAATGTAGCATCTGAAGGTGCTAAGGCTAGTTCCTTGTCTTCAAGAATCTTCTTGCGAAGTTTCAACTCGGCCACAGCTTTCTTGACATCTAGTTCTGGAGCGCCGTTAGTTTTCAACGAACGGACTAGATCTCCCTGTAAATCCATAATATTGACCTAATTTTATGAGGCTAAAATAATATATAAGTTAGTGGAAGTGAAGTTATAGGCACCAAGATGCATAGCAAGCTTTGAATTGTTCATCTCTCAACTAGTTTTTTCCATACAATAATACATTTTGACACTGATGTGATTTATAGTTCTTAGCATTTTCCATGTCGATTTTGAAAATATTACACTATGTAGCCAAGGATCATCAGGTGGAGTTTAAGATTAAGGTAACTTTAGCCTTTTTTGTTTTTCATCAAAATGATTGGGGGTTAATCCCAATTTATGGTCCACATATGTTGTAAAATGAGTAAATTTTAATCGTGTAGGCCTTTTTGAATTGTTGGCTAAAAGAACATATTCCAAACAAAATGCCAGTGAGCTTAAGTAGGGTTATATAAGAAATGGGATCTTAACTTTTTTTACAAAAAATAAGCCAATATTTCAGGACCCAAAATACTTTAAGTAACCATGCAAATGTAAAAAAAAAAAAGGGCAATTAAGACGTAGGCCCTGGTTACTTCATTAATTGGTTAAATAAACCTATCTTTAAAAAAATGACTAGTTGTGTTGAACAAACATTGATAAACGTTACAATGCGTCCTAACGTCACCTGTTCTTTAACAGATGCTCGGAATGGTGCTAATATTTCTTCAATCTTGGGATCTGCCATCCTGTTCAATGGAAAAATAAGTTTAACGTTTCTGTGTTCCTTCTTACTACCCCAGGAGCTGTATTGTTTAGCTAGAGAAACGCAAAAGGGCGTCTGATATAGATCTATGCGCTGTTTTAATACAAATCTAATACTAGTTGTGATAATATAAATATATTTCATTTATTTCTAGATATTAAAGTCTTATTGCTGTCTGCTACACTTGCCACGAGTGTGAATGGGTGACAGCAAGTTAACAGTGCTACCATTGGTCACATACCACATTTCTCTACTGACTAAACTAAAGTAATTTATAAGGTTGATGTCAAAGTTGTCGGCTTTTTAAAATGTAGTCTTATTATTTGGAAATCTTGAATTTTATAAAAAAAATTTAGCGACGTATGAAATAAGTTATTACACAATATATAATTTAATTAATATTACTGGTCTTGGGAAAGTCATTATGTAAGACGGGGTATGCAGGTTTTAGATATTGGCTTAAGCTCTGAAGAATTGTTCGTGCCGCGAAATTTAAATCGTAGCTCCAATAATGATAGTAATAATGATGTCTAGTTATGAGCTGTTTGTAAAATATTTACAGTGAATACAAAACTAAAGGAAAAATGATTTAAACCATTTATATAAAAAGTTAAGGTTAGGCAATTTGGTCAGAAGGTGTATTTAAACCAGATAACATAAAATGACATACTTCAATTTTTGAAATGTTGATGGCTATGCTCTTTGGCCTTTATACCCTCGATATGGCCATGAACCGCGTAATTGTTTAATTTTATAATCAGTATAGCTTACAGATTTTTTTTAAATGATGTGGAAACCAGATTTTTCACTGGCCTTTAAATAGTTTGTGATAGTACATACTGTGTATCAGCAAACTATCTAACCTTAAAATAAATATGTATCCACATTCTCATAAGCAATTGAACAGGGATACTAATGAAGTAAGCATACTTTCTTAAATACTTACTCAATGGCATTAGGGACTCGAAAGTTCATTGTCACACTTATCCCTATCCTGTGCAAGTTCTATCCAGTCTACCTCATTACACCTTATTTCTTTCCTGTCGATTCTAATGTTATTCTCCCATCTGCGTTTAGGTCTTCCCAATGGTCTCTTCTCATTGGGTTTGCCAGTCAAATACCCTGAGCACAGTTCTAGATAATTCTATTCACGCTGTATGTCCTACCCAAAGTAATTTACGAGATTTGACTACCCTAACAATGTTTTGTGATTAGTACAGGGTATGCAACTTATCATTATGTAACTTCCTCCACTCCCCATGTATATTTATAATACCTTGTTTATGAACACCTTAATTTTTTTTGTCATGTGAGATAAGCTACCATGTTTCACAACCATATAGTACAACCAATAAAACTATTGTTTTGTATATTGTGAGTTTTATATTCTTGTATTAAGGCGGTATGTTAACAACTTACTGACAGAGTAGAAGCATGCAGTTCCACTGTAATATTGTAATTGCTAGTTAAAACTGTTTCCAAATATTTAAATCACTAACCATGTCAAATGATATGCTCTTTGCAGTACTGTCCAAACCATCATCAAAATCTATTGATTATATGCTTTTCAGCGTTCACTTCTAAACCTATTTTCTTTCTAATTTCTTGTAAAAGTTCTGCATTTCTTGCAACAGCTTCCAATAAAGCCAAATCATCTCCGTGTCCTAATAGCTGCATTGTACCGTTTAATGCCAACCCTTTCCTACTCTCGTACATTACCCTAATATCATACTTTAAGGCTAGATTAAAAAGTAATGGGGGAAGTGCGTCTATTATGTGTACTATGTGTGCGTCTATTATGTATTTAAAAAGTATCCGATAACTGATAAGTGACATCCAGCTTGTAACCTGCCACGCGTATCACTCAAACATACCTCAATTAGTTTGACATTTTGTAACGATGTGTTAATTTAAATTAGTGTAATTAAATCCATATAGCTTGGACAGGTCACTCTGCGGTAAACTGAACTGATGGTGATTGGGATCTCAGAGTTCAAATTCTGGGGTGTACTGAGGGTGTTCTTTTCCTTTCCCTATGCACAAATGCGGGTAAATTTCCTCTTAATTCAACCTTTCTAATTCATACTAAATTAGTATAAATATTCAGATAGCCTGAATAAGTATAACTGTACAGAAAATAAAGCTTTGGATGAGATTGTGTGTTGCACACAAATAAGTGCTTGTGGGCATAGTGGTTAACTGTATTTAGATTTACTTGCCTCAATGCAACTTTATTTTCCTATCCTCTCTTTTCCTCTGCTCTGATTGGTCCTATACCTTAGGCAGAAGTAGAATCTCAATTATTAAGTTTGATTCACATGTTCCACATAAATATAAAGCAGAATATCCTTGAGCTAAGCAGTATTTAAGCCACTCACAAAAATGTGTGAAATGATTATGGCACAATACCATTATCTCTGTACTGATTGCAAATCTGTGTCGTACAATACAATATGCGTTTCAACTTGCACAGGTCACGCTGAAATGTTGCAAATGGTTTAGAATTCGCTATGTGACTATTGTTCTATTATTGTGGTCTTGTTTTTTGGAAAATGTATGAAACCACAGTTATTCTATACTAAGTCTGATCTATTAGAATGATCTTCAATAGTAGGGAGAACCATATCATATGGTATAACATTATAAATTGTAAGGGAGAACCATATCATATGGTATAACATTATAAATTAAGAAATGTGCTACTTTGGCAATTTATTTTTCTAAGTGTGCCCCCTTTTCATATAGTGGAAGCATGACATATGTTGTGATTTTTTAAAACTCTATAACATGTAAAATAACCTGGTGATTGGCGATAAAAAAACTAGCTAAAATCATTTATGATAAATAGAAAACTTAACCATAGCTATAATTTCATATATTTTACAATGTAATGAAAATATATTTAAAAAATAGAGATAATAGTTAATCAAACTTATTTATTTTTAGAATAATTCCACTATAGAATACATAACATACTGATATAAAACATTTAAAACTATGAAATCTTTATATTATTAGTTTTGTTTATAAAACACAAAGTAATATAAATTGAAAAACTTACCTATGATATTCATTCATTTGCCTTTTTAAATAGATATTAAGATAAAAAAATATTTTTTTTTTTAATAAGTTGAAAGTAAAACAAGCAATGATATAGTCTATTAAGTTTGGGCTTATATAATAATGTGTTTTTTCTCGTCTGAGATTAATTTCTAGTATAATTTAAAGTACCTACTGTATAAAAGTGTAATTTAATGGTTTTAACACATAATTATAATGAATAAACCCAGTTATATTGACTCAAAAAATTTGATCAAAAGTAAAATATCATCAACCCAAGTATACATTTTGTAACCTTGTGCTAATTTAAAGAATATGATGCATAACAACATTAGAGTAGATACATGTCTAATTGTTTCTTTTTGCTACAAACTGCAATTTGTAGACATTTGTAGTAATGAAGGTAATGAATGATTTATGTTAAAGTCAGCCTCATCTCTCATGTGGGGAAGATTGTTACTCAACAGTCGATTGGAACAGAAATGGAAAAAGTGATGGAAAATACCAATTTGGGAATTCAGAAAAAGAAAAGGAACCAGAGATGCCATCAAGATACTGAGGGTAATTTCAGAGAGTGTGCTAGAAGTCAAAGATGTCTACAGTGGTTTTATCGACTGGCAAAAGGTGTTTGGTAGAGTGAAATGTAAGAAACTGATAGGTATACTCAAGAAGATCGGTATCAACTGGAGGGACAGAGGGCTGATTGAAAACCTGTACCTGTGACAGCGAGTGAAGGTGAGGCTGAATGATGGAGAGACCAACAGCGTAGAGATAGAAAGAGGAGTAAGACAGGGATGTTGTTTGTCACCAAGTCTGCTCAACTTGTATGGAGAATTGCTTATCAGGAGGTACGTGGCAATTTCAGGATAGGGAACACGTCGTCAACACAATAAAATACGCAGATGATCTAGAATTTACTTTACATCCATTTCTGTTTCCAGGTATTTTTTTATTCAAGCCATAGACAGGGTGACAGATGAACAAGTCTTAGGAAATAGTGGGTGAGAAGAGAATCATTTTGGATGTGATTTCTTAGGTGCAAAGCAAACTGGATTGGACACATCCTTAGGAAGAAGGAGAATTCAAATATTATATGGCTTGAAAGAAAGAAGAAAATTCTGGGAGCTGAAGGAGGAGGCGGAGTACAGGGCCCATTGATGGTTTTAAGTTCACTGACAAAAGGAATGGACCTATCATAAAGACAGAACACTTAATAATAATAGTAATAAACTATTTTACAATATTAAGCAATGAAATTGGAAGTATCTTAAGTTAAAAATTAATCAGACTAGTGGTTCATTGAAGTGATGGCTGCAAATTATTGCACTTAAATGTATTCTTAACTTTTTATTGGGAAAAGTTCTATATAATCAGCCCTCACTCAACTTTTTAGTTAAAAATTTACTCGTCAAAGGCTATTAGCTCTATATAAATTTTTAGCTTTCAGTGTTTAATTTGAATCAAATTGTATATTTTCCCTCTTCACGTCATGATGAGAACTTTAATAAACCAACCTCTCCCCACCTTCTATCTATTTGTTGCACCAAGCCACTCAAATAAGAATCAAGTTATTATTTTTAACCAAAGAGAAATATTCTATTTATCGATATAAAATTATACACAAATCATGGTTTCCATGATGATGTAAACAAAGAATGAGGTTATCACATTATATATAAAATACTTGAAGGAAAGTACAAGATAAAGGGATTTTCCTCACAAAAAAAATAGTTTTTTTGTCTATCCCTTGACCTAGGTTTTGTTCTATCATAACTCTTCATAAGAGTGTGAAATGCAAAACATACAATCCTAAATGAAAAAAACCCAAAATTGGAAGGTATAAAATGTAAATTAGTAAAGAATAATATAACACATCAATATAAGCATACAAACAAATAGCATTAATAACAAAGGCAGGAACTTTAATGTTTAGGGCGTGTATATATTTTAAATTTTGAAGTTAAAAATCTCCAAACCTACCTTTGACTTCAGTGGCCAAATGGTCTAAGGTATTACTCTAGTGTTAGACTGGCCTACTTAAGACGGGGAAAATCAGGGTTTGAATCTTGGTCGGGTCTTCTGAGGGTGAATTTTCCTCTATGTTTTATCACTATTCTCCCATGCAAATGCTGCTAGATTATATCTGAAATGTCTCCTTCCTCATCTCTACCCCATTAGAGTAGTTACCATAAATTAGTATAGCTTGAATAGATAGTAAGACGTGGTGATAAAAAAAATGTCTTAGGCAAGAGAAATAGGTTGTCATTGAGTGTTCCATAATTTGTCATTCCTAATTCTTAACATTCTACAACCCTGCATTACTTTAATTTGTTTTATAATATAACCAATCATAATGTAGTGAAACATATTTCAAATATAGATGGGTCAAATTATATATTTCTCGAATCCGAATCTTGAAAATTTTCTTTCGAATCTCAAATTAAAATTAAAATCCTTGAATCTTTAAAATCGAATTTAAAAAAAGGTGTTTAAGGCTGCCATTGCTACTGTGAAATGTTATTTTGTTTTTTTAAGTCTATTACATCATAAACAACAAAGAAACTTAAAAAAAAAACTAATGATGTTCATACAATTATGTCTTTTTGTGATATTGTTTTCCTCAAAACTACACAAGTCTATATAATTACTTTTATCAATTGTTTAAAATTGTTATAGCAAGTCAAGGTCTTCATAATTATTGGTTTCGAGATACTTTTTTTTTTTAGATCTCTACGAATCTTTTTAATACCATAGGATTCAAGGAATCGAGAATCCCATCCATTATTTTGTGTTGCATTTTATAATGCGTTCAAAATAAAAATTTCTCAGAATAATTCTAAACCAATAAAATCTTGAATTGGCCATATTTGCAAATAAGAGCATCATCATTTTCTTGTTTTATTATATACCTCAGTTTTAGCTTATGTGGTGCTGACTGACAGATCACAGCTGACTTTTGACAGTCAAAATTTAGGTATATACCTAAATTTTGACTGTCAGAAGTGACAACTGCTAAAGATATGTTTTTTGCAGATCATATGGTTCGACGTAGGGATACATAATTTGGTCTGGTAGCTTTTCAAAGCCGTCAGAAGTCAGCTGTGAGCTGTCAGTCAGCACCACATAAGCTAAAACTGAGGTATAATTACTTTTAAGTCTTATTAAAATAATATAAAAAAATCAAATTTTTTAGGTAAAAATAGGATTTATATATATTATATTCAACGTTATTTTGTTTTGAAGACTTTCCCAGCTGGTATTTTAATTAAAATGATCATTTTCAGGCTTGAGCTGCTTTGATGGAATAATAACTTCTAACATTTTAGATCAAATCAATTATTGATTGGCCCAGATGTGTTAATCAACCTATCACCATAAATATTAGCTTTGATTGGTTTGGAAGGAACTACCTGTAAAATCTATAAATTGACCTCAAATTCTTGTTCACACAATTCATTTTATCAAGCATCCTAGATGACGGCTGTTGCAACTACAGTTGAAAGTCGGAAGTTAATTATTCCCTCAGTGTGGCTCAAACCTGAAAACATTAATATCAAGTTATTTTATTTACCTATTGCTACTGCACTTAATCATACACAATGTTAAACACTGTTATTCTTACTATGGACATTTAACAATGCCCTACAGATGAAAGACTTGTCACATATGAAACACACGTAATGTCGCAGCTCCATGTGCAGACGGCAGTGTATGATGAGAAAGGAGCGATGTGAAAAAGACTTTCCGCATATATAGCAGGTGTATGGGCGTTTGCCGGTGTGTACGCGTCTTTGTTGCGTCATGTAAAAGTTCTTACCGAACCCTTTCCCACAAAAGTCGCAAATGTATGGTTTCTCGCCTGTGTCTCTCCCCCGGTGAAGCTTGAGTTTGTCTTTGCTGGCGAGGGACTTGCCAGACATTGCAGATGAATATGTTGTTGCCTTCGTGGGATGCCATATGGACACGCAGAGAGCCTCGGCATGAGTAAATCTTATCGCACAGGCCGCAAAGGGTGAAACACTGTTTTGAGTTTGACGCAAGAATGGGCAGTCTTCAGATTGTTTTTATATCCAAATGCAGTCACAATGATCATATTTGAACAGTTTGCGGTCAATGTGGGTCTTCTGGTGAGTCTGTAGCTCCACTAGCAGTACAAAGCCTTTGTTGCAGATAGCACCGCACTCAAATTTCATGGTTGTTTTGGATTTGATGAATTTTCACGTTGATTTCAGTTTTGCTTTCAAAGTCACACATTTGGCACACATCTTTCTTTTCAGATCGATTTGAGATTTTTTTTTTGTTTTTTTCAATGGAAACCTGTCCAACATGGACATACAAGAAAAGCCATTTAAAACCTATATAATTAAAAAAAAAATTTAAACAAATTACATCTTTGAGTAGATACTTAGAGAGCAAGCAAAATCAATCAAAAGTGAACTCACATATGTATGAAGAAAAAAAGAAAGAAGAAATATTGATCTTTTCATTTAACTTTGGTGGAAAGCAATTTTTCAACATGTATTAAAATTTCCTAGGTAACGAAATTCTCTGAATTTTTCTTTATCAACCGAATTTACTGACTTACACATTTTCCAGGATGTGGCCACTCTTGCCAATTTTTTTTTTCATATTTCCATGAATGAATGATTTGTACATATTGCATATCTAGTTATAACAATAAATTTCACACTTGACGCACAATTTAAGCAAAGTTATACGCATCATTGCTCCAATACAAGATTGTTCTAACTCAAAAGATAAAGCGTTTTAGAATAATGACATAGAATTGTCTCAAATTTTACTCTTTATAATTCAATGTTGTATGTAAAAAAATAAAGTTCAACTTGTAACCTAATTAGTTTACTTTAACATCATTTAAGTTACGTAAATAGTGACACATAAATTTAAGACTGCACCAAAAAAATATAGTGTAATATTTTTTATGCGTTAGTGAAACACAACACACACTATATCTCCCAATGGCCAGTTCACTTTTGTATATGAATTCTTTTATAATAATTGAATCACATAACAAAGAGCAAAGCTCCTAAAGAGTATAGATATATATTTTTCCTGTGCTTCTTGTCTTAAAATGTGTTTGGTATATTTTGATATATTTTATTTACACTAATGTAATAGACATTAGTAAGGTAGAATTTAGATGAAGTGAACCTACATTTGAATTGAGGTAGAGCGGAAAGACACCTGGGGAAAACACCTTAGGGCCCCCCCCCCGCACCACTCCCCCCGCCCACCTGATGAGAATTTTGACCCCGCAAACCGCACTGGCAAACCAGACCAGATGACTGATAACTTCATCAGCATGCCCACAAGTGCTGGTGGTATTATATATATGGTGGACTTGACATATTGTTAATGTACAAATTGTACAAGGAGAAATGTATCAGTGAGTAGAAGATACACTATTAGGGTACGGATGAAGGAAAAAAGAATTATAGAAAATATCCACATTTGTGTGTAGGAGAAGTGAGAAACTATCTAGGAAAAATAACCCCCAATATACCCGGCAGGGATTTGAATCCTGTCTTCTCTGCGAACTAGATTACACAAGGTTGATGTTTATCCCATTTGCCAACTGATGTGGGTGATTGGAAAAAATATTATAAATAAATATACAATTAAAAGCAATTATTCTAAGTAAATTTTAAGTTAATTATTACTTAATTTAGGTTGCTTGGAAAAAAAATAATGCTGTCAGCAGTAAATCGTTATTTAACTTTTAAAAGATAATTTTTAGAAAAAAAAGTTTTTTTTAATAGCTCGATTATGAGCACTAATAATTTAAATTGTTGTCATTAGTCTACATCTACTTACAACCTTACTGTAAATTAAAGTTTTTTAGTTTGTTTATGAAAGTTCATTATTTTTATATTCTTTGTAATATTTTCTGTAACATACTCAGTATTGTTCAGTTAGAAACCATTTTCTGTAATGATAAACATGCTCGATGATCAAACTTGTAATGGATTTTTTAATTTAAAAATGGCTACAACTAGAGGTAGGACTATAAAATAGGAAATTGATTTCAAAGCAACATTAATTTAAAAAAGAAAAAAATATGTGTACATGTTTAGAAACTACTTATATTGATTAAAAACAAAATTTACACATATATTGCTTACTCTCAAATATATATTATATAAAAAAACCTATCACATTCAAGTTGTATTCAATCTATAATAATTATTTTCAAGTTGTTTTCTCAATTATCTCAGAACCAGGGTTTGGAGTCAGTACGGCAAGCTTTCAACTCCAATTCCTCTATTTTTATACGGTTCTAGTTCGAGTCTAACTCCTTCAGAAATGGATAATGTATATTATTAATAAATAATAACAAATTTATTGCAGTAATTCATGGGATGCTTCTTTGGCATTGTGAATTTAAATTTCCATAAATTTGTCAATAAAAATTACAAATATTGGTTCTAAAAATTAAAATTAAAATGATATATTGCTATAATAATATAAGATTTTATTTTGAAATCGGACTCAGACTCCACTCCACACCAAACTAATTCCGATTCAGACTCCGCAGCCCTGCTCAGGAAAACCTCTTTCGAGATGTTGTGGTAGTAACATGGACTTCTTTCCACTAGTCAACTTTTTCCTACAAATATTTGGTATGTTGACTAGAACAAAACAATAAACATAAACAATATGGTATGAAAAATTGTTTGATAGTCATAAGGGATGTAGCATTTAGAGAAATTCTTTGCTTCATAATAACTTCAACAAACTAAAGAGGACATTTCAACTTACCTCAATTTAGTGGAAATATTTTTAGGCAAAATATTATAACGAGGAAACTTTAATCATCTTAAATATTCAAAATTATTTTTTGGACTATTTTAAATTGATTTAACTTTTTTACTATGAAACTAAAGAATATGTCGAAAATATACATAATTAGAATATACCTTTCCCTTGATTATCTTCATCTTCTTTAAATTTGATTATAGATATCACATTTTGGTTAAGGCTCAATTATTATAAATCAATATTTGACATTTCAAAAGAACTTCATATCAATGGTTACTGCTATAATGCCATAATAACAATTTTCAGATCGTTGACACTTTTAAATTAGTAACAACCAACTAATAACAACATATTTTTATTTACAGATTAAAATTAAATGTCAACATAATTATGTTTACTAAAGTGATGTGTAGAGAATGTTAATATTTTAACATTAAATAACAACAGTAAAGTATTTAAAGTAATTAGTTAATCCTAAGAAGTCTCCAATATATATTTTATTGCCTAAATGTTTTAGTCGAGACTAGGAGGTTTTTCTTTGCACATTTATTTAGTTATAACTTTGGTTTCTTAGTAATGTTTATCTTTATCATGGACAGAAAACTAACCATAAATATTCGTTCCCAATGTCAATCAGTTACACGCAAGCAATAGTTACTTCTAACGGCTGTGATTTTTCAGATGAACATTCAACAACGCCTTACAAATAAATGCTTTTTCACAAATGAAACACGGGTATGGTTTCTGTCCAGAATGGAGACGTCGATGTATAACCAGAGTCGAGCGTTGTGTGAAGGCTTTACCGCACGTTTCACAACGATACGGGCGTTCACCAGTGTGCACACGTTTATGTAACGTCAAGTTGCAGCTCTTACAGAACCCTTTCCCGCAGAAATCACAAATATAAGGTTTTTCTCCGGTGTGTATCCGACGGTGGAACTTGAGGTGATCTTTGTTAGTGAGGGACTTCCCGCAGATGTCGCAGATAAAAACGTTGGTCCCAGCATGCGCGTCCAAGTGGAGACGCAGGGATCGCGGGAAAGAGTATTCTTTTCCGCACAGTTGGCATTTGTACACCTTCTTCTCAGGCTTCACGTCAGAATGCACTGTCTTCATGTGTGTAAATAGGTTGTACTTATAGGCATAAGAGCGCCCACACTCGTCGCATTGAAACGGCTTTTGATCTCCGTGACTTTTGCGGTGTGCTTGCAGCTCTAGGAGCAAAGTAAAGCCTTTGTCGCATATATTGCAGCGAAGTCTAATTTTGTGGTTCAGTTTGTCTTGGTGTAATTTGAGTCCAGTTTCATGCTTGCTTTTAAATCCACAAATTTCACAAACATATTTTTTTTTAACGGCGATTTTTCTCAACCTTTTTTTCTTATGCTTTTTCTTCTTGGAACACCTGGTGAAAATAAACATACAAAACTGTAAGATAAATGAGCTTACACTATTACGATTAAAGAAAATACATTTAATTTTTAAGAAAGACAAACCTTTATAAAATATATATTTTCACTTATTTGGTTTAAAAAATGTGAGTTTGAAAATCTTGTGCAACCAAAAAAATACAAAAAACTTTGACTTTTATAGACAATTATAATTTTATATATTTTACAAGATGATACCACGGATGAAATTATTTTTAAAACAATGTTGGTTTGCAGTTTTTGTGCTAGACAGTTTATTAGCTAGTTTATTTCAACTGGGAAAATATGAAATGTGTCTTAACTTGTGCTGCATGTCGGGATGGTACATTTAAAATGAAGTTATTGTAATGCCTATCCGGTATTTGAAACAAATACTTTTAGAAGTAATGTAGGAGTGTTAGTGCTCTTTGTCACAACAGAGTGGATCCCTAACTAAAGGAGTAGGAAATAAAAAAGAAGAGAAAGAGTTTTAAAATACATTACCAAACAAATTAACGGTTTAAAAGGTTAAAGAAAGGTATCTAGGTTTTTAAAGTCGAGAATCTTTGGGTTTAGGAAGAAAATCTTCAATGACTTTAGCCAAGCCTGCAAACAGAAAATAATAGGGGTGTGGAAAGTCCCTTTTTCAATTTGAAGCAAAATATAATAAAAGTTTAAAAAAAAAAGTTGTATAGGCCTAACTATATAGCTAATAATCCGAACAGGTAGCATATTTTGTGGCAAATTAATAAATTAATTGTGTATAACCTGAACAGGTAGTAAGAGACACACAAACAAAAAAAGCTACTATCAGAACATTAAATTTAATTTTCTTATATTTTTGTGATTTGTGATGTATTTAACAACTCAAAATGGCAAAAAAATTGAACATAAATCTTTATCTTAGTTCCAAGTATTTGTATTGGACAAGATTCATAATATGTCAACTCCAAAATTTTACTTTCAAATCTTGGACAAGATTCATAATATGTCAACTCCAAAATTTTACTTTCAAATCGAAGTTTAAAAATATTCAAAATTAAGTCTAAGTTCATGCAGCTTCACACATCTCTAGAAAATAGACATAAGACTTAACATTTATATTGGCTGTAGATTTAAGTTCTTGGTTATGATCCTAAGTTGCTATCATTATCCTACTGTTCACAATGTTACAAGACCGAAGTTCTTCTAATACACCCTTACAAAAGATTTGTTTTAATGGTAAAAACTCTTAAATATATTATCTGAGAATTATCTGAAATCATCGTAAAGAAAACGATTTCCACTTTCTTGAATCAAAATAGTGTATTAGGAATTTACTTCTAAATATAACAAAAAATAAAGTTTTGATATTTGAGAAACATACAAAACTTAGCAAACCACACAACACAGTTATTTATCCCCAGAAAACTTTGTTAGCCAGGAAGTCAGTAAAAGGAAAGGGTTTGGAAAGAACAATGCAACATTATTAATACTTTTCTGGTAGGGTGTGTGCTTTTGAAGTCTAGGGGGGCAAGAAGTGTAGGGGGGCGGGAGAGTGCTAGCTAGTATGAAGAAAGGGGGCACTGAGAAAAGAGGGCTGCCTCTAGAGAAAAAAATATATACAAGCTTTTTTTTAGTTACTTATTAAATTTAGTTTTTACTTACAATATTTTCAACTCTAATAATACTATTATAAAGAATTACTTTATATAATGTATTTAATTGTTGATTCAATGGTTAGTTTAGTTTTTATTGCAAATTTTGTATGTAATAAACCACTAATAATATATTTAATTTGCTAGAGTAAGAACTAGGTTAACTTTTGAGATTAATAATTTTAAACATCAATAATTGTTTACCCACATCGGTGGGCATTTGTACTAAACGTCAAGCTTGTGTATTCTGATTTGCCAGTTGAGGTTAGAATCTCGGCTGGGAGTATTGAGGGTTTCCAAGCAAATGTGGGTACATTTATTCATAATTATATTTTAATCCACAACCCATTA
Organism: Timema podura; assembly: GCA_033556935.1. Lineage (NCBI taxonomy): Eukaryota > Metazoa > Arthropoda > Insecta > Phasmatodea > Timematidae > Timema > Timema podura. Next base: position 14,294,721 of record JAVRXN010000014.1, on the reverse strand, counting down.
GTATGATTTGACTTTTTTATACTTCCCTAACTATTGATGTTACCAGACGCTACTGAACTCCTGTATGGAACCTAATATGTTTATAAATTTGTTTTTAAAATGTACTTGCTTGGAAGGATGGATAGGGGGTAGGAGGGGGTGGGGGCAAGTGGTTAATCCACCCCAGGCAAAATAAAGTGAACATTTTTGGGAAACTTTGTGGTACCTAAGATAAAATTTATGTTGGAATATCAGATTGGTTTTCATTGAAAATGAGACTAGAAATACACTTTCTTCCCTTTATATCGGTAAGCTTTTAGATAATGGAGTTGGATTGTCAAAGTCATGTGAAGATGACTGAGCTACAAATCAAGTATGATGATCTAGCCCAGCTTTATTAAAAATATTTGAATGGCTTGAACTGTGACTAAAGAGACATAATTTCTTCCCTAAAAAAGATCTTGACAGAATGGAGAAGAACTGTAGTGACTTGTGTAAATTTTGTCAGTGAGATTATAAGGCATACTATTAGGCATGGTCGGTCTATGTGGGTATTGAAAGCACTGCTTGCTTACTTTAAGGCAAATAAAATCTTATTTTATGTTTACAAATATCTACAAATAATCAGCATCATCAACTGTTTCACGCGTGTGGCCGAGTCAGTTTTGTAAAATGCCTCCATCTTCCTATATCCTTCCACCATTCTTCTCCTATAACTTGAACACTTTCTGTTATCTGCTCCTCCCACATCTTTCTTGGCCTCCCTTGCGGTCTTTTGTATGTTCCTACACACTTCATTTCCAACATTTTCTTCGGCATCCTCTCTTTTTTAGTCCTCATTACATGTCCATACCATCTCAGTCTTGCTTCCTATACTATCTCATGTACTCCCTGTAAACCCCACCCTTTTACAGATAACTTCATTCCTAATCCTGTTTCTCCTCGTAACAACTAACATGCTCCTCACAAACTTCATTCCCATGGCTCCACTTTCCTAGTCTCTCTTACATTGTCCATGTTTCTGCTGCATATGTGACAATGGGCATAAATTACACCCTGTACAGTATTTCTTTACACTTCAAGGGGACTGTACAGGGTGTACTTTGTACTTTTAAATTATAAATCTAATATATTTTATAATGTTGGCAGCTGCTTTGTCTGAGCTTCGTATTTGTCAAGCATGACTGTGGGGTCTGTCTCTGCTACAAGGACCTACTAGAAGTCAACTTAAACTGGCCTCTAAAAGTATTCAAATGGCATAGTTTGAACTGCCTTTTGCTGCTGTGGGGCAAATGAGAGAATACAATAGTAAATTTACAGAGTGCTCTTGGTCAATGTTGACACATGCTGTGTCGGTTTTACGTCAGTCGTGTGTTCAAGACTCCTCTAAATGATCTTGATTTGCATTATTTAAGTGTTTTTTGTTTTGTTTTATTCTTTGTGCCATATTTATTTTAATTAAGGATAATTTTATGTATATAAACATGATAGTTAAATATATTTTATACCACTAAAATTATTTAAATAAATAATTTATAGTCCAAAGATAAAAACAAGTTTTGGGATACTTTTACCCCCAAACCTATATCCAAAGCTACTTGTCCAGCTCCTGAGGCCATCAACTGCCTCTGCGTGTTAGACAATGAAGGAAGGGGGATTTATCTTTCATTCCAGGTGACAATAAACATAGCTACGCCATTGGTTGAGATTTAACTTACAAACATGCCATGTTGACATAATTATATGCAAAATCATTTATGTAAATTGTATTGATCTGCCATTTTTAAACAAATTAAATCCAAGGTTAAGATTACACCAATAAACTGTGATCTCTTAATTTGCATATTGGTTTCTGAAAATATAAGTTCAAAACATTGCTCAAGAGCTATTTTGGTTAAAATGATAAAAGAGAAATTCTAAATTTATCCTTAGCTGCACCAGCACTTTAACATTTTAAATCTATGCACTGAGAAATTATGGAGTGAATATATATGTTCCATTTTAGTGAAATTTCAGGTTCAAAATCAAAACTGTTCATTTCAATACATATTTTAATAACCATGTCATATAATTCACAAATAAATGAAGAAATCGAGTTATTTTTATATGGATAAAACTTTTTGATACCTTAACAAACACATTACATGTTATATAAATAATATATATATTTGCATTTTAAATGCACTCTATCACAAAACATAATACCAACATTGAAATCATCAAATAATATACTAAGTAGCCTATACATACATCTACAAAACTACAAGCATGACTTTAAATTAAGAATATTTAAGTGAAATGTAATGATAAATAATAAATAAAATAACATTTTAGCATTTAGATTAAGTTAAAAAAAAAAGAAGAATAGTAACAATCTTTCCAACAAAGCAATCTATAAGTTTTTTCCCTGAATTATATTAAATGTAACCTTATAGATTGGGATTTTAGACCATATACATCTGCATATATTATAAAAGTCACCAAGTTAAACATCTTATAAAAGAAACAAAGGAAAAATGGCGCCAAATGGCTGTATTAAATTAAAGATTGAAAGGAGGATAGTAGGGCCAGGCCTACACACTTAACAAAGTTAACAATTAAAACAAACTTTAACACATAATTGTGTAATTTTTTAAATACACGGTCCCTTTCTTCAGCATAAGAGAGGTCTGTGTTTTACTCTCTCCTGCTGAAGAAGGGGATTGGTGTGCTCCAAAAATTACATAATTATGTGTTTTGTTGTGGAATTGTGAGACCTACAGTTTTCTGGTAAGTGTGTAGGCCCTGCCTATCTTGTAAAAGAGAAATACTTTCATTTATGTGATGAAGTATGTTTTTGTTAAAAAAATAACTTTTTTTTCCTTAGACTAGTTCATCTCATCTGATCCAATTTAGTGAAATAATGTTTCCATTTTAAAAGACATTTTAAGTCGAAAATTAAATCATGTAAGTTATTAACTAATAATAAAACTAATAAATGAAAGTACAATAGAGATTAGGCCTACTTTAAATAGGTAGCAAACAATAAAACAAATCAATGTATTACCCAATACTCGTATAATGTTTCTTTTCAGTTAATATTTTATTTTAAATGCTAATATTTTTAAATTAAAAACATACAAGTGGTAGATTAGGTGAAACAATATGTGGAAAATGTTAATCCTTCCCCCCAAACTATACTAATTATAGGGTGTGTGAAGTTTTGAAATGTCAAAGACCAAATCTCCTTCGATTTTGACATCCAGTATAAAAACTTTGATTCTTTGAAACATTTAGAAAGAAGCTGAAAACTTTGAAATATGATGAACATATTTTAAATATCTCACAAAATATGATGTGTTTCAACATATATTCAATTTTATAATGGCTACTAAACATATTTTAACACAGAATAGTGATTAAATGACACCTATAGCACAAGCATACCTATATAACATATTCTGAAAATTGAAAAATGACACCTGGACACGGGAATCGAACCCGGGACCTTTCCCGTGTCCAGGTGCCATTTTTCAATTTTCAGAATATGATATCTAGATGGAGAATTCCTCACTAAAAAGCATAAATAATAGCTTTGGCTATTTGATTCATACCTATATAAATTCAGATGTGTCAGCATAAATAAAAATTGTGTTTCACCCCCCCCCCCCCTAAAAACAATTCTATTTAATTAACCACACTTAATGGATAATTTAAAAATTAAGAGTAGTATTATGTGACAAAAACAAAAACCTTATTTTTGACTTTGACCTAAATTTCCAAATTTTAAGCTTTGCTTGGCATTTAAATTATTATTATTAGCACCGTGTCTTACTATACGTTCGGTTTATACGCACTTACGCTAATGTATAATGGTAGGGTGGTTGTGAGATGAAATGGAGGACCTACAGTTTAACGTGGAATCCGAACCATGGTGGAGGCCTGGCATTCCACACATTCAAAAGTTGTGATTAATACACATCTTGTCAGAGGTGAAGGAAGGGTTTGGCAATCATATAAATCTGTGCCGGGACCGAGGATTGAACCCCGGACCCTCAGCACAGAAGTCTGACACCTTACCCCTAGACCACCAGGTCACCCCTTGGCATTTAAAAAGTGACCTTCACACACCCCTATTAATTTAATTATGGTTTGACTAGATTTAAGTGTAAAGTACGGAGGCTACGGTGGTGATTATATAACTAGACAGATTAAGCTGACCTTTCCCATTTTAATATACACCTATAGTAAGAACAGGGAAAGAAGGAACGTATCAGACCTTTACAAAAGTTACAACTATATTCATATATAAAGCTATGTTATTTGCAGCTGTCACTTATAATATGCAGTATTAGTAGCAATACAATAATAACATACAGTAGAGTATCAATAGTATGAGGTAGGGATACACCCGGTGCACATTCTTTTACACACGACGAACGTTGTGTGGTTTATACAGAAAAACTACACTCACAAGTAAAAAAAAAAAACAGAGTTTTTAAAAAAAATTCTAATAAAACATACATAGTTTAAATTTACAAGATTATTTTAATTTTATATATGTCATTTAAAAATATAAATTAAATAATTTTTACACTTAAAAACATATAAGTATTTTAATTTTTTCTGGCTATTCTGTTTAGTTCCAGTTTTAGAGAGTTAGGAATGGTCCATGTCTTGTTCAATTGGAACTATCGAGACTCTACAATAGTTATTTTTTTTATAAATGTTGACTGCAAAAAACTAAACCTTGTTGTATTTCCCACAACTCCCTTCTTAACGTGTTCTCACTATAAACGTGTTAAACTAATTGAGAACCTCTTAGTATAAAATATCCAGTTGCTAGTAAACTATCACCATATTAAAACTATTATCCCTCGTCTCTACAAAGATGCTTGCTAAGAGTCACTCTGATTACTGTGATTCTTTAAATGAGCGTTCAACAGCCCTGTACAAATGAAGCTCTTATTACAAATAAAGCACACATACGGCCTCAGCCCCAAATGTTGCCGACAGTGGATGACCAGGGTACAACGCTGGGAGAAACCTTTACCACACGTGTCACACTGATAAGGTCGTTCACCGGTATGGACGCGTCTGTGTAACGTCAAGTTACCTCGCTTCGAAAAACCTTTGCCGCAAAAGTCGCAGATATTAGGTTTCTCTCCGGTGTGTATCCGGCGGTGGAACTTGAGGTGGTCCTTGTTAGTGAGGGACTTCCCGCAGATGTCGCAGATGTAAACATTGGTTCCTAAGTGACTCGCCATGTGACGCCTTCGAGATTTTGTGTTTGCGTAGATCTTGGCACAAAACTTACATGGATAAGATTTCTTTCTGGTTTGATGTTAGAGTGTACAGTCTTCAAGTGCGTATAAAGATTGTTCTTGTAGGCATAGGTCGATCCACACAAGTCACATTTGAACGGCTTCTGATCGCCATGAGTCCGGCGGTGGGCTTGAACCTCCTGCAAAGAACCGAAGCCCTTCCCACAGATATTACACCGTATTTTAACTCTGTGATTAAGTTTGTTTTGATGTACTTTTAGTCCGGTATCAGATTTACTTTTAAATCCACAAATATCACACTTAAATGAGATGTTCACATGAGACGACTTTTTCCTTTTGATTTTGTTCTTCTTTGAAGACCTAATGAAAAAACATACAATTAGGTGAGAAACAAATGATAAACATTTTAAAGTGCTCAGTACTTCTGTTTAATGTAGTAATAATATTGTCAAGTCCAAGACTGAGACATGTGATAACAAAGCTGGGTGTTGGTTAGTAAAGCTACAATATCAATAGTGCAGAAATAAAGATATCCTTTGTTTAGTACAGCTTAATTTAAAAAAAAAATGTCCTTAGCAATTCCATTAATACATTATCTAACAAATATGAGACTTTGGGATTAATTTTTACATGTGTAGCTTGCATTGATTGTTAACATTCTTGACTCTGAATAACGAGGTCACTGTTCGATCCCCAATCGTGTACCCCAAGGGTATTTTTTTGTTTTGGTTTTTCATCTTGTTTCCAAGTGAATGTTGAAGCAGTTATTTAAAATATTCCCTCTTCTTCCTGTTTACTTAGATGATGTAATTTAAATTATCTAATCTGGCTAACATTTTAAAACTGACTAGCATATTTTGAAACTATTAGGTATTAGAATTATAAGAGTTGTACAAAATACCTTTTCATGGTTTTATAAGAATACATTTATTTAAACAGCCTAAAATATTTACATAAAAATAACAAAGGCGTGTCTGGGCTTCATCATTCGTAACCAAGTTTGTGGAAAGATAAGCCGGTACTAGTGTACCATTGCCCAGGGGATGCCCGAATGTACTGGTACTAATCGCACAGCCTTTCTGCGGAGGCTCTTTCCATGCCTCGATGAGATGATGATAGTGAATATGACGGGGTGGAGCCAATAAAGATCTTAACCTAACTTAAGCCTAATTAATCAAACACTGATGACCATGAGAATTATTTCCTTTTTGAGAAAAATCCTCCTGTACTAGTTGGGAATTGAATCCGAGACTTTTAGGTTAGTAACTAGGGGCTCTAACCATTATACCACAAGGCTGGTTTACACCAAAATGAGTGATCAATTTAGTTGATTAAGTTTTAATATTCCAAATATTAAAATATACATGATATTGTGCATCTGGATACTGATTACAGTGCATTTGCCAAGAGGGCCATAGTGGCACTTTGTGTGTGTGTTTAAAGTGGGGGAGGGGGTCTATGGTTGTGTATATATATAAGTTATATGTTATGAACACTGTAGTTCATAAAAACAACAACTAGAGTATGATTGCCAGCCACAACATTGTTTATATCTGATCAAACAGAAAACATTATTTACATAAAAAAAAAACTGAATGTATTTTAAATGGTTAGTTTATCAGACACAGGTGTTTAATGTATTAGGGATTATATGCAGTAGAGAATGTAAACTATTTCATAGTTTCTACAATTTAAAAAAACCCAGCTTTCATGGCTTTTAATTACATTTCCCCTGCCTTAATTCATGAGTCAAATAAAAGACAGCTGAAACATTACAAAAATATTCCTTCAGAGCGATTGTCATTAAGGGCCAGTTTCATAGTCAGATTTAGTACGCCTAAAGTGCGAGTCGATACTAAATACAGGACGACACCTACCTAGACCAAAATGGAATGGGCCAGTTACGCATATGAAACTGACCCATTCCATTCAATTTCAGGTAGGTGACGTCTTGTATTTAGTATAGCGCCGCACTTAAGGCGTACTAAATCTGACTATGAAACTGGCCCTAAGGATATCAACAGTTCTGATTTTTCATAATTGAAAAATATATCACTTTATATATATACTCCATGTTAAGAAAAAAAGTATTAGAAATATTATTCATTATCAGCAAACTTTAATTCATGACTTAAATTTCATTTCAATAATTTCATGACATGTAGCTACTCTGCATGTTTTCATCATACAGGAGGGGGGAAAAAAATCGGTTTAAATGTCTAGGATCTTATGGGGAAAAAAATCAGTCAAAATAAACCTTTGTCTGGTCACCAGTAAATGGTTTGATGACTCTGATAAGCTAAGTTTGAGTGTAAACAATCACCATATTGCACTTATTATTTGCGTGGAAGAAGAGTGGGAAAACATTTAGTAAAAAAACACCCTCAATAAACCCAACAGAGATTCTAACCCCAATCTACCCCTCATCAGCAGGCCAGTCATACATGAGAGTGAAGCCTTAGACCGTTCAGCCACAGAAGCGGGTTTAGTAATTTTATACTACTATAAGTTACTAAACCCACTTATAAATTTATTAATTTTAGATAGTAGCAGGGGTACTTTTAAAAGGTTTTTTTAGCACCGTTTCTTACTACTTAATCAGGTTGGTTGTACACAAATGTATTAATAAATTAATAACGCTTGTGATTTATGGATAAGGCTTGTTGAATATTGAGAAAGTGTATCCGCATTTGCCTGAAGAGAAAGAGTGGACAATTAGGAAAAATCACCCTCAGTAAACCACCAGAATTTAAACCCCCGATTTCCCTGTCGCCGGCAGTCTAGTCCAACATGAGAGTGATGCCTTAGACCATTTGGCCACAAGAGCGGGTGAAAGGGTTGTTGGACACAGGAATAGGCAAGGGGGTCATTTAGCAGGAAGAAGATAGGGTGATGTCTACTTTCAAGAAGATTGCATTGGTTCGGTAGCCGTGGTCAAGTTAGGTCCTAGTGGATATTGTTAGGCTATGTTCATCCCAAACGGTCGGGTCATATGCAACATGGAACCGATAAAGTGAAAGCTGAATCAGGCGGTAAGGTACCTCTTGAATGTGTGTTTGCAGTTATGTCCTTGTTAGCAGTTATCACACATCTTAACAGTCCATCAATACAACAGTGCTGAAGTGTTGCGAGAATGAGGCGACTTTAGATGAGAGACTATTATAATTACAATCCTTAACAAAGCCTTATAGTCAGAAGATATTAGTTAGAATAAAATACAAACTATATTAATAAATGCACCTCAAAGCCGGAATTTTAAAATTTAAATCAGATTTTCATAAATTAATTAAAAAGTGAGCCAGAAGACATAAAATAAAGAGTTTTTTTCTGTCTGTTATAAGCAAAGAAAATCATTGCCAGGGGTAACCATGCAATCCATAAAGAATAAGATATAATAATTCACTCTGTTTTATTTAATCATCACATTAGCACCAATGTTCCCTTAAAAACTTGGTAATACTTTTATAAACATATATATGTTGTATATTTGTCTCAAACTTAATACATTTATCTTTTGAGTGTTTACCTTAAAATGTAAAATGTATTATAAAACAATGCATAGATTCTTTAGAATTTCTAGGTTATCTCTATTTATAGAGTGTGACAGTTATGTTACTTGAAAATGGCAGGTTTGGCCTTATAACGTGTCCGATTCATGGTACATTTATTTAAGGGTGTGAAGTAGTGTGTTGCCTGGGTAAATTGAGCTAGTTTAAACTGTACCTGTGATATGCTCTCATCACTCGATTGGTCAGGTAACAACGGTAATATAGTTCTGTGTGAGGTATGTAAAGTAGAGTCTATGTGTGATTGCTTAAGTGGGTGAAAATATTCAAAAGTACAGTTTTAATAAGTTATGCTATCCTGACAACACTCCACGACACTAAATGGCATTGCATTTATTAATGTATTACCATAAATTAACTGTAAAAAAAACTGTAGCAATACACGTTTCTAATGAAGTGTATTTGATGACAACCTAGTTTAAACCCTTTTTAAAATACCTACAAGAAATTAACTAAAACTTCTTTAACATTTTATTACATAAAATGTTCTACAACTATTTTCACAAAACTTATAAAGATTTGACATGTTCACTAAACAAATTCTTGTCTGGTAAATAATAAAATATGTATGCAATTCATAACAAATTAACATAACAATGTGTAAATAGACAAGACAATGTACAAACAACACATTTAAATTGTCAATTGTCATTACAAAAAAAGAGAATGTCTCAGTAAAACCTTCAACTATACAAAACCCATTTAATGATATTAACTGAGACAGTAAAGTGATTTGAGTGAGCAGTATAAAAGAAACATGCTCAAGATTTATTTCAGTGACTAATAAAGATTAGCAAGGCACCCAATAAAATCAGGAAAATTATCAAATACCCTCAAAGGAAAAAAATAAATAAAAAAACCAGGGGTTCTTTTGATACAAACATTCATACCTGATTTTTTAAATTTGTCATTCAATCTTTATCAAAAGTTGACAATTTGTAGTTTGTGTAGAATAAAATAAAAAAAATCAATCAAATAGAAAAATTGGATTGGTGTTGCTTAAAATTTGAAGATAAAAAATATACAAATTTAAATACAAAGAAACACAAAAAATCATGTATTTATGGCAAAATTGTTTATCTCCCTATTTTAATTTTATTTTCAAAATGTTAATAAGATTTTAACGTCATTTAGTAAAAAATACTGTATGTTTAATCATGTGTTTTGGCAATTTTTTTAAAACTTTAGTCTTAAATAATATTTCATATTAAATTTGATTAAAATATATTTGTTAACTGAAACAGTAATGCTCATGGCCATGGTAGAAACTTGATCTAGTTTATGTGACATTTGTATCTACAGTAGCATTAACAGCTACAAGTACTTTACCCAAATACGACTGTACGTAATGTTTCATTCTGAGTTAAGGGAAGCAGATTTCGGTTCAAATTCTTACTGAGTGCCTAAAAATTATTTTTTCTCAGTGTGATTTTGGCTGATGAATTTCCCATCCTCCTTATCAGTACTAGGGGACATCCTTAAATTTTACCTTCTTCAATGTTTGCTTAAATTAGTTTGTTGTTGATAATCCAAACAGGCAGTAAGACACAAAGCACAAAGTTAAAGAAATAACATAGAGTTGATAATAATTAACACATTTCCAGAATAAGGTTTGATGGATGTGTTTCTTAGTATTGGAGCCTCCTTGCTCCATATAAATAGTCTAATAATCATCAAACCACTGAGAGAAATCTAGTAGTCATCTAACTAGAATGGTTCTTCAGATGAACATTCAACAAAGCAGTGCAGGTGAAACTCTTGTCACAGATGAAACACACGTACGGTCTCAGCCCTAAATGCTGTCGGCAGTGTATAATGATTGTGCAACGCTGCGAGAAGGCCTTCCCACATGTATCACATTGGTACGGCCGCTCGCCGGTATGGACTCGTCTGTGTAGAGTAAGATTACCGCTCTTAATGAAACCTTTCCCGCAGAAATCACAAATGTAGGGTTTTTCTCCGGTGTGTATTCGTCTGTGGAACTTGAGGTGGTCGAGGTTAGTGAGCGACTTGCCGCAGATGTCGCAGATGAAACGTTGGTTCCTAAATGGCTCGCAACGTGAAGTCGTAGAGACTTGGAAGTGGCGTAGATGTTGTCACAAAACCGGCACGAAAACAGTTTCTTCTCCGGTTTTAAGCCAGGGTGGGAGTTCTTCAAGTGTATGTCAAGATTGCTCTTGTAAATGTAAGTGGTTCCACACAAGTCACATTTGAATGGCTTCTTACTTTTGTGAGTCCGGTGATGAGCTTGAACTGCTCGCATGGAAGTAAAATGCTTTTTACAGATATTACACCATATCTTAACTTTATGTCCAAGTTTGTTTTGATGTGCTTTTAGTCCAGATTCAGATTTAAAATCAGATCCACAAATATCACACTTATATAAGTTGTTCATAAAATCTGCCGACTTTTTCCTTTTGTGTTTATTCTTCCTCGTGGACCTATCAAAAACACAAAAATGTGAGAAACAAGAGACAATCATGGTGAGAGGTGACTTTTTCCAAATTATTGTGTACATAAAAAAAAATAGTCAAAAAGCAATAAATGACTAGCATCCATTTTCTAAAAGTGTCAAAACACACAATCGCTCACATTACATTTCAATACCATTTTTAGTGCCACAATATTTTACAAAAATAGTGTATTTTTTGCCACTAATTGGAAGGACTGTGATAAGTTGAATTTTTAAAGGCCCATTTTATTAAAAGCAATGTACACTTATTAAGGAAGGGGGGGGGGGGGGGGAAGGGGGAAGAGGCAATAATTATTACAAATTAAATTGGGATGTGAGAGAAAAGTTTTGCAATTAGTTTAGTGTGAATACAATATACACAATTTATTTCAAAACTATAAAATATAAGATAAAATATAAATGTGGTTTCCACAGACTAAAAGCATCATGTACTGTAAGTTAAATTATATTAGCTAAAAAAAAAAGTTACATTATAGTTGGCCCTAAATTTTATTTATAACAGATGTAGATAGATTACTGATTTTTAAAACAACCAATTAATAATGCTTTACAAATTTGACTTGGTCTCTTGAATTATTTCTACCTCGAATAAAACAAAATAATGAATCTAACTTATCATTAGTTAATATCCTATGGTTAATAAAAAAACATGCCAAAATTGTACCTTATTAATTAGAAAGTTATTTCTAGAAATTAATACAACACATCAAATATTTCAAATACAATTATTTATAAAAATAAGAAAATGATATAACAATATAATATATGAAATAATAAATACATAGGGTATACAAGGCACAATATGGATCATAACAATTTGACTTCACATAACATAAATACTATAATTATGCTGTTTTTGTTATAAGAACATTGTTTCTTACATATAAGCCAAATAGGATTTAAAAAAATTAAACTTAAGTGCCCAACAATCTGAGCTTTCTAGAACTAAAAAAGAATTACAAAAACAATGACAAGATTGACTCATCATAAAAAGTGTTCAAAGAGTATGGTCAGCCATTAGCAGGTTTGACCGAATATAGCTGGAGTCCCAACTGGGTGTGACATTTCTTATTCTTTCTGCAGACAAATGCCATACTGGTATATTTCCTTATAACTCAACTTCCTTATCATGTATTACAAAATTAGTGCAAGCTATGGATAGGTTTAATGGGCAATTAATTGTAAAGCACTAAAATTATTCACGAAAATATGATCAATTAGTATTTTATACATATTTCAAAACTCAACCAGTTTACATAGTTTTATCATTTTTTTTGACAGGTAAGTAATTCATAAAATTTGGAAAAAATGTGATTGATGGGCTATATAAATTAAGTAAGAAATGTTATCATTGCAACAGTAAAGTTAACTAAGAAACTAACCAACGTCAGGTCATTTATAAAACCAGTATCACCGTCTCACAACTAATTAACTAGGATGTTGAATGAACATGATTTCGTCCGAACCAGAATATATATTGAGGTACAGTTTCCTGTATGCCTCACTTGAAAACAGTGAAATTGGGATTAGTGAAATACTTTTGTTATCTGAAAATAATATTATTTTCAAATTTATTGTGTTTTTTTTTAATATGGTAAAACAGTTTCACTGGTCTCAATTCTCCCATTTTCTAATTAAAATTACAGAAAGCCACAATAGGATACGATGCCTCATTTGAGCTGTATTCCCTAAGCGAGTGACCCACTATCTGTGGAGTGAAATGGGCTCTTAACCAATTCATTTCAATAGTATTAAAGACTCGTTGTAAACCGTACTAACATTCAGTTTTAAACTATTTTATTTCCATGGCAGATTTTAGTTATTTTAAAATGTTCCACTCTGAGTGCATGGCCATATATGTAAGCTGGTCAAAAAAATGAGCAATTTGGGGACACTCATATAAATAATGAGGCTTGACATTTTGGCTGAAGTGACCAGGTGCAAGCTTAATAACTGTGTGAGGTGACCTGGCGGTCTAGGGGTAAGGTGTCGGACTTCTGTACTGTGGGTTCGGGGTTCAATCCTCGGTCCCGGCACAGATTTATCTGATTACCAAACCCTTCCTGTATTAATCACAACTTGTGAATGTGAGGAATGCCAGGCCTCTGCCGTGGTTTGGATTCCACGTTAAACTGTAGGTCCTCCATTTCATCTCACAATCACCCTACCATTGCACATTAGCGTAAGTGCGTATAACCCGAACGGGTAGTGATACGTGGTGATAGTAATAATAATTATAACTGTGTGCTGAGTGTAGTCCTAGGCCAACCAGTAAAAAATGTGAACAATATCTGAAAGAGATAAGTTATAACTTATTTATGAAACCTTTAGTTTTTATTTTCAATAAAGGTAGAGATCACCTTCTCCTGACTAGTTTCCAATAGCAAGACATTTGCACTGTTGCAATTTATGGCTAACTGTTTAGCCAGTATAATACTGAGGGGGTTATACAATCAGTTAGCAAGCTTGATTTGGCAATCCCCAACAATTTCATTGAGGTCGATTTTAAATAAAATGGCTTTCCAATTTATCTCCAGTTGAATGCTGAGTGTATTTATCATAAACTCACTCCCCCCATCATGTCTCTTTAAGTTAAATAGTTTATGGTCGTTGATAACCAATAATGGTGTTGAGGGATGAATTAAATAATTTTAAAAACTATTTTACAACAATCATAGTGTTAAATAGAGGCATCATATGTTTTGAGAAAGTAGGATTATCTCAAGTTTATCTAGAACATTTAAAGAGTGTCCCACCCGAAAATGTAAATTGCAAAAATACTGTGCATATTTTATAATTTCCAACCAAAAATATAGCATAAAATTTTAATGTTTATAGATTCAGATTAGTCATGACATGATCATAATTAATTATTTACAGCCTTTGGCCGGTCAGTTTGGTAAAATACTTTCATCTTCTTCTATCCTTCCATAATTCTTCTTGTCTCACTCACACACATGTTATCTGCTCCTCCCATCTCTTTCTCGGTCTCCGTTGTGGTCTTTTCCCCACATATTTCATCTCCATAGTTCTCTTTGGTATTTTTTCCTTTTACATCCTCATTACATGACCATACCATCTCATCTGCTTCTATATCTCATGTCTCCTGTCCCACCATTTCCTGGATAATTAATTCCTAACTGTTTCTCCTGTGGCAGCTAACATGCTCCTCACAAACCTCATTCACATGACTTCTACTTTCCTAGTCTCTATTTGATTCACAGTCGTGACAAATTATATAATTTAATAACATATTTGAAAGGTTATTCTGTTCAGAGCGTTTGGTAAAACCAAGCAGTGAACACATGTTTTTAAGTGATCTATCCCTGACTCAGTGTTTATAGTCGTTACTATCTCAGTGAAGTCATAATGGATTACAAAAAGGGGCTCCCCTGGTAACAATGTTGCTTTTAATATGGTGTTATAGTTAGGTCTAACTTAGTATATTAAAATGGTTTGATATTATCTTATTATATTACCTCTTCATAAAAACCAAGTAATTTACCTTGTGGCTACAGTAAACAGAAGTCAAATAAACTCTTTAACGGAACGAAGTTAGTTTGGCAGGCAAAATAAAAATAACTAAATACCGTACACTGACAAGTATTAATTTATGTCCCTTCTAGCCCAGATACAAATGCAGAATTATGTCAGCACATCTTAGTTATCCTTGGATAAGTTATGTAATAATAAAAAAAGTCTTGGCCAAATGGGCTATGTTTGGTTTCTAAGCTTATCTGTCCTGGGAGAAATCTGGATTTGCATTTTTAATCAAACAGTAATCTTAAATTTGGAATTTTTTAAAGCACAGTGTTTTACTACCCATTCAGATTAAATGCTTTACTAAGCAATGGGTTAGGGATGAGGAAGGTTGAATTTTGAGGAATTGTACCAGCATTTGTGTGTAAAGAGTGTGAAACCTGTGTAGAGGAAAAAAACTCAGTACATCCCGACCAGATTAAACCACAATCTCTGTGTCATCAAAAGTCTAATCTATTGTGAGAGCAGCGCTTTAGACCATGCAGCCACCAAAGCAGGTAAATTTGGAGTACTAAGCAAGTCTCTAAATAGCTATGTGATGATTGGCATGAACAAATTCCTCCCAAGAAGGTAGGGCTATTGTTTTATTAGTTTGGAATGCCAATGCCGAGATCACAATCAACTTAACATTCTCATAACCCAGTGTAAGAATGACAATATGATGTAATAGGTGTCTAGGTGAGCTCTTTCACTTACACTACGTGTAGCACATGTTCCTGCCATTGCCTCTTCTTACACTTTAATTCATAGCTTGAGTCAAATTTAGCTAATCAAGTTTCATTTTTGTGAACAAGGTGTTTTCTAACAATCCACATTCATTGGCTGTGTCTAGTTCTAGTTTTTACGGTTCATTACTTTCACGATGAGTGAATTCTGATTCCACAACCGAGTGTTATGTTAATTGTGATTCCGGCATAAATGGAAGGGCTTGGTATAAACTGAGCAATATTTTATTATTTTTGAATTATTTTTAAAGACAGACTAAAATTTAGGAGTACATGTAGCAACAACTTAAAAAATATTATATGTATTTTTTGTCCCGGAATTATTTGTGTGCACATGTAGCCAACTAAACTTTAAGACCCCTGTGAGATTATTGCAGTCATGATATGTACACTACTCAACAAGAGTTATTTAGAAACCAATATAATTTAGGAGCCTCTTGCTTAAATTTGGTCAACTAAATAAAGGAGTATAAGAATAAAAGTGATATTTTCTACACAATTTAGCAACAATCGCTAAAATTTGATTAGCGCTAAGATTCTTGGGTTCAATTCTTGCTATGGTCCTGGTAGACTTATCAGTCATGTGTATTCTTATTTAAATTATGATAGGCCACAACCTTAAGAGGAACTGTCTTCTGCACGACGTCATAGAAGGAAAGGATGATGAAAAGGGGGAGATTAGTAAGTAGGATGATTAAAATATTAGATGACTTTAAGGAAAGAAGAAAGTTCTGGGAGCTCAAGGAGGAGGAGAGGACAGTGTGTATTGTGTCTAAGTTCACTGACAAAAAGAATGGACCTGTCGTAAGAGAAAACACATGATAATAATGATGAATAGTACAATAATAATATCTACTAAATATGTTGGTTTTTTTAAATAAAAAGATCAAAACTTACTTGGAAGACATTCCAGGAGCACCTCTTGTTTTGGAGAAACGCTGCTTGAGTTTGAGCAGTTAGAATCCTGAGCATCAGGATTGTCAAAACACAAACTATTCCCAGCGATAGGAAGATCATCGAAACCAATTTGAACCTCATCATAATTGTCTTCTATTTTAATTTCCACTTTTACTGAAGAAATATCCAACAAATCATCACTGTCCATCTAAGGAAAAAAATACAAATTATATGTAAAGATTGGTGATGACTCACTAATTGTTTATAAGGTGTGACTTGCTGGAAAATTTAAAAGTGCAACAAAATAAGTAAATGATGTAAACATCAGTAGTCTTTTTAACGCGAGCCTTACTAACTGTTGGGTTGTACGCATATATGTACTAATTACATACTGGTTTAGGAATTAGGAAGGTTTTTAATTGAAGGAAGAGCACCCACATTTGTGTGGAAGGAGAGTGGAAAACCATTTAAGAAAAACCACCCTCATTGCACCCGACTTGGATCAAACCCGATCTCCCCGTCTTCGGCAGTCTAATCCAACATGAGAGTAGCGCTTTTTTTACTGTATAATAGGCCTATTAATGTTTATATCATGTGCACAGCAAATACTAACATTTTGTTCTTAAGCAGCCAATTCTTGTAGCACATTTTCCTAGCGCCTTTTATAATAATTTTCCAACTAATTGCTTATTCAATGGTTATTTTTTCCTTTTTTTTTCAGGTTTTAAACATATTTATTTTAGCACCAATAGTTTTATATATTTTTTCCTGGGAGGTGAGCAATGCATGGCCATTTTTAAACACACTGATAATATCTTGTTGGTATTAGTTCCAAAGGGTACTTTATAATAAAATAAATAAATAATTTCTGACACAATACAAATTTCAATCAATCGCTATTATCAAATATGTAGTCAAGACTTAAAGTAAACAGTCAAATGTAGTATTTAAATCGTGATAAAAATATTAACTAAAGAATTTTTATTCATGTTCTTATAATTCTTCAAAAATTGAGTAAAAAAAACTTCAAACAGGGGTGGACTGGAAGGTTCCAAGTGATTCTGGACTTCAAATATGACAGCCCTTATCACACATACATTTATACCACTGAAGCTATGTTTTAGTGTAAGGTATAAATTTAATCCTGAGACCATTTCAAATGATTAATGATGACTATGTCACTAAGCAAAACACTTAAAACAGCAGTTTCTACTCTCTAGTGTCATGGGCTAAAAACACTTAGCCCTATAGTTTTTACAATACCTAAGAGTCTACTAGCCCCAATGAAGAATTTTGATTAAAATGTAATAAAAACATGATAAAAACTAAAATTTAGAATTTGATGGATAGCATGGTTTTAAATAGTTGTGGCAGCCCAAATATAAGTGGCTAACCGGATATCTCTCAGTGTCCCAGTCCACACACCATCAACACAATTTAACGACTCATTTGATCGTCTTCCGGCACAGCTTATCTTATAAGGTGCAGTGAATATAATTTAAGCCATTGAATTGTCACAAGGTAGAATGTACGTCTCCAGAAAGTCTACTTTAATTAAGTATTACAAGACTTTCTTTTAATTTGTACACAAATTTTTCTCTCCAAAGTACCTTATTTTTCATTCTACACCTTATTCTAATGATTGATTACATTACAAAGACATGTGTTTTACATAAAACAACTGATCACCTTGTGGTCCCATGTGAATATTTTTAAAGGTTTTTCAGAGTGAAAATTTAAGTACTTGGGTAGTCAAAATATAAAGTTCAAGGGAGTTACAGTAAGGGCAATTTATCCTTGGGAAGTTACTATGTTATATTTTGTCATGATCTAGTATTTTTTGGCGTAATGAATCTTAGTATTTGAGCAAGAACATACTGTTCAAGTTTTATGTAGTAGAATTAGCAATAACTTTTAGGATTCGTGCAAAGATTTGATTAAACCTAATCTACCTTAACCTCATCTCATCTTGCACTAATTTGAATAAATAAATATAAAATAGCAATTACTTACTTTTCTGAAAACAAATTAAAATGTTTATTGAAATCTTAAGAGAGTGTTTTAAATGCTAAAATATTGTGTCATTTTAATTTAAACATTAATATAATTTTAAAAATTGTGTTTATTTACAGTGACATCTTTGATCTATGGAACAATCCAATATGTGATAAGAGCATAGCAACAGAATGAGCATTAACTAACACGCATGCGCCAAGGTTGATCAAGAAACGAAAATGTACTGTCATTAAATGCATCGATTGAACAAGAAAGGAATGATAGGATATCTTGAACATGACATGTTACAACTTCGGATGAGTGGAAGGTTCTTTGAAGTGATATACCATAACACACTTTTTTTTTCATTCTACGTATATTATAAGCTATCTCACAGACTGGGACATAAGCACATGGAACATTGACTATTTTGGGCGCTCGCGCGTGCGTTTGCGGAGAGAATACGGAAAAATAGCCAGAACATGTTATTCAATCCGAGGCATGCGCAATAGTTGTCGCTCACCGCTATCGTGATTCTATCTTATACATTATTCTATGCTCTACTGCCAGTGTCATCAGGCATGTCAACCGTAGAAAAAACAACATTCTTAAGCAGTAATTCAAAATTATTTTACTAATGTTCCTGCTTATTTGTAGAGATATATCTCAGGGCCTTTAAAACGAGTGAAAACAATATTATGTTTTTAATGAGAAAGTCACTGAAGATGAGAAAATAGACAGACCTTTAAGTGAAAATGTTATTTTAAGAGCAGGTGAGCTTCAGGGGTCAGTGTTCTATGTAATATATAATTTAAAGATAATTTTTTTTAACACACAACCTTGCAGCAAATAATTATTTTACTTATAAAATATCTCTCATTTGACATCGGGAATAGTACGCAAGGAGGGGTGCATTCTTTGATTTTATTTTTCTATTTAATATAAAAATTTTAGATGTTTAACGTACATATCGCAAAAACAAAAGCAAATTTCCAATTATCATAAAATTAATATTGCAAAAACATTTTATATAGTTTTTAAAAAAATATCAGAGCTCATCTTAATCACAAAAAAAACCATTAAAGATTCAAAAATCTGTCACAACATGGCACCAAAACTTAATAGGGATTAAATAGCTAACATTTTTACTATTATTAACCATCTCAACCAAAGAAACCTAACCTTCCAGGTGTGAACAACATATTTTTCGTGTAATTCAGGAATCCTGAAATATCTAGCTCTAAAATACTGTCTTTCAATTGTTGAAAATAGCAACAATTAGTTTACAATACTACTAATTTTCTTATGATTGTAAATATGATTTTGTTGTGTGTAAATGATAAAAATGATAAAAAATATTTTATTTCACATAATGTTACAATACCTAGAAAAAAAAACCTTGCCCTCTTTGCCACTATTCCCTTGAAATCTACTACTTTATAGATGATAAAAAGGTTTCTTCTATTTTAGTTCATATGTGTTAGTTAACACAAGGGATATTAAACTGTATAGCACAGAGATAAGGGTGTCCAGAGGAAATGCACCTGCATTAGCAGAGAGAGAAAATTGAAAAACAACCATTCATGATCAAACCTCAACTTTCCAGTCTATTGGAAGCTTGGCACCTTAGAACATATAACAACCTAGTGGGTGGTTTACTTTTTAATACACCAGTAATAACCTAAGCTTAAAGTTGAGAAATTTGGTTTCCGCCCATTGACCTGAAGCTTTATTCCTTGGGTATATCTGTGCCCTCTAAAGGTGGGATGGAAGGGGACGCGAGGAAAAGACAAGTGTTTTCGCTGTTATTATCGGTATGGCAAAAAATTTTTTTGACCAAAATAAATAAAATATTGCTCCAGTACAAACATAGAATTTAATTTTCTTCACATGGTGACCTCAAAATTTATTGAATATCTATCAAGGGTGTTCTGGAATTTAATGAGAACTCTGTTTCTTAATTAAAAAAATTTGTTAGATAATGCCACCATGTTCATGGCGGATAGTCGGGAACTGTTGATATCAACATGTAAAAAAAATATTAAACTCAATTGTTATACTGGAGTGATATTAGACAATATTTTGGACCAAAAAATGTTTTGCCATAAAAACTGCAAAAACACTGGCCTTTTCTTGCATTACCAACATCGCACCTTAAAAGGAACAAATACACATAAGATAAAAGCTTAGCCTACAGACACATTTATCATCAATTATGAAAGTAACTCTTAACACACATCATTGTTATTTAAAAGGTTTCATATTTCGGGAAAACAATATTAGGTGTTGTAAATGTTTTATATAGGCCCTACCGGTAATTTTAATTTTCTGTTTGAAGTAAGGATTCTTGAAATTGAATTTTTTAACATAAATTGGTGACCAGATTATTTGCAAATTGGCCCTTCAGTAGGGCCTACTTGAAATTTTCTATATGACTTATGATAAAAATAGTTTGACAAGCCTGCCTTAGGATATTTGACCACCAAAGTGGGTAGGGAAAAGTTAATAGGCCCAATATTTTCAGGGGTATAGGTCCAACATATGTCTCACATATTTTTATTAATATTGGTGAGACAATTATAGAACTTGGCAAACCATGAAATAAAAATATCAATGCTTATTTCTTCTTTATATATTGGTGATGGCTTAACTCTGAAGTCACTATTTAGCCACTTTGTCTTGCTATATTCAAATGATGTTGGATGTTTCCATATCTTGTTCCAGGCTTTAGTCAAGAATGTTGTAATATATTTTGCACAATATATTTTGGTGAGGATCATAATTTCATTTTTTCAGGAAGCTACTAACATGGATCCTTTTTACATGGCATTAAGTTTATTTAGACGGAGAAAGTATGAACAATGTACTTCAATTTGTAGTGAGCTTTTGGAGAAAAATCCCTACGACCAAGCCATATGGACCTTGAAAATGAAAGCTTTAACAGAACAAGTCTATGTAGATGACATTGAGGCAGAAGAAGAGGGTATTGCAGAAGTCCTTATGGACAATGATGCAATAGCACAGGTACCAAGGCCCGGCACATCTCTTCGCATCCCAGGTACCAGCATTGCGGTAGGTTTCAGGCCAAGGACTCAATCTGGGCGTCCGGTAAGTGGTGTTGTTCGACCAGGGACACAGTCAGGACGACCGGGAACTATGGAACAAGCCTTAAAGACACCTCGTACATCCCGAACCTCTCGGCCAATCACGTCACAATCTGCTCGTACTGTACGCCTAGGCACAGCCTCCATGTTATCAGAACCAGACGGGCCATTCATTCAGTTGTCACGGATTAATCTTTCAAAATACGCGACGCAACCAAGCATTGCTAAACCATTGTTTGAATACATATTCTACCATGAGAATGATATCCGTCATGCCATGGAACTTGCTGTCCAAGCCACACAAGCTTGTCAGTTCAAAGATTGGTGGTGGAAGGTGCAGTTAGGGAAATGCTACTTCATGCTTGGAATGGTGCGTGACGCAGAGCAACAGTTTAGGTCCTCTTTAAGACAGCAGCAGTCTGTAGAAACATTCTTGCGGCTGGTGAGAGTGTATATTCGTTTGGATCAACCTTTATCAGCCCTAGATGTTTGCAAAACCGGCTTGGATCATTTCCCTGCAGAAGTTACCTTAACTACAGAAATAGCGAGGTTGTTTGAAGGTCTTAACAACATACCAATGTCGGTAAAATATTATCGAGAAATATTACAAGAAGATTCAACACATGTGGAAGCCATCGCATGCATCGGCATGCAACATTTTTACACAGACCAGCCAGAGGTCGCTATGCGCTTTTATAGACGGTTGCTTCAGATGGGTATTTATAACGCTGAACTTTTCAATAACCTTGGTCTGTGCTGCTTCTATGCGCAGCAGTATGACATGACCCTGCCATGTTTTGAGCAGGCCTTGAGTCTCGCGACTGATGAGGCTGTAGCAGACGTGTGGTATAACATTTCTCACATTGCTTTAGGTGTGGGCGATCTTAATCTTTCCATGCAGTGTTTAAGGCTGGCACTGGCCTCTGACAACAACCACGCCCCCTCTTATAACAACCTGGGGGTTTTGGAGATAAGGCGACGTCACCCTGAACAGGCGAGATCGTTTTTTCAAGCTTCGGCTAGTCTCGCACCCTACTTGTTTGAGCCACACTTTAACCACGCAACCTTAGCTCATAAAGTAGGTGACCTGCAGACAAGCTACATTGTCATTCAGAAGGCTCTACAAGCATATCCAAGTCATGTGGATTCAAAAGAGTTGCTCAAAAAACTTCAGAAACATTTTGCTTTCATTTAAAACTCGGCAAAGCAATTTGTAATAACAACATTAAGTTGATTATTTTTCATATTTTTGCACACACTTCCACCTTCTAGTCATTCCATTTTATATTATACTAGTGCCTGAAAACATCTGTGTGTTTTAATAACATATTTTTTAAATAATTTAAGCACTCTTATAATAGACAAGTATTTTTGATAGGGTTGTGACACACTGCATTTACTATAAGCTGACCTATTATGTTATTTAAAATAAACATTTATCAACAACAATTTTATATTATGATTTAATTTATTGATATTAAGTAGTGTTTGTTTGTATAATGTTGATTATTGTCTGTGATTAATGTTTTTTATAATTTGTTTCTTGTACACACATACACTTTATAATTTTTTTGAAGTTTTATATATATATTTTTTAATCAGCCTTTTATTATTATTAAGTATTGTCTGTTAGTCTGTACAGTGTATATTTAAACACATTCTATGAGTCACAAATTACAATAAATCTAGCTCAATCTTTTTGTATTGCCTTAATCTATTATCATATAAGAACCCTATTTAAATTCACCTCAATTGGTTAACTCAAATTAGGATTTCATTTTTCAAATATTTTCTAGACTAAAAAAAAAGAGTAGCAAAAGGAGTGTGTGCTTATGCTTTTGCCAAGTATTTTATGTTAGAAGAAGATATAGGAAAGAGGAATAGAAACAAATAAAAGGAATAAAAAATAACATAATTTTTATGTCTAGGTTTATTGTTACATTGTGGACATATCATCCAAATGTATTTTAATAACTTACATAATATATAAAATGCACAAACTATTCTAACTACTCTACATTTTGGTTAAACCTTTCTGTTTAGTTACACAATGTTCATTTTGAAGAAGAGAGCTTACAGAATAAAACACAATAAATAAACTTTGCAACCGACCCAAATGTGTCCTGCTGTCCAGGACTGGTTGCTCTCTATAGGAGTGAAACGTTGTCTTTTACCTTTTATATATATATATATATATATATATATATATATATATATATATCAGGGTGTTTGAAAACAAGGTGCTTAGGAAGATATTAAGTCCAAAAAGGGATGAGGATAATGGGGGGTGGAGGATGTTACATAATGATGAGCTACATACCCTGTACTCATCTCATGGCAATGTTAGGATAATAAAGTCTCGTATATTGTGGCAAGCAGAACATGCAGCGGGGATGGGAGATTCTAGAACCATGTTCAGGGTAATGACTGGCAAACCCAATGGGAAGAGACCATTGGGAAGACCTAGACACAGATGGGAGGATAACATTAGAATGAACATAAAAAATATGGTGTGTAATGAGGTGGACTGGATAGAAGATAGGAATAGGTGGCGAACCTTCGAGTTCCTAGTACTGTATAATAAGTGTAGGCCCAAATGTGCCGACTTAAATCTTTATCAGGCCACATTATCATTCATACAATTAATATGGATGTACATATTTTACATGTCTGAATTAAATTAATCTAAACTTTTTTCAAAATGTATGCAAGCAGGCTAGGGCAAAGTTATGTGTAAATTCCAATTTTCATAGGAATAACCTTATCTTATATTTAGGAAAGTTAATAGATCTACATTTACATAATCATCATCAAGCCATGTGATTTGCAGCTTTCGTTTTTGGTATTGAAAATATCTATAAAATAAGACTGATAATATAGTAAAAGGTTGTTAATGTTGACTACAAAGAAATATTAAAAAGGTTCTTTCTAGCAAAATCTTACTGTGTGCATGTTTTGGTAATAGGAAGCTAGTAACAAATCAAATAAACCTTGCCATGGAGTCACTTTCGAAAGCTAGAAGTCTAGGCGAGAGAATTAACGGTACAAAAGAGCAATTCTGTATTTTTTCAGATAGGCCCTTACTTTTGATTATATCTACATTATGCACCTTATTGCTTTATTTTATTTAATAGAGGGTCAACTTAGGTCTTAGTTCAGGGATGGCAAATCTGTGGCACACGAACACGATTTGGTTGGCACTCCAACATGAGAAAAGTAAATGTTAAATAAAACTTTTCCCAACGTGATATAAATTTTTGAATTCAATAAATATTCAACATTCATTCAATGTCATATCAAAATAAACTTTGTAAAGTCAACGGTTAGAAATTGTCTTGGCTCGTACCTTGTTTGCTGTTGAAGAAGACAAGCTGTGAACTGAACATAAAAATCTTTGATCATAAAATACAACATATTTTAAACAAATACGGAACAGATTATGCAAGTTTTTGATTCTAACATACAACTTAAATAAATTTAATATTATCTTTTTTTCACTGAAGGTGAAGGTTTTTACTTAAAAGTTATTGAAATTAATATTGTCTAAGACACTCATTTTGACAATTTAATAGATTTACCTTCTTTAAAATCTAGGCATTATTAAAATATTTACATTTTGATTTTGAGTTGTTGAAAATTCTTTACATTTCATAATATTCAACAAATGAGAAAATGTACTTTCATTTGTGTGAAGGAAAAGTGGAAAACCATTTAGAAAAAAAACTGTTGTCCTGGGAGATTTTAAAATTCAACCTTCCCATCACCGACAAAACAGACCAAACAGAGTTAATGCCTTAGCGTGCGTGCTCATGTAATTGAGTATTTTATTCTATAGGTAAACTTTGTTTTTAATATTCTAATAGTATCACTGTCCGGCTGTTTCACTAACTAGCTCACCTCACTTGATGTTTAGTTGAAAGATACATCTGCCAGCAGAGGGGATGCGACCTGCCGGTAAAAGTCTTGAAGTTGCAAGGCAGCATCAGAGGTTTCATAAATTTTACGAACGAACCCAGAGTTACGAGTGACATTTTCTTCAAAAAACTCAAATCTGCGTTGGTACTGAATGCAAGGCTAAAAATGGTAGCCGAGGTATTTCTATTGGCCTTTGTTATGTTATCGACAATTTTTTTAGTGTCACTTTCTCCTATATTTGGTTGCCCATCAGTCAAAAATATAATCATTGGCTCAGGATTCTCATTCATAATATCATTCGGTGCTGTTAAGGTACGGCCCAGCCGGACTAGACCTAAAGCCTTTAACATAGCCTGTTGAATATCTGTATCTGCAATAAAAAGAAGCATTATAAATCAAAACATAAAAATTGACCCAAAAGTATATTTATTGAAAAATATTGGAGTATTTTGGGGTTTCAATAAAGAAAAATTATAAAGTAGACTTAAGAGCTCATTTTTTAAATACAATTTTTGATGAGCAGTGGACGTTATGCTATACTATGCTAAGGTTTTGTCAGTTTGGTTTCACACTCATTGCTAAGCTAAGCTAAGCTATGGTTCCTCTTTTCCCTCCTGAACTCACTGTTTCTTTCTGGTCTGCTCCTGTGAAGTTAAGTAATCGCATTCTCCAAAACTTCTTATTTGAGCTTGGATGATAGTACTGAGGAAGAGGAGCTGCTGCTATTAGCAGCTGTTTTTGGAACATGAACAAAATGTAAGTTAGACTTGTTCAATTAATGGTTCCATTTCAATATAAAAATACTTATTAATTATAAAACCTAAATAAAATATTACTTAAATGCATGTTAAACAAACTGAAAACAAAATTTCAATACTTCTTTGGTTATTTTCAACAATCCCAGCACTGTGTCTGTCCAATACTTAGCTCAAGCTGAGTTATGCGCATGCATAACTTAAGATGGCTCAAGATGGGAGATGGAAAAATTTCCCGGCCAGTAATTGTAAAAAACATAGCGTGGCATAGATTAGCTTAGTTTTCTCTGTGAACCAACACATTTAAATATATGGTCCGCTATTTTTCTAAACAGCCGAGAAAATCTTAGCTTAGCTTTCAGTGTGAACCAGCCTTAACGCCTGGGATCACAGAATACTTGCTGTGTACTATCCAATATTCATAGGAAGATCTTGACAGCTAGAAAAGTTAATAGATATATTTTCATGTATTCATATGTCAAGTCTTGTTATCTGCAGCTGTATATTTTATAGATATTATCACTACACATAAAATAGCACTGACGGTAGAGTAAAATCTTATTGTTGACCACAAATATTGTTTATTTATTTTTTTAAAAGGCTTAAATGAAATTTAATGTTCACAGCTATAATTTCAATACAAGCTAATAATAATTTGTTCAAGTACCTAGATCTGAAACTAATGTTAAATTATATCATTACACTAATCAGTATAGTAGTATTTTGGCAGGAATAAATGTGAGAAAATCGTACATATTTATTTGCAATCAACAATGATAAGTTTCTATATTATTAGTGCTATTTTATAGATAGTGATAGTAGGCCTATCTATTGACAGCTGCAGATAACATAAATTGATGTATGAATAATATGTGAAAGTAGATCTAGTAACTTTTCTAGCTGTTGCACAAGGTTTTTCCTTTGAAAATTAAACTCTATAAGTATTAAAGTTGTATTTACTGTAGTAGCTGTTGAGACGACTAACACACTCTTTAGCTTTGTTAATATTCTCAGTTGTTACCGGCACAACGGCTGCATTCAACAATTTCTTCTTCATAATTATACCGGTACTGCTGAATCACTATAGTGTGCTCTGGGTTACAAACCTACAACAATTGGAATTTACCATAATGACACCTGTTTTGCTATTATTGTTGAATATGAAATATTTCCACATATTAATATTTATTTTAAAAAAACATGTTTAATGTCTTTTCAGTCGTTAAGAGTCACAAATTTACACCAGCTAACCAAATAATACATGATGCCCTGATGTTTCCATAATAATGGAAGAAATCACACCCATTGCACTTGACCGAGATTTGAATCTCTGAATCTCGACTCAGAAAGTGCATTTAAATACCCCAAGTAAAAAAATGTTATTCACATAATTTGTTTTCATTTACAAAGCTACATTGATTATTAGAATAAAGTAAATATTAATGTTATTAAAAATTAATAACTAACTTATCCTTCATTTACCATATAAAGTAGCAAGCTTACCTATTCCACTTTGGTGTAGCTTGTATGATAAATTCTTGTGTAATCTGTCAAGGTAAGACTTCTACGTTTCAGGGTAAATGTAGTGTACATTTTGGTGGGAACAAGGCGATAATAATATTGTTTCAACATAAAAAAAAGATCTGCAACCATGATGCTGAATGTTTGGTGATACAGTAGTCTACAGAACAATTTTCACAAGAACAATATCTGACAGCTATAAAGGTTACTAAAGTCCATTTGCCACTGGAGTGGTGGTAAATGACAGTTAACAAAAGCTACCAAATCTACTCTCGTACATCCATTCGTCTAAGAATATGATCTGCATGACCATATATTGATTTGATGTCAGTTATGGCAGTCAAAACTTTTACCACAAACAATTTGTTTTTAATTATGTTTGTCTTTTAACTGTTTTTACATCATCTGCTAGCTGTCAGCTACCACCACTTGACAAATAGACTCTCAATCTACTTTCATGTATTCATACAATCAGCTCATGTGATATGCAGTTATCACTTTTGATAGATTCTATCAATAAATTTAAAATACCGCTAGCAAAATGATAAAATGTTAATTCTAAATGCAATAAAATATGGTTGTATTTTTTAAAAGGTTCTTTCATTAAAAATTGGACTGTAGCATTGTTCTAACTTGAACTTTGATTGATTCGATTAGCTTCAACCATTTGCCAGTAAAAAAGAAACAAAGGAATTGAACGTTCAATTCACCTGCGCGAAGGTAGAAAATATAACCAAAGTGAAGTAATCTCCTTGCTTAAAATCACTCAGAATAGTTTCCATTGCTTCACGAAGCTGGTCTATCTTTGTACCTGACATCCAGCACGAAGACAACATGCTTCCAGAGAGGCGATAGGTTGCCAGGAGCGAATAAATGAACAAAGTAACCCTCATTTACCTGGAATATTATGATTAGTTAGCAATGGTGCACCTGGAGGGGGATAAAGGGGGAGGAGGGCCAATTGGAAAAAAGTACATACATTTTTGTGATATATTGTATGCTTGCCCCAAAGTAGACTTATGGGGGCAGCAGTGTGTGTTTTCTATAATCAAAGGTGTAGAATTGAAGGGAGTGGAGAGACTTAGGGCTGCCACCCCCACCCCTTATAAAACTAGTAATGGGCTCCAAAGTATTTTTTGGGTGCCGAAGGTGCCACTTGCTTGGAGAAACCCACTGGTTCCTTAGATAACAGCGTTTTACGATCAAATTACCGTCTACATGTGTCGGTATAGTGATCTAATTTACAAATAGGGCCAATTTCATTTCTGATTATAGCACAGGTTCGATTTGACCCTCGACCTTAGGAAAACGAAAACGTTCTTATGGCTTTGTTAAGGCCCAGTCTACAGCCAGTTGGACTCGCACTCGTAATATTGATGATGAAAGTCATATTGGTTGAAATTACGTTTACCGACATTTTGTTGTAGAAAGTTTTTGTTCAAGCAGAATACAAACATCACGTCTTGCGAATGCGGGTGCGACTAATTGTAAACGAGCCATAAGAATGTTGAGATGTTTTAATGAGTCCTTCTGATTAAACAGATAACACCTAACTTGAGTAATTAGTACTCCTTAAAATAGACGTCGCATCTCAGTGCAGTTTTTTTAACAGTGGAATTGAGACTAGTGAAACCATTTGTTGAATATATTCTTATTTGCTAGACCTTCATAAAACACTACTCGTTGATAGGTACCGCTAACTGGTAAATTCCCTCCCTCCATTTCCCCTGGTGTATCTATCCTGTCTGCATATTTCGGAAAATTTTCCACCCTTTGTCGGGGTACCTGCTACCTGATTCGCATGTTTTTCTTTGTGAGAACTCGTCCCCGCAAGTCACAGCTCTGCAACCTACGCTCTCTCTCTGGCGCTCTGTAGTGTTGAAAAATAGTCTCTAAGCGTCACATCTCTGTAATCATGTCTCGATCTCATTTTTAAACCTTGCCTCTCTCGTGTGTAACAGGACAAATCAAGCTCTTAACTATACCGTTGATAAACTCAGGGGGGTAATAGTGCGATGATATTGATATATTAATTAGTTCAAACTTATTTATATACTAAGTACTCATAACAATATTACTCAAACACACAATCAGTTTTATAGGGCAACAAAGTGCACATCAAGATCATCAATATCAGGGCTGCTTTTTACATCGTTCAGCAACATAGAAAGTTAGGAGACTGAACAAAATTTTGAGTTGCATATATCTCAACTCACTCTCTGTTTTAATCATTAAAACTGGTCCTCCGTAAATTTCTTAATACATTTAAATAACAGTTTTATTAAAAATATCCCATGCATTCAACAAATATCAACATGTTTTACTGACCAATATTTGCTCTGGGTACAACTCTCTGTCGACGTCATAGCGGACCACCAGTTGACCTTTCACACCTTCTTTGTTGTTATTTTCCCCGATAGGAGCCCGGCGTATTATGGTGGAAGTGTCAGATGGGTGCTCGATCTTCGCTAGTGAATTATCTGTGGTAACTGTGGTAAGCAAGAATATTAGTTTGAAAATTACAAGAATTCCCGAAAGGCCGTTATGGCTAGCTAAATTTGATTGATAATATATATCAAAAGTGACAGCTGTAGATTACATGACGTGGCTTATGAACACGTGAAAGTAGAGCCACTTTTCAAAGAAAGAGCATTATCATTAATATATATATGATAATATAATATGTATAATTTGTTATATATATATATATATATATAATAAATTATACATTTACGTGAAAGGAGAGGGAAAAACCATTTAGGATAAACCACTCTCAGTAGACCTGACCAGGATTCGAAGCCCAATCTCTCCGTCTTCATCAGGCCAGTTTAACACGAGAGCTACGCCTTAGGGCTTAGATCATACGGTCACTGAAGCGAGTTTATTAACTGAAGGAACGTGGCAACACGGTAAAATACGCATATGATCTAGCATTGCTGGCCAAAAATGAAGAAGAGTTTCAGGAACTGATGGACCAGCTGGTGGAGACAGGGAGAATATATGCCATGGAGATCAACACTGAGAAATCAAAAGTGATGGGGAATTTGAAAAAAAATTAAGAGCCTCTGAAAATCAAAATTTGAAACCATGAGTTGGAAAGCATTTCAAGTACTTGGGAAGTCTGTTGATAAAGGATGCTTAGTGCACCAAGGAAATTAGTTATAGGATTGCCATGGCCAAGGAAGCTTTCAACAATAAGAGGTTACTGCTGACCAGCAATTTGAGTTTGAACTAATGAAACGTTACATTTGGAGCATCACGTTGTTTGAAGCAGAAACACCATGCTTCAACAATGTATACAAAATTATTTATCCATATAGGTTGAGAGCCAAAATAATTATTGTTACTAACCGGATTTTATAATGTAAATAATTTTATTATCTTTGAAAAATGTGATACACCAATGTATTGAAATTGATTAATTTTTCTTACTCAGTAGAATTAACGTCTTTAAAAAATATAATTCAACAATATATTTAAGTTTATTTGTCCAGATAGATTGAAAATTAGTATAGGTACTTCTAATTATTCTTAGGTTTTACTATTTTTATAATTAGTTTTTTCCCTTTTTATTTTGAAGTATGTTTTATTATTATTTTATATACCTAAGATATTTTCGCTTGAAAATTAATTTAATTTGCTTAGGGTGGTATACTTGCTAACTTTGGTTTCCGCGCCGATGTTGGAGCCAGTTCAAAACGTGTGTGATCTGATAATTGACGTGTCTTTACAGCGCGACTCAAATCCATATTTTTTGTTCCTGCATGCCATACAACTCCTCTTTAAATTATCTACGCGTGTGAACATAATGTGTACCCCATTCAATCATCACACTGACTTCACCAGCCAGGTCTACTTGGACAACGCAGAACTCCTTCACTGAATGATCAACTTCAGGTAGGGAAACGACGCCTATTTTAATTACGTAAAAAGATTTTAAATATTTCTTTATCACCCACTACCTACTCCATAAAATAAGTTATATTTGAATAACGCGCTATTACTATATATTATAGTGGGTTCAAACTAGTCTGATTTAGATGAGGACCGATATAATTCTCACTATTTTCAATTTCTTACTTGTTCGTGATCACTGGTGCCGATACAAATCAAAATGGCGCTGCCTTACCTTTGCGCCACATGCGCGGCGGTGCGATCTCCTCTTACAACATTCAAATATTCCTGTTTCGCTTCTTCCTTCTCTTTTACATGAGCATCAATTTCCCTGGAGGGGGGAAAACAAAGTTTTATACCTTGATTAGAAAATACAAACTTTTTTTTGCAATCAACAATGATAAAACTTAACTTTTATTAATGGTGTTATTTATATGTGGGCTATTTATAATGTTAATCAAAGGTTACAACATCCGATTAAATGACTTGACCTATGAATACGTAAAATTATATCTATGGATTTTACTCGCTATAAGATATGTCAATTCCTAATAAAATTAATGTATTTAAGATACTTAAGTGATTAGCCTGATTATTATTTGTACTTTTCTCCTTATATAAATACAGTATTGCAATCGTAAACATTTTGACCTCGAGCGATATGATGGGGCTTGACGTTTTATGTGCCTCCAAACTAAAATAAAGTGTTATTTTTTTTTTAAACTATTATTTCTGTCACTCGGTCTGTATTTGGGGCTATAACTAGGCTTGCCAGATTTCTGAAATGTTCAACCGGGACACCGGAATGCCGAAATTTAAACATTTTATTTCTTACATGTTAATATTTATATATAAGTTACTTAAGTAAGAAGAAACACTTTGAATGAGGATTAAAAATTTGAACTATGTTTACATGTACTTTTCATTGGCTAGGATTTTTTTTAGAAAGTCTTTTTTTGGTTGGTTTTAATCTTGTTGTAAAAATCTTCACAAGCTAATCCGGTGTAAATTCTACATGTCATCAAGCTTTGAACCGTAGATTCCTTCATTAAACCCTTTCATCAGTCCATGCGTTGTTCATCAACGAAAATACTCTCTCAACTGGTGCTGATGTCCCAGGTAAGCAGAGGGCATACTCAACAATCTTGATCATATTGGGGCTTCTATGTGATTCTCCTTGAAGTGACCAAACAGCCTGAGCCATTTTTCTTCACTTGAAATAATCACATCTCTTGTAGTCTCTTCTAGCTTCCACTGTTCCCAATTTGACTGCAAATACTCCTTAGCAAGCACAAGTTCGTCAAACAGCTGATCATTGTTTATTTTCATATCGGGTACATCAAGACTGCTATTAATAATTTCAGCAGAAGTTTCGGAGTTTCCCCAATCAACAGCATTTGTTTTGGTCAGATTGACCCATGACAACTGTCTAACGTTTCCAAAACTATTCTCCCAGAGGTCCAAGTATGCACTGCATCTTTCATAAAAGCCATAAAATTATTCTTTCACTCTGTTAAGGACTTGCTCATATAGATTCCTGTAGATGTTCTTTGCGCCCATAGGGATAAAGTTTGAAGCCTTTCTTTCTGTCAGGTTTCTTTTGAGATCTTTATGAGCTTCAGCAACCTCAAAAGCTGTAGTGTTATCTTTTTCCATTCCCACGATGGCCTTGTTAAACAGTGCAAGCTGTCCGTGGACAAACAACAAGTAGAGATCGCCCGTTGAATCAGTAAACAACTTTTTTATTGTTGATGGGCACATTTCTTGGTCTAAAAAACACTTTCAGACCTTCAAAAAAATTTAAAATTCTTTCCAGAGCGGGCATCATTGATAGAAACCGGGTGTTCCCGTGTTGAATGAGTTTACGGTACTCTATCTCAGCATATTCACAAAATTCTTTTAGTTTAGTTATATGGACTATGTATATGTGGAAGTATTTATAAATCTTCACCAGTAAGGCCTCAATATCGATTGGGAGACTGTCTACTGCAGTTTGCACACAGTTGTGCACAATGTGTGCTCCACATCCGATTCCATTGATTTCCCGTCCTAGGCTATTCTTGAGTCGATGGAAAACATTGTTTTTCCCTGCTCTTTTCACACCACCGAAGTTAGTGTTGCCATTATCTCCACAAAAGCCAACTACTTTGTAACTTAGGCTATGGTTTGCTGTGTGGTAAGCAAATGTCGCCTCTTTCGCTGCTAAGTCTAAGTTATTGTCATTAGAACTCGCAGTCTTAAAAAAAACTGGTCAGTTTTGATGAGCTAGCAGCACATGCTAAACTCTTTTTGTGTTTATTCGACTGCAAATGATCTTTTATATCGGACCGACCACCGTGAGCAACCGAAAACTCAGAATTACAATGTGAACATTTAACTCTATCGTCTTGATGTTGATTACCAGTACCAGTACATACCTTCTTCAAAAAAGGGAATTCATTCTGTAAATCCTCGGTGAATTTACACGACCGTTTTGGCATTTTAACAAAGAACGCATAAACTTTCACTTAAAACATAAATAAAACAGCGCTAGCTCACTAACACAACAGGCACCGCCGACGGGGACTGAAAACTAACTGACTTATCTCAATCGCAAGCGGCTAGCGCCGAGGTGGGCGGGTCCAACGTTATTGCACACGAGGGGGTGTAGCGTGCAGCGAAATTTCTTCTGGCGCTAAAGTTACACCCTTTAGTGCCCAATATTGGACTCGCCCGGAGAGCGGGACGGCGAGACAAGACGATACGATGACAATATTATTAGCAGACCATCACTATTCCACAGTTTTCACTTTTCATACAGTACAGTGAAATAAATTACAAAGTATTTATCCTAAATAATCCTTCACAGTTAATTATTTTTAGACTTTTTGGTCATCTATTATAAGAACTATAATCAAATTTAATTTTTACCGGGACGTGAAGTAAACCGGCCGGGACACCGGGACTTTGTCTGAAAACCGGGACTGTCCCGGTCAAACCGGGACGTCTGGCAAGCCTAGCTATAACCGAAACAGTTATTAAATATATATTGATCAAACGTGATCATTAAATGTTAAATGGTCATTCTGATCAAAGTGTTGGGTGAAATAGTTATTTTAATTTTAGATTTAAAATTAAGCGTAGTTTACAGAATTAAAAGAAAACTATACTATATTCCATCATTAAGTATGTGCGATTGTGTCGAACAATTTATTTAATATAACGTCTTTAAATTTGTAAAATATTTAAAATAAATACTAAAGAAAGTTCAACACAAGGACGATCATTAATTTGCACATTGGCGGATAGCTTTCGAAACTAAGGGGTTTTGCGTAGGCGGCTCGTTTATCTTTACTAATTTATTGTCTTATAGAGATTTTTTTAATGTTCTTTCGAAAGATGGTTTAATTAGCAATTCTATTTGAAAAACCTGTCTACATACAAATGAACACATGATGTTAATATTTTATGTTATCGCATGGTTATGTAACAAAAAAAAGCATACATTCTTTAAACTAGGCCTAAGTAAATTACTCGTCATAAAATTAAATATGCCACTATTTTAAATCTTGTTACTTGAATATATTCTAACAAATATTTATTATTATTCCAAAAATAAAATAAATTAATGATGAGACTAGACTCACATAAGAAATCCCGAAATGAAGGCAGTTTCTGGTAGTACCACCCCAAAGAAAATTTCCCTTGAGGTGTTCGCTTTGTTGGCTACCCTACTGGTAATCACCGTACTAGCATAACGGTACTGAATGTTGGAGGACGCAATGTGTAGACTGTACACATATGGCTTGTCGTCCTAGAAACAAAACAAGTTTTACTTGGAGCACTATCTTCTCATTGTTGAGTTGACGACTGTACACATTTGACTGGTACTATTCCTAGAAACAAAACAAGTTTTACTTGGAGCACTATCTTCTCATTGTTGAGTTGACGACTGTACACATTTGACTGGTACTATTCCTAGAAACAAAACAAGTTTTACTTGGAGCAATATATTCTCATTGTTGAGTTGACGACTGTACACATCTGATTGGTAGTCCTAGAAACAAAACAAGTTTTACTTGGAGCAATATATTCTCATTGTTGAGTTGACGACTGTACACATCTGACTGGTAGTAGTCCTAGAAACAAAACAAGTTTTACTTGGAGCAAATATTCTCATTGTTGGGTTGATGACTGTACACGACTAACTGATCATTCTAGCGACAAAACAAGTTTTACTTGCGGAAATAATTATCTTCTCATTGTTGGGATTATGACAGGATTATTAATAATATTGATTAAAGAGGTGTTGCCGTTTCTTGTGACGCCAACTTTTGAGTTATAAGTAAAGAGTAGCTGGCACATTATTGGAAAATAACTTCCCGACCCCCAAATCATGTTCATATTATTCCTGTAGGAAATAACAAGTTTTTTAATTTATCACCACGTCTTACTTCCAGTTCGGGTCATGCGCTTATGTACTATTCATGGGCGTACGTTGGGGGGAGGGTTCGGGGGGTTGAAGCCCCCCGAAATAATGGCAACATTAACTCTCTCTCTGGGCTAGTAAACACGAGGCAGTTATGAGATCCAAAGAAGTGTATAGGTCAGTAGTTAATGTACTGAAAAAACTTCAGTCTTCATAAAATCGTGAAACTTCAAATTTGGCACACCAATTATTAGAAT
This sequence comes from Timema podura, assembly GCA_033556935.1. Taxonomy (NCBI): domain Eukaryota; kingdom Metazoa; phylum Arthropoda; class Insecta; order Phasmatodea; family Timematidae; genus Timema; species Timema podura. The sequence goes on along the minus strand of JAVRXN010000014.1, from coordinate 14,258,428 downwards.
GCATTACTACAGGGCAGTTTTTAATGTGCCTCATTGTAATTGAAAAACTATTCTCTTTTACACTGCATCTGTTAAAGGCACTTCAAAAAGTAGCGATTGATATTTCTCAAGTCTGCTTTCATGTTAATACAGTTTTGTAAATTTTAGAACTGCAATGCAGTAATTCCGAAGAAGAATTTAAGTACTATGCAATAGCAATAATACTGGCTTCAAATGTTGGTGGCACTATCACAATGCTCAGATCAACTGTGCATCAGGTTCACAGAGGAAATGTTCCAGCGTCAGGTCCAGAGGAATACTACAGGATGGTAATATTTATACAATTTTTAGGCAGTGTAATAGTGCAATTAAAGGAACGCTGCCGAAACCACAACCAGCTTCTCTCGAACATCCAAAAAGTCATCTCTAAATTATTATTATTAGCACCGCGTCTTACTACCCGTTCGGGTTATACGCACTTACGCTAATGTATAATGGTAGCCGATTGTGAGATGAAATGGAGGACCTACAGTTTAACGTGGGATCCGAACCACGGTAGAGGCCTGGCATTCCTCACATTCCCAAGTTGTGATTAATACACGTCTTGTCAGAGGTGAAGGAAGGGTTTGGCAATCAGATAAATCTGTGCCGGGACCGAGGATTGAACCCCGGACCCTCAGCATAGAAGTCTGACACCTTATCCCTAGATCGCCAGGTCACCCAGGGATCTCTAAACATCTCGCAGATGATGAAAGTTGCCATAACTTTTCCCACATCTTGACATGTTCTTCGCATAATTTCAATAATGGAAGAAGTGGAGCAGTGTAAATCTAAAAGACAGGCCAAGCATTGCAATAGAAGCATTTTTGTAGTGTAGTGACACATTTTATCCAAATGTGAGGATACTTGTTCTGATACTGGCGCCTCTTCCCAACTCTACTGCTTCATATAAAATGTCATTTCCGACATTGAAAAGATCGAAAAGCTACCTGCGTAACACCACGGCACAAGATTGCCTACCAGCCTTGTCTTCCTCAGTGTTTACAGAGAAATCGAAGTGGACACAGATGAAGTTATCACCAAGTTTTCACTGAGTCCAAGGAGGGTAGATTTTATTTTGTGATGATAGTAAATTTGACCTTTTTTTTTAATTGATTCAAACTGTAATATTTTTCAGCAATTTCTTATGTATTATAGCTAATTATAATATATATTTCTGACTTAACAACACACACACACATATTATATATACATGTATAGGTAATGCCAAGTAATAACTTGTAAGTGTTTATTATGTATGCTGTTTTTAAATCACTCATAAATAGTTTTTCCAGTAAAATTCTGTTTACAATAAACATGCCTCCCTCCCCCTTGAAATAATTTTCACCGTACGCCCATGGTACTATTATTGATTCGTCCTAAGCCGAGACCTTATGTAAACAAAGCCACGTGGAAGTCCATGCTCTGATTTGCTACTGAACGGACTTTAAATGGTATCCTTTCACTAGATAGGCCCTTCTATTTTTTGTATCAAACTTGTTTTAAAATAACATTAGAAAATTATTATAACTAAAATCATCACTTAATTTGATTTAGAACTTATACTTTAAGCTTTGCAAGCGCTATTCTAATACCAACAGACTCCTGACTCAGCGTCGAGGAACCCCATGGTACAGTCCTTATCACGTGTTAACCTCAAGTCAGCAACGGTCAGTCGACAGTTCATCTCGGAAGTGTTAAAGTGACGGTTGTGAGTGTTGAGTGCTTCCCGTGTATTTATAGTGTTTGCTGAGTGTGGACAGAGTTTTGTTAAACATAAGACGGTAAATTTAAAAGCATTTAAACATACAAAAATTCGCAGTGACTTACTTTGCTATGGTACTGACTATACATGGTTGCGCCCGTTTAAAATATTGCACTGGTTTTCCACCAATCATGTAGGTCCTTCGCGTAGTGATATGGAAATGTTTGTTTACTTTAAGTCTCAGGTTAGGATAAATCAATAATAGTAACGCTAGTGGTTTTAGGGATTAATGAGGTTATATTAACAGGAAATGTAACAACATTTGCGTGGAGGGAGAGTGGAAAACCATTTAGGAAAAAACACCCTCTGTATACCCGACCGAGATTCGAACCTCTCCCCCTCATATACAGTCTAATCTACTAAGAGAGTAGCGCGTTAGACCATGCGACCACCGAAGTAGGCTGTTATTTATTTAATAACTATTACGTTTTAGTGCAAGAGTATTTTACCTCCGAGGCGCAACCATAATTGAAATTTGGCCAAAGAGCACGGGGGAGCGGGGTTCTCTAGGGGGTGCATTGGAAAGGGGGCAGGAAGGCATGGGGGTGGGGGGACACTAGTAAAATCATACAAAAGTATAATTATATGCCATTTTTTTTAGAACTGCTTCTTAATACCCGTTCGGGTAATACGCGTACGATCTAATTACGCTAATGTTTTAGGGATGAGAAATGTTGATTGTAGAGAATGTGTGTACCCGCATTTTCGTGGAGAGAGAACGAAAAACTCTTTAGAAAAACACAACCTACCGGTATTCCAACCCCGACGCCCCCGTCTTCGGCAATCTAGTCAAATATGAGAGTAGCGCGTGAAACCACGTGGCCACCGAAGTGGGTAGCTATTTTTGGTTTGTTTCTTATCCAAGCCTCGACCAAATATGTTTCTATTGATTCGTTTCCAGGGTTTAAATCTATCACGGGTCTAAAAGAACCCGTCTTACTCCATGAAAGAATTGTAGTAGGTCATTTCGCAAACATTCCCTTTTGTGTTCAACATTGATAACCTTTTAATTTAGTATTAGTATATTTATAGATTCTTTAATTAAAGCTTACATTAAAAATGAAAGGGGTAAAAAAGAGGGCAAGTCCAATTTTAACTCATGTTGAGCTAGTGCTGCCATCTGTTAAATAATCATAAGACCTTTCTAATGTACTATATAATATTATCGTTAAAAGAGGTCTCCGTCATATTTAAATTAATTTAAAAAATAAGTATTTGCTAGGATCCTTATGGGGTTTGAGATTTTTAAGTTGTTCTGGAAAATGTGTTTAATGTGACACTACCCCCTTTTTCCCTGTACCCTTCAAATAACTTGGACGTTTTAACTAAATCGATAAATACTTCATCTGGAGCAGTGGTTCCCAACCTTTTGTGGCCCATCTCCCCTTTCTGGAGGTTGACTAACACCTATCGCCCCCTTTTCATTTTCATTGTATGCCTAATTTTAATTTGAAGTAAAGTGTAAATAATAAAGCAGTTTTATTATTTTAAACAATTTTACTACCGTATATAAAAACAACCAAAGCAGTTTTATCCGGTCACTCTTAAATAAAATAGAAAAAAAATTAAAATGTACATTTTTTACAGATTTTTTTAAAAACAAAGAAGTGAAATAATTAACTAAGATCATTGACGTACATTTAAAAAACAGGAGTACATGTTTTCATTTTAAAATTGGAATCTGGAAAAAATTAAGTTGACAGTAACTTCTACTGTACAGTACTATTTTAATTTTTCCCCCTTTGAATACTCATCGCCCCCAAATCGCCCCCCACTTATTTATTGCCCCCCTGATAACCCAAATCGCCCACTTGGGGGCGATCGCCCCCAGGTTGGGAACCACTGATCTGGAGTAAATGGAATATCTCAATGGATGGTATTTGTATAATATAAGACAGAGGTTTCCAACCTGGTGTCCGTGAGACAAATCTAGATTTTTAAGTTATTTTCCATTTGTATTTTCACATCATAATATAAAATATATATTCGCTATTCACAATTTGCTTACACATATGTTTTTTACCCATTCATGTCCGAATAAACCTCCTTTTTCTTTGATTAATATGAAATGTGTTACGTAAAATACTAGAAAAGTTTAAGTTTTTTTTATCTCACCTCGTATGGCGGGGGAGATTAGGGGGGGCCTGCGGTGAATTGTCATTGGCTTCAAGGAGAAGGAAGGGGGATATGGAAAAAGTTGTGAACCAGTGGTATAGTAGGATTCTGGTAGGAAGGACAATTTCTGACATTTACAAAAAATACTATAACTACTTTCACGTATTCATAAATCAAGTCAAGTTATCTGTAGCTGTCACTTTTGATAGATATTATCAATACCAATATAATTACAATAATATTATAGTAAAATGTTATCAATGTTGACAAAAAGTTCGTACTTTAAAAGTTACTTTCTACCGGAATTCTACCATATTGTTAGACATATTGTCCTAGGTTAAAATCCATTTATACCCGTTTCGATGGCCTTGCAATATACTATATTGACGATGACAGGGAGATCGGTTTTCGAATCCCTTTCGGGTGTATTAAGAGTGGTTTTTTACTAAATGGTTTTACACTTTCTCTCCACGCAAATGTGGGTACGCTTCCTCTAAATTCAATATTCCTTATCCCTAACAAATAAGCGTAATTGAGAGGATCGAGGTAAACACATGACAACTCTAATGGATTTAGATGGGATAAATTCACTATTTCAACTTCAAATGAAGTTAGCTATAAAAACAAATAAAACACTTCTCAATATTAGCTACCCTAAATGTTTCGATTGACTATAAAAACAAGAGGTAATCAATATACCATGAATACCTGAGAATACAGTTTTTCATAAAATAAGGATTGCTTACTCTACGTCCTCGCTATCATATTTTTACACGGCTGGGTTCGGGTCAAAGTATGTAGAATAAAGAGGAAATGTACACGCATTTGTGTGAGATGAGAGAACTAAGTTGTTGGGGGGAGGGGGGAACAGCTCAGTTCACCACCACCATGAACCCCTGAACTACCTGTCAACAGACAAACCACGCAGTTTTATTTGACCTTCAGATATCAATATCCCTCCCCCCTCACCCCGGCCTGAACTTAATAAGCAAAATGTATCCATCATGGAACAAAATGAAAGAGAGAATCGCGTTGATCGTGGTTACAATTTTTGAACTTCGCCACAGCCAATACATTTTGAGATAAAAATCCTTACAAAAACCCATATGCGTATAACCTAAACGGGTAGTAAGACGATGTGCTAGGTTGATATAATTTATGAATTTAGAGAGTTAACGTTAAATATCGGAGTAAGAATAATAAACCCATATTATTAATAATAAAAAAGGTTCATATTCAAATCTCTTGAAAGTCCAAGTTTTTCTGAATCACTCTCTAATCATCTCGACAGAGCTGTGTGACTGAGGAGTGATGACATATATATTCCCTCATTAATCTCAAGACGGGTTTTACGTCTTACACAAGAGTGTTAGGGAATTAAACAGGACGTGGTTGCGTTCGACCAAATATTATCTATTTACCTTCCATGAACTCTGAACCGAAAGGAAGACATATCAGCAAAATATTTAGGAAGTGGAATTTCCAATCAATGGGAATGAGATTATCGGGGTTTATCTTGTTGATATAAATAACTCTATCTCTCTCACACAAGCTTTGGTGGCCGCGTTGTCTAAGGCGCTACTCTCGCAGTAGACTAGACAGTCGATGTCGGGGGAAACAAGGTAAAAGCTCACTCGGGTCTATTGAGCATTTTTTTTACTACAAAATGATTTACCAATCTCCTTCCACTCAAATGCGGGTAGGATTACCTCTAAAATATTTCCTTACTCATCCCTACCTCGTTAGAGTAGTTCTTATACATGCGTTTACTGAACAGGTAGTAAAACGCGGTCATAAAAAACATAATTAATTCATACAAATCCTCTACATCCATAGACATCTTTCATCCCTAGCCTCGTAGATACCTACCCACACCCAAAAACCCAACAAAATAGGTATATTAACCGTCTTACAAATATAGACGCATATATTTCTCATGGCTAGCGCGTTCGACTGAAGTACATTTGTCCTATTATGGGATTTGAGTTTTAACGAAAGTGATTTTTTAAATCTTTCCTCTAGGTGTATTTTGGTATATTTACTCTAAATTATTAACCTTATCCTACTTACCCCATTTAATTTAGTTTCTACCAACATCAGTGGACATTACATCTGAAGGTCTAGTTTGGCGATAACGGGAAGGTCGGAATTCGAATCATTGAGGGTTGGTTTAAAAAAATAGTTTTCCACTCTTCCTCAACGCAAATCCAAGTACATTTTATCAATATTATACCTCCTCGTCATACCTCACTAGTGTAAATATGTGAATAAACCGGACAACCGATTAACCGGGAAATTAAGTACAAAATTAATCTCGAACCAGAAAACACATCGAAGTGAGGTTTCTTGCATTCTTCACTTTGACAACAATGAAATGGGTATTAGTTTAATTTTTCACTATAAGTTAACTATTTTTCAATTTTGTTATATTTTAATGTTCACACCTAAAGATAAATTATTGTTTTGCCTCGGGACATTTTTTATTTGGACTCTAACCCCTAAATCAAGGTTAATTTTCTGAGTGATCTTTTTAAATATGGTAAAACGGCGTCACTGGTCTCAACTATACTGTTTATAAAGTAGGGCTATAATACAGAAAACACACCTGGCTCAAGTTGTATTATTGATATAAGTCAGGTGTTATCCGTGGAGTCCGTGGGGTGAGACGGACTTTTTTTTAGGGCGCGGCTAAGAATATTACCTTTCTATTAACTTATTATATCATCATATAGCTTAATAAATTAACTTAAGAGCCCATTACCCTTCCACGTATATCATCTAACTTAGGTAGGTAATACAGCTCAAACCAGACTTCACATCGGGGTGCGGATTTATGTATTATACTTGGGAAAATAGTGGAATTTGGACCAGTGAAACCACTTAGCCGTATTTATAAGAACTACAACAAAATTGGAAAAAATAAATTAAAAAATACTGGTCCGGATTCTACAGATGTAAAATATAGATTGCATCAAACCTCACATCGATGACTTTTTTTTTTCTGGATGGAGCGTAATCTTGGTAATATCCCGATTAATCGGAGATAAACTCTTAAGTTTCTCCTACATTTGCAGAGATTGGCTCGTTTCTACATAGTTTCCAAATAAGATGATGAAATTGATGGATATGACGTTAAAAAAAAAGTACATCATTGGAGGACAAAACGTTTAATCAAAAAATTATATTTTAAACAAAATGTAAACTTATATTTCTTTTATAAATTGTACTACTACATTACTTTGTTTTGACTACAGGTCAATATTGTCTTTACCTATAAAAAGGTATAAATAAATATTAATAATAACAACATTACCTTTTAAACTTTTTGCCACATACAAGAAGAAATATTTCAATCAAACTATATTTTTGATTTAAATCGATATTTTAGTAATTCATAATATTTTTGAATAAATTCATTGTATTGAAATAAAAATAACAAATTTTATTCTATTGTAAGGTAAAAAAAAGTGTTCCACTGCAGAAGAAATTTGATTGTTCAGGTGAAATACATTTTCTTCCAAACAAGGATTAGCTGGTCTATATGCGCGGTTGTTTCCAGCCTGTACACAAATACAAAGTTTTACGCTTACACTTTCAGCCGTTCGGATATTAGTCAATTGCACCGTTTACCAAACTCACGCTGGTTGCACACCCTTTTGGAAACATGGCCCAATCAACGTACCCCTTACAGAAAGTCTTAAAAATAAACAAATACTTGCCATCGTGTGAAATTCAAAATTTGAATCGTACACTTTTAATAGCGAGCTAAATAAAGCCGCCACAGAGTTAAAGAAAGGTATGACATGAGGTAAAAATCTACATTAATTTGTTCGATCAGAACTACAAACATAAAAAAGATATATTTTATAATTAATAAAACTTATTGGGGAGTCTCGTACCCGTGCCACAATTTATGAAATACGGGTCTATTGGTTATATTTATAAACCCGGTAATACTAAAATACATGTTTCAATCAGGACTTACTTCACTAATATCATTTTAAAACTAAATTTAAATGCGTAAAACCTGAATAGGTAGTAAGGCGCGGTGCTAAATAAAAAACAACCTACCTTATCCCTGGCTCATTAAAGTAAGTAGTACATATGCGTATTACTTGAAAAGGTAGTAAGATTCGGTGCTAAATAAATATTGCTATAATAAAATACGAGTAAAAATAAATATACGATATTGACCATGGCTGAGGCTATCAGGTTATCTTATGGCCCTCTATTCTACATATCAATAGATTATGAACACACATTGATTTGAAACTTTCCATTTAGAAGAACATTTTTTAAAATTATGTACAAACAATTTGTAATTCAAGCTAAGCATTTTTTCAGCACTATTAATAATTTATCATAATTGTTTGTATAAAATTACTTTAAAATATTTCATCTTGAATATGGCAACAAATTTCTATTGTAATTCAATTGAGTTAATCACACAATAATATTGTTAAGATCAAGTTGCAATATTACTCACAGAAAGGTTGTTTTTTTACTATTTTGCTTTAATCTGCACTTTTTGAATAAAAAAATCCACAACGTATTCTGTAATAACAGCACACTGCACATTACATTCAAACTAACTTAACTTTAGAAAGTGCTGTGAATCAATGGGTTTGACGTGCTACAAACATTTAATAATGTAATTAATGTAACAAATCTGTCAACAAAATTACGTTATTAGTAAATATTTAATTTTAGATGACAAAAATTCAACACACTTTCTTGGTATTAGTAAGAAAATTTATTTAATCTTTTAATAAAGGATCAGGTTTTCTAGTACCATCATAAAAAAATAGTCTACCGGGTGTGTGCTGGTGGGGTGAGGGGAGGATTGTAGCCCGACCTCCCTGCCCATCGTCGCCATCAAGTAGGTTTGAAATCTTACTTTTAGAACGCGAATAGATGTTCGCATGGTCTAACGCGTCACCATCGTGTTATACTGGATTGAAATTTATGAGGAGATCGGGGTTTGAATCGTGGTTCGGTGTATAATGTGTGATTTTTCTTAATGGTTTCCTACTCTTCCTGCACTCATATATATTATATATAATGAGTCATACTACCCGTTCTGGTTACACGCAAATTTACTAATTATGCTATTGATTTTAGAGATTAGGAAGGTTGAATTTAGAGAAAATGTACCCTTATTCACTTGGAATGAGAGTGGAAAATAATTTAGGAAACAACCCCTTCATTACACCCGACCAGGATTCGAACTCAAAACTCCCCTTCACCAGCAGTCCAGTCTATTGCAAGAGTCACGCCTTTGACCATTTGGTCATCGAAGCGGATTAAAATTTTATATAAAATTTATCTTCCTAGTTCCTATACCTTTAGAAGATGAATGCGTATAGCCCGAACGGGTATTTAAAAAGCGTGTGTGGTGTATCAAGTAGGTTTATTAAACAATTACTTTTATTTGGAGATAATACATTCATCATACAATTATATTATTCAGTCAAGACAAACCTTATCACACTGTCTTTGTTTTTGTTGATATGCCTGTGTAAAATCAAAGGTTTTTGTTATTGCTCATAATGTTATTGAAAATGTATTTACGAATACATTTTGTTGTTAAGTTAGTTGAAGCAGTGGCAAAAAACAAGGATGTAAACTTTGTGGCAAATATTACTTACAACGTTGTTTAGAAAAATATTTCTAAATTATATTATTTATATTTATAGTGATCTTAACTATTGTTATAGTGATTAACTCAAATTTCAAATCCATTAAAATCAGTGGCGTGCAAGTAGGTCAGAGAAAAATGTAGTAATCCAGGAAGAGGAAAAATATTCCTTGGAAAAATTTAGCTATGAGTATTTATTATAATATATTTATAAGCTTAAAACATGAATACTATTTATAAAATTGTGATATTAATGTCAAAATTATAAAATGAAGCTATGAATAACGATTGGAAGCGTATAACCCGAACGGTTAGTAAGACGCGGTTCTAGAAGAAATTGAAGCAAACTAAGCTCAGATGAAAAACACGCTATGTCAACTTTTCTGCTATCCAAGTCACAAGAGTTTGCAGTAAAACCCAATGACAGTTAGATTTTTTGAATTAATATATTAGGTACTGTGTTTTTAAATTACTCTGAGAGGTAGAAAGCTTAAGTTTACTTTGAGAGGTAGAAAGCTTACGTTTCCGCTATGGCGTAAACTATAAAATAAATAGGACCCTAGTGTGATCCATCAAGGTCTGTGTAGTTGAGTTGCGGCCTAATACTAAAATCGTGTACGACTTGCGGCCCACCCACTCGTGAGATAGGTATGAGTTGCGTCCACCTAATTAGCAATGTGCTTTCTATCATGCTTTCGACATCCTTCGTAATATCAAAACTTCCTCAGTTCCTGTCGTTCAATGGTTTTGTCAAAAATTTGAGGTTTGTTAGGTCAGGTTAGGTTAGGTAAGGTTAGGTCAAAAGCCCGGACCGCAATTCAACTGTCTCTTTTAGAGGTAAACAACTCATGCGGTCGCAACTCACCTGCAGCCATCAAGGTAACTCTGCTTGCTACCTTTAAAAGGTAAACGGGAAGTACCAGATTTAATATATTATGTTCCAGACTAGAGGATCAATTTATCCCTTGGTTGCACACCACTGATTAAAATCATACGTACAAAACAATTTAAATTCTAGTCATAAAATAATTATCAGTTCCAAAACGGCTTTGACATTAATCAATATGCTATCGGTATGTTAAGTTGTCATACCGGTAATGAATTACAGAGTGATATGTCACTGGACTACAGTAATAAAGTGTAACAAGATAAAGTTAACAATAGTTTGATAAACCCTGAAGGTGTATTCTACAGCATTAATGGGACGATCAGAGAATTTTTTTTGTGTAATAGACCTAAAAATAAGGTTTGCTATCAACTATCGAAATTAAAGAAATACAAGTCAAAATATCTACTGTAGAATATTACTAGATTTTTTTCACCTCATTTTACATGACCCACTCAAGGGGGATGACACACAAATATTACACTACCCGACTCCAAAATACAGTGAATTGTGAAGTATTTGCTAGTATTAAACTACCCCCCTCCCCCTTTTTCCAAACAATCATACACAATGCATGTATGTGTCTATAGGCCTATTAAGCCAATACACGTGTTTTATTATTTAGTACAGTTTAACAGTCTGTGTGATCTATTTAATTTGCTGTTTGATTTTTTAACTATCGCATTTAAATATTTATAGCCTAATAATATCTATTTCTTATTTAAATAATGCCAAAAATACAAAATCCAATATAATTGGTTTCATTAGTACATGATTTGTTTGCAGCTCAATTCTATAATTATATTATTTTATCAACAGTACCTTTTAAGTAAAATATTTGGTGCCGGCTAGTGTATTTGTAAATATTTTCATAAACGGGCAGAAACAATCTGCTCATTTCAACGTAAGTCATTAAACAGGCGTAGAATCACTCTTAATATCACAAATAATGTGACTGAAGCAGGGTGTGTGTGTGAAGTCAAATCAAATATATTAAATATTCTCCAAATCGAATCCTAGTTAGAACATTTTATATTGTTTTATTTAAAAAAAAAAAGAAGAAAGTATTTTCGATATTAATATAACTTTATACTCTAAATAAAATTCATCAAATATTTAAACACATTGCAATTTTAGTTGATAAACCGATTTATTATTACTACATGTAATTATTTAATTAGTTAAATTAAAACAAACGTTCATTTTTAATATACAGTAGCATCAAATGACAACAAAATTGAACATTAATGAGTATTTTAGCCGTAAATAATTATTCTATTGGCAAAACTTCGTAATTGACAAAGCAGGATTTTTTTTATTGAAGTCGAAGTTTTTGAAACTTCACACACCCCCAGGCTTGAGTATAAATTACAGAATGCACATTCTAAACCATAATATGCAATAGGCAAAAGGGAAGTGAGTGTGTGTGAATTTTTTTAAAAAAAAAGTCTTAGGTTTAATGTAGTTTCGTCATTTATAATTTCATCATTTAATTATTTCTTTTTGCCAGCGAGAACTTTCAACTTTTAAGCATACATTATAGTCTGCAGTCTACTAACTATTGTCTAATACAATGAGTGTTAGTTTGAAATATATTATTTTAGAATTCACAATTTTTACTAACAAGATGGTTCATAAATGGAAATTATGATTATATTATTTCAATCACGGATCTTGTTGCATAAAAGCTTGCATAATATGTGGACACTTTTCAAAAGTAGTCTATAAAATGATTCTTTCCTAATTCTATAAAGCATTTATTGTTATTTGAATGTTCTTTAAGGAAAAAAGTTAAATTTTGCTCATGGACAATTGAACGTTTTGACATTTTGTGGATTTATTTGCAGATAAAATAAGTAGATTGATGTGGTCACCTTTTGAATTAGTTTAAAACTTTACGTTTTAATTAAAATAGGTTTTTTTGTTTCACGTTACTTACTATTGAGATATTTTAAAAATATAATAGTCTCAGGAATTTTAAAATTAAACATAAATATACAAATATTGAATAACTTAGAAAAAAGTTAGCTTTTGCTGTACATTTTTTAATATAACATCAAAACAATAGTATCTTTCACAATATTAAAAAAAATTATAACAAAACTTTTAACAATCAGAAATATGTTTAAACACAATACTTGATCAATCTCGTAACAGAAGAAACATATATTGTACGACATAATGAAATGCATTCACACAAATATGATAAGTTTGGAAAATTTATGAATATTATTATGTAATTATATTGCTCAACAAATTTTTATTTTTTTGAATACTGTACAGTAACTTTTGAAATAAAAGCTGTGATTGAACAAATAACGGGTCCTACTGTTCAGTTGTCATATTTATAAAATAGAAACTGGTTCCTGCATAAAAAACATTGTTTTTAATAGACCAATAAGTTATAGATATATATATATTTACATTGTGAGAAAATTCAATAAATGACAGGAATAATACGAAGAAGTTTAAGGACAAAAATATACTATTTAATAATTATTAATACAAATATTATAAAATTTCAACATTTTTTAAAGATAATAACAAAAAAATGTGTTATAATAACACAAGTTTATATATTTTTTCAAATAGAATTTCAATAGTAAACCAACACGTTATTATTTTGAATAATAATCAATAACATATTATGTTCATATGATAATACATTTTGTGTTTGATTATAACAAAATAAGTATTATTGAGCATAGATATGAGCACCCAATAACTGGGATGATATTTTGAAGATTATATTTTGCGTGAGCAAATAATTTCCCAAATATTTATATAAATTATGATATCAATTTAACATTAACATTTAATGGCAATATAATATTTAAACTGTGATTTGTTTTTTATCCAATCATCTGAGGCATTCTAAATTTATAGTACATGAAAGATATATACATCTAAGAGCCTTCTCAATGGTTTTAATATGTATAATAATGTTCATTTTCAACATTTTAATTTGTTTGCCTAATATAACTCTTACTAAAAACTTGATTAATATTCATAAAAGTCATTATCAGCATTTCTCCGTAAATATGAGTGATCTATTATATAACTCCATTTTTAATAATTGAAGCTTTATAAATTTATTTTAAAATAAATATATTGATACGTTCAAAAAAAATTGATTATAAAAAAAATGTATTGTAAGAGATATAACAGTAAAAAATACATAATTTATTTAAATCTGTGTGTTGATAATCCAATACAATAGTAATACAAATACTGTATGTCTATAAAATTGTTGAATTGGGTTGAGTAAAATTATCTTTTGGAATTATTGTACTTTCCTTACCTGCTTCCTCTTTTTTATTTATTTTTTTACAAATTTGACTTCATTAAATAAAAGGCTTAGTTCTAAATCGAACAACAAATTTAGGTTTATTTAACACATGGAAAAATATTTTATTTTAACGTTCTTAGAAACTACTAAATGAGTTAAAATTTATTATATATTAAGTGTACTTTAAATATTTTCCAAAGCACGGTCGAAGCTAACAATGCTGGCAATAATTTTTTTTTGCAACAATTTACGTATTAGATCTTCTTAGGATAAGAGTAATTTGTATTACTACCAGATATATTATTGCATATTGTACCATTGGTGGTATCAATTATCCATGATACAAAAACCGAGCTGTATTTACTTTCAACTTTAGTCAATTACCGGAAGTTTCATCAGTCAGCGGCCGTTTCAGATATTTTTTTGACACTTTCTTTAAAGCTAACTATCATTATAAATTCATATGTTCTTTCTATTTATATTCACATGCGAAAATATGCCATTAGTTAACTATTATAGTATAAGTGTGAGCAGAAAGTATTACACTACATTGTTGAACTATCACATATATATCTATAGAAAGATACAACATAATCTAAAAATGCTGAAAACCCTGATAATAATTAAAAAATAATTCAAAGTTGATGATGGATATTTAATTCCATATTATATCTAATAACTCACTTTTAAAACATTCATTTAACACAATTTTTTATTTTTTTACATTTTGTTGTCTGGCATTTAAGAAAGAAGCATCTATAGAATTTTATTATAAGTCTTAAGTGACGTAGCTAAATATCCTCAAATAAAAATGACCTTGACAAATTTGTTATTTATCACAGTATATTAATCAAACTATGACGAGACTATGGTAAGTTTGAATATAATTCCGACACAATTTGTGTTTCAATAATTTCACTTTGTGTCGACCAGATAATTTATAGCAATGGTGCTGATATATTTCTAATGCGAAACCGATCACAAAGTCTAATTTTATTGTAAAACGTTCTTAAGGCTTTGAAATACTTGTGTTTATTAAATATTTACTTTAAAATGGTAAAGTTATGTTCTTATGAATTCATACTTGCTCCTACTTCATAATATTTTGTCAGTAATGATATTACAATACATATATACTATAAGCCAAAGTTGGAGTTGTATAAATGACTCAAAATTGAGACGCGAATTCAAACTACGTAATTATAAATGTATATATAAAAAAAGTAAAGCAAAGTTTTTCTGTGACAATTAATATTAAGTGTTTATAATGGACAGGTTAAATAATGCGCTACCGACGAGCACTTTATCATGTATTTATATCACTTGATTAAATTTAATAATCGCGTCACAACCAAGATAAATTTCTATATATTATATTATATTATAATTATTATTGATGCTGCGTCACTTCAATATAAAAAAGATGTTATCTATTTTATTAGATTTTAAACTAGTACAGTTTTTTTATTCCATCCTGTTAACTTTTACAAATTGAATCATATTAGATGACGAAAACAAATTATTTTAAGTTTTAATTAAAGTATATAATATTTTTTATTGCATTAGCATCAATTCAAATAAATTATTATCGAATGTATGTAAATGTAAACTGTTTTTCTTTTTAAATAAAAATAAGGTCAATATTAGTTACAATTTGTATTTAAGTAAAAATAATTTGTTTATTCATTATACATATAAATTTTATTTAATAAGTTAATATAAACAAATAAATAATGTTGATACTTTTTGAATATCGTATCAAAATAAATATGATGTATGCATTTATTTTAATTATACATTAACAAAGTAATTTGGAACAAATTTAAAAACAATTGGAATTAATGTACATTTCTTATTTAGTCAGGTAAACCAAAATTAGCGTAATTTAGAAGGTCGATTATTAATCAATTTTCTCTAAAAACCAGGATTTTATTTATTTGCTGTATAATCCCTAGTAAAAAAGGCTACTCTAACAATGTCACGTCAATTTCCAAGATTTGATTCTTCAAATATATTCGTTAGTTTGCCCCTTCTGACGTCCTGAGAAGAGCGTTGCAGCGCACGTCACATTTCTTTTGTTTATTATTTTATTTACTTGGTGGTATATTTTGGAACGTGCAAGTACTCACTAGGAATCTGTATTTTATTTTATAATTAATAAAGAAGAAACGTTGTCCCGCATGACGTAATTATAGTAACGCAGCAGATTTGCGTCACTGAAAGCTATGAGAGCACAAACTTCTCATCATCATAGTAGTGGTAGTAGTAGTAATAGTAGTAGTCGTGACGAGAAAACCTCAGGGGATACTTCAGCGACTGCGTTCTCACACCGGCGTCGGGACGGCCGCCGCGGCGCTGTCGCCTGAGGTGGTCTCGTGACGTCACTGGATGCTGCAGAACGGCAGCTTATCCTTGGGCTCCTCGTGAATCGACTCCTCCTTGGGCGAGGTGTCTCCCGCCGCTCCGGAGCCGTTCGCCCCCATGGGACCGCCCCCAGGGGGGCACATTGATTGTCATCTGAGCGCCAGGGTGGACACCATTGGGGGACGGGTCGGCTTGTTGTCCAAGATCCTCTCCAGCTCCGTCATGGTGGTGGTGTTCAGTTTGGGTACGAGCTGGACAGAGGGACCCAATTGGGGGAGTTAAGGGGGTGGTCAGCATTCAGCACCATAGGTACCTGGTTCAGTGGCCGAACGGTCTAAGCCGTTACTCTCGTGTTAGATTGGCCTGATGAAGACTGGGAGATCGGCCTTCGAATCTCAGTCGGTTGTACTGAGAGTGGTTTTTCATAGATTGTTTCCCACTCTCCTTCCAAGTAAGTGTGGGTAGCTTACCTCTAGAATACTTCCTTCCTCATCCATACCCCTTTAAAGTAGGTATCATATGTACGTATAGCCTGAATAGGGAGTAAGAATGGTGATATATATAAACCATCATAGGTGCAGCTAGCTCTTGATTACTAGGCGGGACAGAACGTACCCATTTTCCCTTCAGATTAAAAAAAAATCGCACCAAATTAATAGCCACAATAATATAAAAGTTAAACTAATTCTCTAAGTTAAATTAAAAAAGTTACCTTAATCTTTTATGTATTGCTTCAAGCGTGACTTTTCATAATATAGCAATTCACTGTTTCTTTGACAGTACTAAGATTATCCCACTTGAACAAATTATTGAGGGGGACATGCCCCCTCATCCCTGTTCCCTTCCCTAACAAAACCCCCGACTCTGGTTGGTCCAGGGTTTGGTACCAATCAAGTGTTTTTTTTTGCACCTCGTTTCATTCTACCCATCTGAGATGTACTTATTTAAGTTAAGATAATTGGGGGGGGGGAATGAGGAAGGTAGAATTTAATTGAAAGATACTCACAATTGCGTGGAGGATAAACCACGCAGTACATCCGTCCGGGATTCTAACCCCGACCTCACCGTCTCCGACAAACCCAAATAGACAAGGCTGATGCCTTTGTTCGCGTGACAACTGGTATGGATGAATACTTGGGGTATTTAGCGTACACATTTTAAGCGAAGGATTACTTATATCAGCACAAGGCTTTGGACTAATTTAAACTACGACAGATACGGAAACAAATGGAGTGAACTGAATAGTAGAGCAGCCCAACAAACCCCTACCTGTATGGCATTCAGTATTCATCCGTAACCGGCCCCGTGGTGTAGTGGTCAGTGCACCTGGCCAAGAACCTAGGGGTCTCGGGTTCAATTCCTGGCTGCAGATTTTTATATTTTTACCCGCCTCGGTGGCTTAATTAGCTAACGCGCTATTCGTGTTGAGCTAGACTGCCGAGGGTGGGGAGATCGAGGTTAGAATCTCGGTCGGAGGGGGGGTCCTAAATGGTTTTTACTCTCCCTCCACGCAAATACGGGTTCACTTCCTCTAAATGCAACCTTCCAAATTCCTAATCCATTAGCGTAATTAGTACTTAAGCGTATAACCCGAACGGGTAGTAAGACGCGGTGCTAAATAGAAAAGTATTTAACCAGCTGTTCGTCGACGAGTAGTTAGTTACCTGCAGGTCCTGTGTCATTAAACCAGGTGGACGAGTAGTTACCTGCAGGCCCTGTGGTATTGAACTAGATGAACAAGTAGTTACCTGCAGGCCCTGTGTCATTGAACCATATGGACAAGTAGTTACCTGCAGGCCCTGTGTCATTGAACCATATGGACGAGTAGCTACCTGCAGGCACTGTGGTATTGAACTAGATGAACAAGTAGTTACCTGCAGGCCCTGTGGTATTGAACTAGATGAACAAGTAGTTACCTGCAGGCCCTGTGTCATTAAACCAGGTGGACGAGTAGCTACCTGCAGGCCCTGTGGTATTGAACTAGATGAACAAGTAGTTACCTGCAGGCCCTGTGTCATTGAACCATATAGACGAGTAGTTACCTGCAGGCCCTGTGGTATTGAACCATATGGACGAGTAGTTACCTGCAGGCCCTGTGGTATTGAACTAGATGAACAAGTAGTTACCTGCAGGCCCTATATCATTGAACCAGATGGACGAGTAGTTACCTGCAGGCCCTATGTCATTGAACCAGATGGACGAGTAGTTACCTGCAGGCCCTGTGGTATTGAACCATATGGACGAGTAGTTACCTGCAGGCCCTGTGGTATTGAACTAGATGAACAAGTAGTTACCTGCAGGCCCTGTGTCATTGAACCATATGGACGAGTAGTTACCTGCAGGCCCTGTGTCATTGAACCAGAAGGATGAGTAGTTACCTGCAGGCCATGTGTCATTGAACCAGGCCGAGTAGTTACCTGCAGGCCCTATATCATTGAACTAGATGGACGAGTAGTTACCTGCAGGCCCTATGTCATTGAACCAGAAGGATGAGTAGTTACCTGCAGGCCCTGTGTCATTGAACCATATGGACGAGTAGTTACCTGCAGGCCCTGTGTCATTGAACCAGAAGGATGAGTAGTTACCTGCAGGCCATGTGTCATTGAACCATATGGACGAGTAGTTACATGCAGGCCCTGTGTCATTGAACCAGAAGGATGAGTAGTTACCTGCAGGCCATGTGTCATTGAACCAGGCCGAGTAGTTACCTGCAGGCCCTATATCATTGAACCAGATGGACGAGTAGCTACCTGCAGGCACTGTGTCATTGAACCAGATGGACGAGTAGTTACCTGCAGGCCCTGTGTCATTGAACCAGATGGACGAGTAGTTACCTGCAGTCCCTATATCATTGAACCAGATGGACGAGTAGCTACCTGCAGGCCCTGTGTCATTGAACCAGATGGACGAGTAGTTACCTGCAGTCCCTATATCATTGAACCATATGGACGAGTAGTTACATGCAGGCCCTGTGTCATTGAACCAGAAGGATGAGTAGTTACCTGCAGGCCATGTGTCATTGAACCAGGCCGAGTAGTTACCTGCAGGCCCTATATCATTGAACCAGATGGACGAGTAGTTACCTGCAGTCCCTATATCATTGAACCAGATGGACGAGTAGTTACCTGCAGGCTCTGTATCATTGAACCAGATGGACGAGTAGTTACCTGCAGGTCCTGTGTCATTGAACCAGATGGACGAGTAGTTACCTGCAGGTCCTATATCATTGAACCAGATGGGCGAGTAGTTACCTGCAGGCCCTATATCATTGAACCAGATGGACGAGTAGTTACCTGCAGGTCCTGTGTCATTGAACCAGATGGACGAGTAGTTACCTGCAGGCCCTATATCATTGAACCAGATGGACGAGTAGTTACCTGCAGGCCCTATATCATTGAACCAGATGGACGAATAGTTACCTGCAGGCCCTATATCATTGAACCAGATGGACGAGTAGTTACCTGCAGGCCCTATATCATTGAACCAGATGGACGAGTAGTTACCTGCAGGCCCTGTGGTATTGAACCAGATGGACGAGTAGTTACCTGCAGGCCCTATATCATTGAACCAGATGGACGAGTAGTTACCTGCAGGCCCTATATCATTGAACCAGATGGACGAATAGTTACCTGCAGGCCCTATATCATTGAACCAGATAGACGAGTAGTTACCTGCAGGCCCTATATCATTGAACCAGATGGACGAGTAGTTACCTGCAGGCTCTGTATACTCTCGTACAGCTGCTCCACGGTGGCCGCCCCGAGAAGGAGACACTGCACACTTTCATTCTTGAGACACCACGCTATGGCCAGCTGTGAGACGGTGCAGCCCAACTTCTCGGAGAGCTGGGCGATGTCTTTCAACTTGTCCTGTTGTCTCCGTGTCTCCTCGGGCTGCAGACGTTCCTTAATCCACGTGTACCCCTGGGGACATGACATAGACCATGTTAAATATTCATCAAGGTTGTGCTTTGTGACGTCATGGGAAAATCTGGATCGACTCCCAACAAATACATGGGGACATTATGTTAGATGGTCAGCTAGAGGTGTATGCGCACTTTGACTCTACACTGGAGACCTTGGCTCGACTCCCAACAAGGTACAGGGGGGAAATATTTTACAAAATTGTGAATTTACTTATTTTTACTTGGAGAATACTTGTGCAATTCTTATCATATACCCTTTTTACTATCGCTCCCCCCATTTTTTTTCAGCACCGTGGTTTAATACCTTTTCAGGTTATATGCATTCTCCTCATATTAGAAAGATCTATTGACAAACACATCCATTAAATTAAACTTAAGCAGAAACTTATATAAATTAAATTATGACATAGCAATTATTTTACATGCAGTGGGTGACCTGGCGGTCTAGGGGTAAGGTGTCAGACTTCTGTGCTGAGGTCCGGGGTTCAATCCCAGGTCCCGGCACAGATTTATCTGATTGCCGAACCCTTCCTTCAC
>JAVRXN010000014.1:13960391-14232891 GCA_033556935.1 Timema podura | reverse complement strand
CGCCAGACGAGACTGATACCTCTGTCCGTGTGCCCAACAGTTTACTTGAGACTTAAGAAGAATCCTAGTGACTAGAAGATTCCTAGAGTTTCCAGAAGGATCCTAGATATTCTAGAAGGATCCTAGAGACTATAGAAGGATTCTTGAGTCTCTAGAAGGATCCTAGAAATTCTAAAACTATCATAGAGACTCTAGGAGGATCTTAAAGACTTTAGAAGGAGCCTAGAGACTCTACAATGATCCCAGGTATTCTAGAAGAATCCTAGAAACTCTAGAAGGATCCTAGAAACTCTAAAAGGATCCTAGAAACTCTAAAAGTATCCTAGAGACTCTATAAGAATCTTAGAAACTCTATAAGGATCCTAGAGTCTCTATAAATGACCCTAGAAACTCTATAAGGATCCTAGAGACTCACACAACCTCAGTTTCCTCCCGGTACCTACCTATCTTGTTGTACAGTTCCGGCATGTAGAGCTCCGTCTTCTCGCGACAGAACATGTGATACTCGGTCTGCTCGCAGATCGGCGTCACGCAGTTGAACTGGCGGCAGTTGGTGTAAGCCTCCATCACTTCCACCGGGTCCATCGCGCCGTCCCCCAGTACATGGCCCAACCCTGGTTGATCACGTGGTTCATTGCGCGGACCACCTCTAGGGGAAAAACAAAAGGGGGATCGGTTAACCCCAGCTAATCCTATCTTGTATTTTGTCACAGGTTTTATATATTTATTATTTATTTAAACATAATTTTGATGCAAATTCATTAGTGACAAATGACAACCTGGGCACGGGAATCGAACCCGGGACCTTTGTTGAATCTTTGCTCGCCCCAACTGCGTTGTTCGATACTAGTTAGTGATCTATACCTATTAATTCAAAGTTGATAATCAGTAGAGTGACAAAGAACTGCCCGGGACAATTGAACCCCGACTTTGCACTTTGCCGCCAGGTCCGACTGAGCATCTAGTTCGTATCGTGTACAAGGCATTTTTCACTTGTTGATGTATGAGATAAGGGCCGGTTTCATAGTCAGGATTGACTGTTGACTACAATTTGTAAAATAGTTAGAATTTGAAGGTTACAAGAGGAAAAGGGGGAAAATCACACTAAACACAATTTCCAGGACAACTTTTATATCTCAAACCCCATAAGAACGCCAGTAAACACTTATTTATTAATTTAAACATGACAGAGACCTCTTTTAACCATAATCTAAAGTGCATTAAAAATAAAGGTTTCATGATCGCCTAACAGACAGCAGCACTAACTCAAATTGAATTAAAACTGAACTTTACTCCTTTTCCCCCTGCACCCTTCATTTTTTATCATCACTGATTCATACATTTATCTTTTAACTTTAAATTTGTAATCAATCAAATATATTTTATTTGACTTTGTTTTGTACCGCCCTGCATTATCCCATCAATTTTATGAACATTGTGTTCGGATCATCCGGGATTTGGGACAACCGGGGTTAGGTCTAACGGGGGTTTTTACTGGGATTGATAGCTTACCTTCCATCGGGCACATGGCGTCCGCTTTGTGGATGATGACGACATCGACGTAGCCCAGCTGTAGCCGCGCCAGGGACGCCCTTACGGACTCGATCACGTGCTTCCTGGACAGACCTCTCTCCTCAGACCTTGCGGTCAAACAAACAAAAACAAACTAGGGGTTGACTGACAGTTCGTTGTACACAACACAGCGCCCGGAATAAGGCGTCAGTCTCGTCCTGTCTCGGTTTGCCAGCGGCGAGAAGATCCCAGGCTCGAATCTCCGAGATGGCGTTTTGTGTGTACTCAGGACGGTTCTTCCTGAGTGTTTTTTACACTCTATTCCTAAACGAAAATGCGGGTACATTTCCTCTAAAATTCTATCTTATGGGCATCTACCTAATTGGATGTAATTTAGAGAGTCCAATTATTTTTATAATATAATGAGTTAATTATAACATTCACAAATGAAGTTAAGTGTTAAATCACTGGTCTGGGATCTGGTTGTATATTTGTACTATAATATTATAATTATGTTGGGTCTTAGCAACTTATAAACAGTATTAGAGCTCTTAAACACATCACAATTTTATTTTTTTCGACCCTTGAATCTGACATTTTTTCTAATTCTCGATTCACAAATATCCTTAAGGATTGTAGTGTATCATTTATTAAAAAAATAAATAAATTGTAGTTCATTTTTTGTAGGGAGTGTGGGAGGGTGCGGTCCCTAACACCCCCTCCATCTTTACCCCCCCCGCCCCCCCCGAACGGGCGAGAGGTCACTCACTTGGTGTTCCAGTAGATCTTGGTGGTAACGACGTACGAACTTCTCTTCCAGCCCTGTCTCTGAAGGATGCGACCCAGTTCGATCTCCGCGCGGGGCCCGCTGTAAGCCTCTGACAGGTCAAACAGGTTTATACCGCTGTCGTAGGCGAGGTTGATCACCTCCTCTGCCTGTTCCTCGCTGGACGTCCCGTTGCCGAACGTAACCCAGGTACCTGCGAGCGGCAAACCACGTTCATATCCTCTGATATATGTTTAATTTTATACTACCTGTTCAGGTTGCGTATTTATAATTACTATAACGGGGTAGGGAGGAGGAAGGAAGCGTTTCACAGGTAGTCTACCCAACATTGCGCGAAAGGAGAGTGGGAAACCATTTAGGGAAAACCACCTTCAGTAGACCCATACGGGATTCGAACCCCCGATTTCCTCGTCTTCAGCACGTCCCGTCCAACCCTAAAGTGGCGCCATGAAGTTTATGAGTTTTAATTTAAGTAGATGGGGGTGAACCCAGGACTAGTGTGTCTATCTTTATATTATATACATTATTATGCAATAAAACAAGTGCAGGTACTCCATCCTCGAAGTACAGTAGCCCCATGGCTTCTTTGGTGCTGACTGACAGTTCACAGCTGACTTCTGACAGTCAACAGTTAGGTATATACCTAAATTTTGATTGTCAGAAGTGACAGCTGCTAAACACATGTTTTTGCAGATCATATGGTTCGGCGTAGGGATACATAATTTGGTCTGGTAGCTTTTCAATGCCGTCAGCTCTCAGTAGTGAGCTGTGACTCAGCACCAAAGAAGCCATGGGGCTACTGTACATTTTATTACTGAAATCCAAGAAGAAAACATGGAGTGTTGGCAGTGCAACAATGACGTAGATACAGCCCCTTATTCTGGGTAGATACAGAGATTTTTTTAAAAATATAAAGGGCGTTAGTGAATATAAGAAGTATAGAGTTACCTAGCCCGACGTTGGACACACGAAGGCCGCTCTTGCCGAGGTTCCTGTACCTCAACCCTGGCGTGATGGACGACTGACGAGGGGCGAGGGAGTTATTAGTCACCGAGACGGGCGTCTGTTGGGCCAAACCTTGCAACAGCTGCTCCTTGGTGGGCGCTCCTTGGGTCAAGTGTTCGTTCGTGCTCTGGAACTCCTCCATGCAATCCAGACTGGCGATGGGAGCTCTGCAACTGAGACAAGGAGCGGTAATTTGCCGTTATACGGCTCAGGGACTCATCCATGCAATATAGAGTGGGAGCTCTGAAACTGAGACAAGGAGCGGTAATTTGCCGTTATACGGCTCAGGGACTCATCCATGGAATATAGAGTGGGAGCTCTGCAACTGAGACAAGGAGCGGTAATTTGCCGTTATACGGCTCAGGGACTCATCCATGCAATATAGAATGGGAGCTCTGAAACTGAGACAAGGAGCGGTAATTTGCCGTTATACGGCTCAGGGACTCATCCATGGAATATAGAGTGGGAGCTCTGCAACTGAGACAAGGAGCGGTAATTGGCCGTTATACGGCTCAGGGGCTCATCCATGCAATATATAGAGTGGGAGCTCTGCAACTGAGACAAGGAGCGGTAATTGGCCGTTATACGGCTCAGGGACTCATCCATGCAATATAGAGTGGGAGCTCTGCAACTGAGACAAGGAGCGGTAATTTGCCGTTATACGGCTCAGGGACTCATCCATGCAATATAGAGTGGGAGCTCTGCAACTGAGACAAGGAGCGGTAATTGGCCGTTATACGGCTCAGGGACTCATCCATGCAATATAGAGTGGGAGCTCTGCAACTGAGACAAGGAGCGGTAATTTGCCGTTATACGGCTCAGGGACTCATCCATGCAATATGGAGTGGGAGCTCTGAAACTAAGACAAGGAGCGGTAATTTGCCGTTATACGGCTCAGTGGCTCATCCATGCAGCTTAGATTGGCGATGCGAGTGCTCTACTAATTAAACTAGGATAATAATAGGATAATGCAAGTTATGCCAGTTATAGTTGTGCGATACAATTCTACATAGCCCGCTTTGGTGGCCGCATAGTCTAACGCGTTTCTCTCGCGGTAGAATATACTGTCGATGACGGGAGGATTGAGGTTAGAATTTCGCTCGAATGCATTGAAGGTGGTTTTCCCCCAAATTGATTTTCCACTCTCCATCCACGCAAATGTGAGTACACTGCTTTAAATATAAGCTTATTATTATTATTATTAGAACCGCGTCTTACTACCCGTTCGGGTTATACGCACTTACGCTAATGTGTGATGGTAGGGTGATTGTGAGATGAAATGGAGGACCTACAGTTTAACGTGGAATCCGAACCACGGTGGAGGCCTGGCATTCCTCACATTCACAAGTTGTGATTAAATATAACCTTCATAATCCCTAAAACCATTAGCGTAATTAGTACATAAGTGGACAACCCTAACAGTTAGTAAGATGCATTGCTAAAAAAATCTACATAATCTATAGTACATAGTACCTATGTTTTAGCTAATTTATTAATTATTACATTGAATTAATTTTTCAATAGATTTAATTTATAAATAAAAGTATATTTTTAGATATATTTGTTGTAGAGAACTCTTAATTAACACATTTGATGTCTGTAATCTGTGGTTACACTGTCTCCGAATAGGTACTTTTTTTCTTTCAGAAAGCAATACTATACTGGATACATTCCAAATTATAGGGGCACAAAGCCCATTTGTTGATTACACTTCCTGGAAGACGGCCAACACCAACCAAGGTCCATTTACTAGAAGGTCAGGTCAATCCCAAGATTAATATATAGGTCTAGTTTTGGTTTGTTTCCAAAGATGCCACGTGACAGTCGACATTTCTAGCCCAGCACCAAAGTCACTACAAGAAACACCAATGTACGAAATCAAGCTATGCAAACTCATTTTCTTTTGATTCAATTTGATCAAGATATTTTACAATTTCTTCCTCAACATTCTGTACAGTAAATTGTGTCGCTTCTACTGGAATTGTATATTGTATATAACATTTTATATTTAAATCAATTAATCCCGTTCAAATGAATACCGAATTGACCCGAACAATAAGACAGCCCTAGTTATGTAAAACTACGCTTTTGATCCATCACACATACCGTCAACTTAAAAGAAAAATTAACTGAAACTTTCTTTAACTTCTTTATATCATCCCCATTATAGTCAATATAAAACCTAAGCATTTTTTTTTAGTTCAGAGTATTCAACGAGTAGTTTCTAAAGACACCTCAGTTTCGTGTCGTGCAATGAACGCTACCAGGGAAAGAAAAGCTTGTTCAAACTGTGCCTGGGATATGTTCTCATCATTAAGTGTAACCAGTGGCGTGTCGAGGAATGTTGTTAGAGTAATTTGAGCTTATCAAAACTGTAGGGATATGTTCTCCCAAACTCCGTTTCAATTGGAACAGGACTCTGCCCTACATACCTAGCATGAAAAGTTATGCTCGCTTGTACCTGGTTGATGAGTGTTCTACTGAGTGATAATAACATTCACAGGTACATTTAAAACTAACTCTGCCTACTCTGGCAACAAGCCACCCCACGGCACTGAGTAGAACAATCATTCCCGTATAAGAAGTGTAGAGCAAAGTCCATTTACGATTGATAAAATGGGGACTTAGGAGGTGATAACATATCACAGGTACAGATTTAACAAGCTCTGGGTAACCTGCTTCGGTGGCCGCATGGTCTAAGGCGCTACTCTCGCAGTAGACTAGACAGCCGATGACGGGGAGATTGAGGTTCGATTCTCAGTCGGGTGTATTGAGGGTGGTTATTCCAAATTGGGTTTCCACTCTCTCTCCGTGAAAATGCGTGTCCACATCCTTTATATATAACCTTCCTCATCCCTAAACCCTAAAACCAGTGGCGTAATTTGTACATAAAGAGTATAACCCGAACGGGGAGTAAGATGTGGTGATAAAAAAACAAGCTTTGCTTATCTTGGAGACACACCACGACACGTAGTTTCATACTTAATAGCACAACAACTATGCTTAATAATATAGCTTCACACGGAATCAAACCAAGTTCGGGTCATCATGACCTGCTTAGAGGTTGCACCTTAAAAATAACTAATACCTTTCTTCTGAAGTTTATATCTCCCCCCATGAAGGTACCGCAACCTGACAAGACGTAAATTTCCCCAACTCGTAAAACGAGTGCAAAGCATTGATTTACAACTTCCGTTTGCCCCATTTAACGAGCGTTAAAATAGGAAAATGTTTGTTTACATTCCTGTGGGGTAGTTGGTATTTCCAGTTTTGTTACAAATTTGAGTAATAGTTATGTCGTTACAAAACGGTTAACGGTAAGTAAACTGCAGTATCAATTTTCACATGAAGGGCCTTTTATCTGACAGCTAGGAAAGCTATTAGGTCTTTCACGTGTTCATACGTCAAGTCATGTGATATGAAGTTGTCGCTTCTGAGAGACAATATAATTACCTAAAAATTAACTAGGACTGTGCGATTACTTGAAAGTTCAAGTTGGAGTCGAGTTTCGACACGGAAGATTTTTTTTTACAAAACTCGAACAATTTGAGTACTAGAATTTTGCTATCTTTTTTTTTATAGGATATTCCCTACTTTGATAAATTTTTATCCAATTTTAAGATATAATTTCATTAGAAAATAAGAGTTCCTCAATATTTCCTTTTGTATAGTTAAAAAAAATGGTACAATTACATTAAATTTATTTAAAAATTCGGATTTGTATGATTATACAAAATTTTCACAAAAAAATTAATTCTCAAACCAAATATCTTTGTACTTATTTATGGTTTAATGCATGGATCGATTACACAAATTCAATTTGAAATATTTTTGTACAAATATATTGATCTTTACTACTTAAAAAACACCAGTTTTCATTCAAACTCTACTCTAATTGGAAAACTCCTATTCGCACAGCGCTAAAATTAACTGTTAAACGTTATCATTATTGACAGCAAAAATATATGTTTGTATTTTCTAAAAAGTTCTTCCAACCAAAATTCTATTATACTTATAAACCAAGGACGTGATTTTCCATATTGTTTTTATTGTTGTTGTTGTTGTTGTTGTGATTATGGGTGCCGGAACGTTTTTTGCCCACGTTAGATAATTGGAGGAGGGGACCTGATGGTCTAGGGAAAGATATCAGACTTGTATGTTAGGGTCTGGGGTTCAAACCTATGTCCCGGTACAGATTATCTGATAACCAAACCCTTCCTTCACCTTTGCCAAAGTGTGTGCTGTCACGCTTTGTGAATGTGTGGAATGTCAAGCCCCCACCGTGGTTCAGAACCCACGTTAAACTCTAGGTCTCCTCTGCTTTTCACCATCATCATTCTCACGTATCATCCTACCATCTGGGGATAGTGGAATTCGCCTTAATGGCGCCCAACCTCGGAAATTAATTCCTCCATAAGCCAGGAGAGCAGAGGTAAGATAAGGTCGAATGTCCAAGATCTAGAACATTAGCCCCACCCACCCAAATAATTGGGGGACGCTATATCCAGGTTAAGTTGAGTAAAAAACAAATAATGGTGCATGCACGTAATTTGGCACAGCGCAAGAATAGAAGGAATAGATTCTATATCTTTTATATCTATCGTACGTGATAATAAAATATATAGAATCGCGATATTCCTTTTGTTCGTTGTCGTTCCTAGTTAAGTAAACGTTGCATACAATTCGATTTTTGCGTTTATTTATTGACAACATTGATAAAGCGTTTCAAAACGATACTTCACATCAATCGGTAGCCTGTCTGTCTAATAAACTAAGGTTCAATTCCCGGCATTACCAAAAAAATATCATTGATGAAATGTGGGTTTTCCCTTTTAAATTGATGAATTAATGGCCGGAGGCTGGATGTTGTGTTTGTTCTGTATTCAAGTTAGTTTATTAGTCGTGTGCTGATATAATCAGTCGGTTTAGAAAGTGCACGTTAAATACCTCAAATAAATCAAATCAAATCAAATGATAAAACGTTTCAAAACGAATACAAAGGGAAAGAGGTACCCTTCTTTAACCCTGAAAGGTAGAAAGCCTACCTTGTTTTGTTCCATCATGGCAGAGCTTATAAAATAGGGCCATAGGGTAATATTTCAAGGTAAAATTGCCCATTTTCAGGGTAAATGGGGTGTACATATCAACATACATTAAATAAACTTATGTTGTAGGGTTTATTAGTTTTAAAAATAATTATCATTAATGGTATGACATGATAATTTGCATGAAGTTGTACTAATTATAATTAAAATGGTGTTTAATTAAAATAGAACAATACAATTTGAAGATTTAAGTATTTCTTTCACAAAGATAACTAGAAAACACTGTATTAGGGACACCCGGACACTTGTGTGTCTTAAGTCGTGCAAACCCCCTCCCCGTGCCAGCCCCTTTATAAAATAATAGGAATGAAGAATTGAGTGTGGTTTCTGTTCTAGAATTAATTTAGATTATAAGTTGAATGCTGATATAATCATTTGGTTAGTAAAGTGCACTTTAAATACCCCCACACCCCGCAAATAAAGTTTGGGGATCGCTAATTTATAACAAAAATGCACTGATAATATGAATTTACAACTTTATTGACCGAAGAATAACATTTTAAAAGAAAAACCTTCTTTTGTCAAAATGCCAAGGAGGAAAAAAAATATCAAATTGGTTTCGGCGCACAACCACTGCAGAGATAAGCTGGAACTGTTCCAATAAAATGAAGGGATGAGACGACCGCAATTTCTAACGTAAGAAGATACTGTCGGCGCACTAAAAAAGAAAATGCGCATTGTAACCAAAAGCCTAACTACATATGAAGCGTAAACGGGAAAAAGGAGGAAGAGTCCAATTTTAACTAAGAAGTGAGTTAGTGCTGCCATCTGTTAGACAATCATGAAACCTTTATTTATAATGCACTTTAGATTGTGGTTAAAAGAGGTCTCTGTCATATTTAAATTAATTAAAAAAATAGTATTTGCTGAGGTCTTTGTTGGGTTTGAGATATAAAAGTTGTTCTAAAAAGATGTGTAAGGTGACTTTCTCACTATTTGCCCTGTCTGTACCCTTTATAATATGTTCCCACACACCAGAATATAATAATAATAGTGAGTATACAGCCTGAAGGTTGGTCTTGATGTGTTAACCTTCCATCAGGAGCAGCGCGCACACTCAGCCCTTCGGCTGGTTAGCGTCACCCGCCCGCCCCATTTGGGAGAAATCACAAGTATGTACTAGGGATGTTCTGAAAGTGATTTACGCATTGAATTTATATGAGTGAACAATTAAAATATGTAGCAAATTTAACCAAATGTATCAACTAGAGAATTATTTTTCATTTTGGCCAAATTTTTATTTTGTTATTAAAACTAGACAAACTCGTACCCTAACTCACGTTACTTTCGACCCCACCCTAAAACAATCGCTATAATTTTCATTATCAAGTTTTATTTTACCTGGCAATTAATATAAGATTAATTTCTAAAACAAGTGTCATCTTGAAACTGAATAATTTGTTCTGATTATTTTATTTTTTATTTCAGTTAAAAGGAATATAAATTTAAATTTACATGCGTAGTAAAAGTCTCACCTAATCCACTTAAGTGGTCGAATGGTATAAGACGTTACTCTCACAATATACTACAATGCCGATGACTGGGAGATCGGGGTTCGAATCCCGGTCGGGTGTACTGAGAGGGTGGTTTTTTTCCTAAATAGTTTCCAAATTTCCCTCCACGCGAATTCAGTTACACTTCCGATAAATTTACCCTTTGTCATCCCTAGCACATTGGTGTAATTAGTGCATATGTTACAAACCTAACGGGTAGTAAGACGCACAAATAATACATAAATATTTGTGATAATATGTAGATAATTCAAATGTGTGGTGAATCGTAGACCCCGTAAAATATTTATAGATTCCAATATTTTAAGGGACAAAAATTGATCACAAATAACTTAGGGACGGGACCCTTGAATCCTCGAGCTCTCGAATCTTTATGGATATTCGAGATTCAAATTTTCGTGAAAATATTGAATTCGAAACTTAAATACTTGATATGTGTTTTTTGTAAATAATTTTATTGTAATTTGTTTGATAGTTTAGACACAACTTATTGGTGATTCAGACTCATTATAGGATAAACACAACAACTTGACCCCAGATCAGTAATTTAACACAACTGAATGTATGAACGTTGTAATAAAATTAATGGAATATAATAGTACTATTTATATATATTATAATTCTATTATATTTATATTTCTTCATTAGTTCATCATTTTTCTCAAGATTCGAGATTTGTAAATAAAATAAATATTCGTATTTCTAAAATAGCATATTAGACCCAACTCTACAAAAATGATTCATGGCTTTCCCTATAATACAGCTGAGCCAGCCACGTCCCTGGATTGAATGCTAATCTCATTACTCCTTGTGACTGAATTATAAAGCAGTTTCGATCGACATATCGACTTTCACTTAGAAAATAAAGCAACAATAATATTCCTCGAGGATCAATATACATTAAGGTAGGTTCATATTACCATCAAACTGTGAATACTGGCTTGTTACTAACATGGCATTCCTTAACGTTCGGACGTTGTTGTCCAAAACCAAATTGCCGTCTTTTCATCGCACCGGGCTAGTCACGTCTTGTCTAGTTTTGTCCCTTGTTCCACGTCTCACTATTTGTTCCGCAAATTTACAGTACAATTTTCATATGAAGAGCCTTAGTTGACAGCTGGAAAGGTTTACTATAGCTCATGCACAATGGGAATGTAGTTCTTCATTACGAACATTGGCTGGGAATATTAGTGGACTCGTTCGATAAAACTTTTGATCGATAATACAGTAATTACTAAATAAATAATAATTATTTCCGAATAGGTTGATATAAGTGACTTCCATTTGATATTTTCAGTAAAGAATCTTCTGCTAGCTGTCACTTAGCTACACTCTCACCATAGATGAGTCATATATCTACTTTCACGTGTACATACGTCAAGTCATGTGATATTCAGCTGTCACTGCCATTACGTATAAAATAACATCAATCATTTAGTAAGACGTTCTCAATGTTGACCGTAACCGGCCCCGTGGTGTGGTGGCCAGTTCACTTGGGCTAAGAGTCTAGGGGTCCCGGGTTCGATTCCCGGCTGGTACGTTGGATATTTTTTCCCTTAAGGGGAATGATCCCAACGGTCACCAGGGTGTTGTTAGATAGGTTAAGACTTGTTCGGCCACGGAAGTGGGTCACTTCTTACTACCCGTCCGGGAAATATCCATTTAATTACGCTAGTTTGGTAGGAATGAGCGGGACAGAGTTAAGAGGAAATTTACTCACATTTGCGTGGAAGGAGAAGGGGAAATTTTTTAGGGAAAACCACCCTCACAATACCTTACCGGGATTCTAACCCCGATCAAACCACCACCGTCAATCTGGCCTACTGCTAGAGTGACGCGTTAGATCATGCTACTACTGAAGTGGGTGAGTTAATTTTCATAACTTATACATAAAGGTTGGTTTGGAAAAAAAAAATGCTTAATTTCATAATATAAACTAGATAAACAAACTTTAAATATGATCTATCATGCACTATATTTTTCCTCAAGAGTTTGTAGACATGAATTTTGCCGACGAGTTCAGTCACAAAGAGCTATTAAGTTGCAATTCGCCTGAAGATTATTCTACCCGCACTACTCTGCTGCCGGATAAGTAGTCTGAATGATTCTTCTCTAATCCTATAACCCGCCTCGGTGGCGTAGTTGGCTAACGCGCTAGTCGTGTTGAGCTCGACCACCGAGGACGGGGAGATCGAGGTTCGAATCTCGGTCGGGTGAACTGGGGTGGTTTTTCCTAAATGGTTTTCCACTCTACCTCCACGCAAATGCGGGTTCACTTCCTCTAAATTCAACCTTCCAATTCCTGATCCATTAGCGTAATTAGTATTTAAGCGTATAACCCGAATGGGTAGTAAGACGCGGTGCTAAATATTATTCTAATCCTATGGCTGACACGACGACAAAGTCTGACTTAGAGCACTTTTAAAAGCTACAGGAACAATAATATCCGATGAACAGGTAGTTTCCCTTACTATACGCTGCTTGCTTGATACGAAACTCTCAGGTATTCTCTGGGCTATCGATATGACTTACAATCTAGCGATCTACCACGGCATAACATATACCAATGTATTCTTTAAATTGAAAGACTTATACACGGAATCGAACCCGGAACCTTTGACTTAGTACGCCGATGCTCTAACCACTGATCTATCCAGGAATCGACCCGTCCCCAGAGTCATTCTTCGCTCATATTTTAAGGCAGAGTCTGTGATGAATATACGGAAATCTTCAGCTACATAATGATAAATTAAGATCACGCACAAACTATCAGATAACGCAGCCACCTTCGGCTCGGGAGGGCTTAATGCTCACAAATGTATGACAACTGTACGAACGAGCATATCATGATGGATTAAATAGCCAAGATATTATAAATAAGTACGGTTATAGCTGCAGCTTAATATAATATAATTTAAATTGAAACATGATATGGGGTGACTCCTGTATAACTAAGTGGTTAGACCATTTATGTATTAAGCCAAAGATCCCGGGTTCGATTTCTGTGTCCACGTGTCTTTTTCAATTTAAATAATATATCTTGATGCGGCTATAATCGTATATATCAAATATAATAACTTGGTTATTTAATCCATCACTATAATAATATGCTAATATATGGCCACTCTCAGACGATATACAAAATCAAATGTAGGTTAGCCAACGTTGACAAAATATTCTCAATATATTTACCTCACAGCTATATAAATTGACATCATATTTCAAAAGTGACAGCCAAAAACCCAACTTTTGACGTGTAAGCATATTAAAATAGATATAGAGTGATTTTAAATTGTCAGATAAGTTAGCAATAAGCAGTGAGCCAACAATACCTTAGGCACCCAGCCTCCGAACAAGCGAACTTCAGATTGGGTTGACAAGCCCTTTGACGAAATGTCATCTCGATACACTTCTTAGAAATAAAATTACCCCACGAGTATGGCTTCATCAATGCGTTTCCTCAAGTCTCTATTAGAAGTTCATGCAGCCTTTTTTTAAAAAAATAAAATATGATAATATTCCAATTAAAATTTACCTATTGGGTAAAGTTTAAAATAACTAGATATTTCATTATGCTTGTAGCACTCTTCGCGAAGGTTTACACGTTAAACTAATTGCGTTTAAAAAAATCATAAGCAAATATTACGACCCACTGATATAGCAGGGGGAGTATTAGGGGATTTGGTGCCCCCTCTTTTTCATTTTAATTCTGTGTTGTCCTCCCATTTTTTTCACTTGAAACTAAGAAAGGAAACGCACGTTTTCAATCATGGGAACAATTTTAAATGAATGCTTTTAAGTTTTTCTTTGAAAATCTCTTCCTAGCCATCGAAGGAAAAAATCTACTTCCTCCCTTCTAAAGGGCATAAATGTATTTGGTTTTATATCTCAGAAGATTTTCTTAAATAAGCTAAAACAAATTATAAAAACACAATACTGTTCATATTTTATGTGAGTGATAAAAAGTCCTGTTCTCAATTGACTAGCTGACACTATATTTAAATTTGAGCATGAATAATAAATATATGAACTAGAAAATTCAATTTAAATAGATTATCTTTGGTTTAATAAAACAAGTTTTCGACAGTTTGGCTTAAACAGAACCTTAACGAAAGTGATCTAGAGTTTTCCATTAAGTCGTGAAAGCTAATATTAATTTTCAACACACTGGAGATTTGTTCAAATTTTCAACTTTTGAAAATAATAAATATATTTTATAACCTAAATATTACTTTTATTGAGTCCTTCAATGAATGGGGTATTTTTTTAGTACTAATCATTAGTTAATTAAACTTACTTTACTAGTAATAACAAAGTCACCGATGATTGCTGTTAACTGTCAATACACTTTCACCGACGTAATTAATTCGTCAATAAGCGTATAACTCGAACGGGTAGTAAGATGTGGTGCTAAAAAAACAAAAAACTCGTCTATAATTTCATAATCACTTTAAAAAGTCACTGGTGTTTGATATTTTGTAACAATTTAAATTTTGTAAACATCATTATGAAATAATTAATGGTTTTGTTAAATATATGCATATATATATATTATAAATTTTATTAAAACAAATAATCAATTATTTTAGGGTCATTTAAAATTATAATCGAATCAAAATTAGAATAAGCCAACTTTTATAAACAATTTGATAGTTTATACTTAGTCAGTGATTTCAGTTTTTAAATATGTGAGATTTTCTGTATTTAAAAAAAATAAAAATATTATTTTTCAGTTTGTTAATATCGCTATACTTTGCTGAAACTTGTTTACACACCCACTTATTAACAAGTCACAATGTCTGAAAACTTATTTCACCGTTTAAGAGAAAATCTGTTTGCGAGAGAAATAAATGCCAATAAACAGCAAATAACAAATCATTATTTTTATTTTCTAAATTACCCCATCTAACTAAACTTTTCCCACACGCACACCAACACACGCGGGCCCGTCACATGCTCGTCTCCCACTGAAGAACAAAACACAGTGCCGCGCCGCCGTGAAACTCGTGATTCGACCCTTACGACGCCTTGTGACGTCGCTATGGAGTAGATCCAAGCATGCCTGTTGCCGCCATAGACGTATAATAGGTCGGCTACTGGCAAAAACTGGCCGCGGGTTAAGTAGGTCCACCTTTGACACAGGAATACATGATTAAACCTTGGATTAGGATAATATCTATCCCAATCTTATTTAATTTATATATTTTGAAGATATAATTTTTCATCCTATTTTGTTTTTATTTGAGGTATTTAAATTGCACTCTCTGAAACGACTGATTATTTCAGAACATGGCTTATAAACTACCTTAAACCTAGAACAGACGCAAAACCCAGCCATGATCTAACCAATGCACCCCTTCCAGCTATTTATAAAATGAATACTAAACAAATACTCTACTATCTTGTAAAGAGGTAAAGTAGAGCTTTTGTGTTGAAATCACGTCATAATCAGCTACGGTTTATCATATTTATTACATATTTTTTTATAATAGTAAGTCATTAAATTCGGTGAAACTTCACGCACACATGAGGTACATGTATCACAATTTGGGAAACACTATATTAGGTCCTATTATGTATTAAAAATATTTAACATATTCCTAAATAATTACTAAGTTTTCCTATAAACTTATGTTTAAAAAACATATTCAAAGAAGTTTAATTCTTTTATTAATTTTACGAAAAATAAGTTTTAGTTCATTACAATACGGACATTTTACCTTACGGGTAGTAAGACGCTGTGCTAATAATAATAATAATAATAATAATAATAATAATAATAATATATAATAATAATAATAATAATAATAATAATAATAATAATAAATAATAATAATAATTATTATATTATTATTATTATTATTACTGTAAGTGACAGCCGCATAATACATTACTTGACGTATAAATAAATATTATATATGTATGTATATATAGTTAATGTCAATAAAAGTGTATTTCTATACAAATCGGACTGTCGCTACAATGTAAAATTAAACTGACGAGACTTTCTGGTTAAAAGTAAAGGTTTTTAAACGTCTTTCGTATACAAAAAGTTACGCACATACTGGATAATAACATGGTTTAAGGCGTCGTTCTTGCATAATACTGCATTGCTGGTGACGGGGTGGTCGGCGTTCGAATCTCGGCCACGTGCACTGGGGCTTTCTTAATGTGATCATTTATACCACTTAAATATAATAATAAAATACCCTCCATGGCGTCAGCTTGCAATAGAGCGATACTGAGCTCTGTGGTCTAGTGATCAGAGCCCCTGGCTACAGATCCGGAGGTCCAGGGTTCAATCCCTGTTGCTTCCAGATTGTTCTGTGAAGACGTGGGACTGGAGTAGGTATAACTAAGCCTCGTGAGGACAAATTAGGAGCTACTTGAATACAGAAGTAGCGGCTACGGCTCTATAAAACTGAAATTAACGGCCGGAAGATTCGTTGTGCTGACCACACGACACCCTCTATCTGTAGAAGCTGTCACTATCTTCACCAGCAGACGGTGGGTGCTCAGTTGGTATCATCCCTTAAATTTAAGGCAATAGTAGCCAAAGTGTTTCCAAAATCATTTAAAACAAGAGTAAAGTAGAATACCTAGCTGAATAGTAGTTAGGTGTAGACTTTAACTACTATTTTGAGGGGAATAGAAAATAACCTGCATTTTAATAACATACATAATACTGATAGGATTCTAAATTGAACATATTGAACACATTTTCTCAATACACAATATGGCTGAAATTTGAAGCCCGGCTTCCTGAGTCATAGTTGAGCGAGCTAGTACGTACTCTATAGTCCAATTTAGATAGGAAAGAACTTTTTTGACAGTTGTTAAAAGTCACTAAAACAATTTTCATCTCTTTATAAGTAAAGTCATGTGATCTACAGCTGTCACCTTAGATAGTTACCATCAATACTTAGAAAATATCACTAATAATATAGTATATCAAGGTTGGCAGCAAACAAACATGTATGTATTTTATAAAAGGCCCATTCTCAGAATCTCAATCGATCTTCATCAAAGAGAAATATGACAAGAGAGGAAGGGAAGAAGAATTACACTAACATTTACGTGATATAAGAATGGAGGGAAATCGGTCAAGACACCCAGAATAGAACCCTGACCTCTTATATGAATTTTTTTTTCATTAAGTTTTCTCTTTCCTTTGTTGGTATGGTTAATTAGGTTAACTACATATAGCGAGGTCTCAGAATAAAGTTAATATAACTTATTGGGATAGTCATGTTTTATTACACTGCGTATTACTATCCGTTTGGGCCGAATATTTACTCTAATGGAGTAGAGATGAGAAAAGAATAATTTAGAGGAAATTTACACGCATTCATGAAGGGAGTGTATAAAACTTGAAAAACACACCATCGATACATTCGACAGGGATTCGAACGCCAATCTCTTTGTTGCTGGTGGTCCAGTATTTTGCAAGAGTGACGCCTTAGTCTAGGAGTCGTCGACCATTTTGAGGCCACGATCGACTTATACATTTTTCAAAGGTCCCGCGATCACCAAATTGTTTCTCTCCTACTTTCTTTCGTCTATTCCTCTTACATTTTACTTAATCTATTCCTTACTTTTGCATTAGAACTCGAAAGTTTTTTGCGCACTTACAAAAGTAGAACTACCTATCTTGACTAGTTCTACATCACTTTAATCTATCCCTATCTTGAGTATTTCTATTCAGTCCACTCATTACACTATCCCTATCTTGAGATAATTCTATCAGTCCACTCATTACACCTATCCCTCTTGAGCTAGTTCTATCCAGTCACTCATTACACCTGTCCTATCTTGACTATCTATCCAGTCCACTCATACACCTATCTGAGCTAGTTAATCAGTCCACCTCATTCATCCTATCCCTATCTTGACTGTTATTCGCCCACTTCATTACACGTTCCCTATCTTGAGATATTCTATACAGTCCACTTCATTACACTCTATTCTACTTGAGCTAGTTCTATCCAGTCCACCTCATTACACCCTGTCCTATCTGAGCTATTTCTATCAGTCACCTCATTACACCCTATCTGAGCTGTTATATCCAGTCACCTCATTACACCTAACCCTATCTTGAGCTAGTCTTTCAGTCCACTTCACTACACGCTATCCTATCTTGAGATAATTCTATCCAGTCCACCTCATTGCACCTTATCTATTTCGGGTCCATTCTAATGTTATCCCCCCCATCTGCGTCTAGGTCTTCCTAATGTTCTCTTCCCATTGGTTTTACCGGTCAATACCCTGAACCCTGTTCTAGATTCTCCCAATACTAAACTAAATATTTCCTCAAATACTTATGTTCCTTTCTGTATGGAAAATAATTATAAAATAAATAAAATGTTCATATTCATATAGAATTATGTAACTTTTCTTATAACATTACCATTATGAACGATTAGTATACTTTGGTCTCACTTAAATATTATTTGAAAGTACTTAATATATTCTCCAAGTTTAAAAAGGCTAAGATCGAATTTTAATGAAGCTGTAGTTTTCTTACGCGAATCGACTGACAATTTTCACTAGATCGACCGGTTGCCCAGCCCCGTCTTTGACAATGCGACCACCGAACGCGTCCCCGCATACATTCCTAAACGGTATGTTGGATGTGCTTGACAATTAGCGATTAGTGCACTGTTCTAAATTTAAGGCCAGTTTCATGGTCAGATTAGTAACCAGGTGCGAGTCGATACTAAATACAGGACGTCACGTACCTAGACCAGAATGGAATGGGCCATTTCGCTATGAACTGGCCATTCCATTCAATTTCAGGTAGGTGACGTTGTATTAGTAGAGCGCGAATGAGGGCGTACAAACTGACTATGAAACTTGCCCTAAGTGTTACCTTTTTGGTGGAATTAAAACACGAGTTGAAGTAAGGAAGTGATGGTGGTGGGGAGGGGGTAGGAGGAGAGGAGGCCTCGCTCTAAGGATTGGCCTACAATTCACAGGGCGGTAAGCGAGCGAGAACGATGCTCGAACGAAGGGCGGGTTGGAGTGGAGAGAAGGGAAGGTGGTTGAATTACTCCTAGCCCGCGGTACGGTTTTCTACTCAGATAAGGTCCCAGTCCGATTCTTGCATGGCTGAACAAATTATTGGAAATGTAGCTTCCACTTGTAAAGTGATGAATTACGGCCGTGGGGCTGGACTGATTGTGTCAGTTCTAGATTTAATTAGTTTATAAGTCGTGTGCTGATATATCATTCGGTTTATAAAGTGCCACGTTAATTACCTCCAATTATGAATTAATTGAATGCATACTACGACAGGGTGGTCAATTTCTGCTCTAAGATTGATTCAGAGTCGCTGAAAACAGAGAGAGAACCTGCCTCAAATTGCGCAGAAAATTCGCACTATCTATAGATCGACCCATAGATGCATTGAATGTAAACTTAAAACATGCTATTATCAATATTTTATTTTCTAGTGAATAAACATATATTTTAGATAATTCTCCCAACCGATGTTTTCAAATTACAAAGCTATATCGTGACACAACCCAATATATCTATACGCACGCTTTCCAGCAGCGAGTTATTTCAATCTACTCACAAAAAGTCAACGAAGCTGCCTGCTTGCTTCTAGATCTACAGCGCATGCGCATTGATTTTAAATGGCTGGTTCTGAGATTTGATTGGTTCTCCTGTGCCGAACATTTCGGCAAAGCGGATGAAGTAGAGATTAGTTTAACTTTAGCAGAACAACTCACACCGATGAGGCGGAATCTTGTGATTAACTTAGAGCTCGTCACGTGACCATGTTTCTGTTCCGCGCTTGTTTTTCGGCGAAGTGTGACTCCACAGAAACTCCGCAAGATGGCGTGGGGCGCATGGGATATTGAGACGTCACGTATTTTGTATACACTTTTTTTTTTCGGCAAGAGAAACGTGGCCATTCTAGAACAACGAGATGTCGCATTTTTGGACTTGCTCGACAAGTAGTTTGAAGAGGAGGCTAATCAAATTGTGATGGCTCAGCGAGGGACGTGAGGTATTTCCAGGATCCTTTACCTTTTCTCCGCCTCCACTTAAACTCTGGCTACGCTCAAGCATCGTTCTTGCATACAGTCAATTCAATGCAATTTATTTTTGACAGAGTGGGCGATTCTACGACACAACGACTGCAGGCTTGCATTCAGGACGAAGATTGCCATTTTGAACGTTGAAGCAGCTCCACATTACTAGAGTACAAACATGACTATAACCCGCAAACAAGGTCAAATGGGACACATGTTTATATCAACTTGATTTGTTTGATCTTCCTGTTCACCGCTGAAGTGGGTCCCACATGTTGCGGTACACATTGTATGTCAAGCCCAAGAGGTAGGTACTAGCTTTTTAAAAAAAATTATACGTCTATGATTTTACTTTGTCGTGCTATTATTCTCGTGGACAAATCAAACTACGGTGCTTGACGGCTGACGGATCAATGGGATCGTGATCGAGTGGGATGTGGGATGGGATGATAAAACTGATAGTCTATAGCATTAACTCGCGGGAAGAAGGACCGAGGGGATTGACAGCGAGGGGAATGTTCCAATTACACTTTTTTTTAAAAATATCAGTTAATTCAATTCAGTTTGATTAGTTCAGAGGACATCCATTCATTTAGGTAATTACTCGGCATTGGTCTCGTTCTAGTGTGACTTGTGGTGATGGGGAGGTCGGGGTTTGAATCCAAGCCGGATATACTAAGGGTGAGTTATAATTTTTTTTCCCCCAGCACATCGTATTACTACCCGTTCGGTTGTTACGGATATGTACTAATTACGCTAATGGTTTTAGGGATTAGGAAGGCTATGTTTGAATAAGTGTAGCCGCATTTGCTGGGGGAAAAGCGTGGAAAACTAGTTTAAAAAACCCATCAGTACACCTACTGAGCAGTCTAGTCTATTGCGAGAGTAGCGCGTTAGAGCACGCGTCCACCGTATCGGCTACTAATTCTTATTTATGAATTAGAAACACGTACCTTATTAGATGAGAACAAAAGCAAAATTCAAGAAGGGTGAAATAAACTACTTCAGAACTGTTATACAGAAGACCAGGTGAAACAAGAGAAGATATGAAGTAAATAGGAAAGAAGTTGGCATCACGGTTCCAGTTGCCGAGGTTGTAGGAAAGCGCAGACTTCAGTGGTATGAGCACGTGATAAGAATAGATAACACTAAAACAAGGAGATACTTTGATAGAAAAAATTGAAAGAAAAAAAAAACCAAGGGGAAGGTCATGGAAACGATGGATGGAAATTATGAGACAGAGTGGGAGAAAAGAGGGTTTATGGGGGAAGACGTTGATAAACAACAAAATTATACGACTACAGGAAGAAGTGGCGAGCGCTTTTGTACCAACCGCGTAGCTGGAGTTGGGAAATGATGATGATGATGATGATGGTGATGATGACGGACAAGAAGTCAAAAAGGCGTTAAATTTGTGCTGAATCAGGTCAATTTTGACGGGGGAGGTCAGGGCTCGAATCTCTGCGGGCGGATTGAGAGTGATCTTTCCTAAATGGTTTCCCAATCTCCCTCCACGCAAGTGGGGGATACATTTAATCTAAAACTCTACCTTAATCATCCTTACTATAATACGGTGATTTATATATTGCGTATCACCCGAACGGGTAGCGAAGTAATGCTGCAAGCTTATGATTTAAGATTTACATACTTCTGTAAAGATGTTCCAATTTCCCCTGAAAGAGAGTGTACATTCTTATCTGCCACTGTACTTTCTCCTGCATCTTAGCCTTGGTACAAAGGTGGGAAATTTGCCAACTTAACAAATACTAGGTTTGTGTCTCAGATTGTGACGTCATCGCTGCGTATACGGTCATTAGTATGCAAATAACTTGAGTGTTCTAATATTAACCCACTATAGTGTAAATTATAATATATATATTAGTATTGCCCTATATACAATATATATTTCACAATGTAAATAGTATTTGTTTTAGCATCGCGTCTTAATATCCGTTCGGGCTATACGCTTATCTACTAATTAAGCTAATAGATTTTGGGATTAGAAAGATTATATATAAGGAAGTGTACCCACATTTGCGTGGAGGGAGAGTGGAAAACTATTTGGGAAAAATTCCCCTCAGTACACTCGACTGAGATTCGAACCTTGATCTCCCCGTCTTCAGCAGTCTAGTCTACTGCTAGAGTAGCGCGTTAGACCACGCGGCCACCGGAATTAAGATTTATTATAAGGTAAAGTAAAAATTATATTATGATTACAAAGTTTTATTATTTCTACTCGATAAGTATATAAATTCTAAGTATATAGCGAAAACACATTAACATTTTCGTTCATAAAAAAAACTCAATGAGGTCAGTCCGCAATATTGACCCGAGTGGCCGCCGTCTGTTGGATAATATAGTGCCAACTTCTGCTGATAGAGGGTGTTATGTGGTCAGCACAATGAACCCCACTGCCTTTAATCTCAGTTTTTAGGCCGAAGCCACTACTTCTTTATTCAAGTAGCTCTTCAATTACTGTCCTTATGAGTCTGAGTTAATTCCGTCCCAGACCAACTGCTTCACAGAAAAATATGGAAGAGTCGGGGACCGAACCCGGGACCTACGGATCTGTAGCCAGGAACTCTGATCATAATAAACTCTAAAAAACATTTTATTCGAATAACACATTTTCTGCGTATTCTTGTGCTACCTATTACTCGTTCTTCGATACCACAATTTCTGATCATGTGACGTCACAACTGCCACCCTCGTGGTATGGATGTATGATCTCCTTGGCGACGTGTCAGTGTGACGTCATGTTGGGTTTGTTTCCAAGTCGCCCCGCGAAGCCAACTTGGCATTGGTCTTTGCTCCTCTCATCTATTTCAATAACTAAGTTCTTCTTCCTGACCACTCTGTTGTGTTGAGGACGCAACCGACGCGACGTATTCTCCTCCTACAAGGCACCCATTTTTATATTTAGAACGTTGCAGGTAGCGGAAAAACGACCGTTCTGATGCGGACCGGCTTAATAAGTGGACACAAACCAAGTCGAGCAAAGCAATTAATTGTGTGTATGTGTATTTTCGCTCTTTTTAGTTCATAGGCAAATTAATGGAGAATCGTAAATAGTTTGAAGACTAAAAAATGTAAACATAAAATCTAAGTGTTTTATGACAATAAAAGTGGGAAATCAATTTAAACTAGGTACTTTATTTAATGGTATTTATTTCAAGCGCTGCGTCTTACTACCCGTTCGGGTTATACGCTTATGTACTAATTATGCCAACGCTTTTAGGATTTGGAAGGTTATATTAAAAGAACCCGCCTCGGTGGCGTAGTTGGCTAACGCGCTAGTCATGTTGAGCTTGACTGCCGAGGACGGGTGAACTGGGGTGGTGGTTACAAAATGGTTTTCCACTCTCCCTCCACGCAAATGTGGGTTCGTTTCCTCTATATTCAACCTTACTAATTCCTAATCAATTAGCGTGATTAGTACTTAAGCGTATAACCCGAACGGATAGTAAGACGCGGTGCTAAATAATAATATATTAAAAGAAGTGTATCCGTATTTGCGTGGAGGGTAAGTGGGAAACCATTTGGGGAAAATCACCCTCAGTAAACCCGACTGAGATTCGAACCTCGATCTCCCCGTCATCGGAAGTCCAGTATAGTGCGAGAGTAGCGCGTTGGAGCACGCGGCCATCGAAGCGGGTAACATAATACTCAAACTTTTCGTCCGACCTTCCGCAAACATTTGTCTTCGTCCACGGACCGTTCCATCATACATTGTAATGGTCGTAATT
Source organism: Timema podura (assembly GCA_033556935.1). Lineage (NCBI taxonomy): Eukaryota > Metazoa > Arthropoda > Insecta > Phasmatodea > Timematidae > Timema > Timema podura. The sequence continues at coordinate 14,209,185 of JAVRXN010000014.1, read as the reverse complement.
AGATTATAAAATGTACCATCATTTGCCAAGAAGAGTGGCTTTCACGGAGAAAAAAAAATCCACTAAATCTTATGTCTGTAAATTTGATTTTAATGGACATCGTTCGTATAAAAGTGATTTATTTCTGAATCTTGGTGGGTTTCTTGATAAAAAAAAAGGTCCGACTACTTAGTTATTTATGGAATCCTTCTTTATATTAAGAGATAAAAAATAGCTTTTCTCTCAAATAGCATTCTATATATAATTTTTATGAGGATAAAATATTATTTATTGTATTTTTTTACCCTTCCATTTTAGTGCCTCTATGATGTTTGTGTTTGAAATAAAACTGTTCGTGGTTTGTGGAAATTTGTCATAACGTTGAAAGTTTAAATATTTATCTTCTAAAAATAAAATATTATTGTAAAAGAACATTAGTTACTACTTTGAGAGATCTCGGGTCTAGAGTGTGCTATATTACGTTGTTTACACAGGGCTGCCACGCGCCAGGAAAACAGACACTCAACACCCCATTAGGGTAATTAGTCTGGAATAAATAAAAATAAACAAAAGTCATATAAATATCCCAAATCAATTTTTAAAATTTGGTGGCCGCATGGTCTAGCTCCAAGGCATCACTATCGTAATAGACTAGACTGCCAGTGACAGGAGATTGGGGCTCAAATCTCGGTCGGGTGTATTAAAAGTGGTTTTCCACTCTCCCTCTAACGTAAATGAGGGTACACTTCCTTTAAATTCAACCTTCCTCATCCCTAACTTATTAGCGTGATTAGTACATTTGCGTATAACCTGAACAGATAATAAGACGCGGTGTTTTAAAATAAATATTGTGTACTTGGCATGGGCTAGCCGGCCTCGTGATATGTGGTCAGAGCTCCAGGCTTTGGTATAGAGGTGTAGAGTTCAATTCCTGGCTGGTACAGTGGGTGGATAATTCACATGGTCATCAGGGTTTGGTGAGTAAATCTTAAGTCAAGTCTTTCATTGGTATCAACCCGTTATATTCACTCGTCGAGAAGACCTTATGGAGTTTAAATATATTGCCATAATTTTTATTAGCATTTAAATTTTTTTATAATTATATTTATTTTGTTGGGGTAGCATGAAGATTCAATTAATTCTTTTATTTATAAATCAATAATTAATTATATTCAATTGATCTAGTATTTCTGATTATAAGATTAAATTACCTTAGGGATGCAGCGTAATATTTTTTTTAGAGTTCTTATCGGTAGAAAAGATTGCGGCCTCGATGTTGGATCAGATAAGTTAGTGTAGTAGCTTAAAATTTAGGTCTGTTGCACCTTTAAATTCTTACATGTATCTGAGTTCCAGACCGGTGTAAACCAGGTCGGTTACTATACCTCAATATTTTTTTATTATTTAGTACGGATGGACCAAATGGAGGACATATAAAGAGTCTCCGCGGGAAGGATGTACGATTGAATACATTCGGGCGAACCCTGGGAAGAAGTACACTAGTACTGGCTAATCTTACGCAAACTGAGCTCCATATTGATGAATCCAGACACGTAATAATTATCATAATATTACGTTAACTAGGATTTTAATGCTGGCTTGGAGGACTCACAATCCAATCTTATTAACATTCAGAGAATATGGTCTTTTAAGTTTTCCAAACTATTTGTTTGTATACGTTATAACTCATGCAATAATATTAAAAAAAAGTAACGGTGCACCGCACAGACTTTCCTGCTCCTTTATCCAAAAATTGAGAGATATTTTCTTAAAACCCGTATGATATATGAAATAAATAATATAAATTGTTGCAGAAACATAATTGTAAAAATTATCCTCACAATCAAATAAAGAACATAAATGAAATATTACATACATAGTTTACAAAAGCACATTGCGAAAAAGAGGGACATCTCAGGCCACCAAAAAAGCATAACAATTGACTCCCCATTTCGCAGACCTCTATTATTATTATTTTATTGCTTTTAGCTCGGACGCTATAGCTTCTATGCAAATATACATTTAAGTTTTTTTATATTTTTATTGTAATAGTCATGATGTTGACCTCGGTGGTCTTGGAGTAAAGTGCTCAGCACACGATGTTCGTGGGTTCAAATCCTGCCGGAGTAGATGGGTTTTCCTTGAGCACTATAAATCCGTAGCACAACTTCCTTTGGAGGGGAAGTGAAGCCGTTGGTCCCATGTCGATGTAAAAGAACCCTGGAAGGTGTGTTAAAATATATTTCCTGGCAAAATTGGTGGACCCTTTCGTTCTCGCTCATAGAGATTCTTGTGTGCTGTTATAATCATTAGGTTAAGAAAGTGCACGTCAAATACCTCAACATAAATAAAATTAGTCCTGATTAACAGGTGTTTCCACAACCGCGCCAAACGTCCTTATGACCTGACTGGTCCAAACGACCGGTGTATTTCAGCTATGATAATCCCAGATTGCGCCCAAAGTCCTAGGGGCGCGTGCGTTTAGCGTCAATGCCCCCCGCCCCCACCCGGCCCCACCACACCAAAACCCAATCCCTCGTTTAGTTTTAGACAACCGCAGGCGCTGCGTGTTTTTTTTAGGACGACATTTTTAACAGCGCTTTTTGTTTGCGTAGCTGGTCCGCGGGCAAATTTTGTAGAAAAAAAATTACGGGACTTTCGTGAAGTCGATTCTGTAGTTTGATTCTGTATATAAAATAAAAACTTTATTTTGCTTTTGTATATATTATATAAACATAAACGATAGTATATAATGATGTCCATTCCTTCCACCCCGATTAAAGTATATATATATATATATATATATAATATATATATATATATATATATATATATATATATATATTATATATATATATATATATATTGTTTTCTGTTAGTACGGTTTTGGGACTTAAGACGTTAGGTCTTTCACCCACAGAGCTACTAAAATAAGACTCAAAAGTGACGCGAGTAAAACCTAAATTACCAACCAATAGCCTTCATGTCACCGCTAATGTATTTCAATGGCGATCCGCTTACGGCGCTGCTCTTCGCTAACCGGCTTACGTTCTCGTCCATGTTTAGTCACTGGAAACACATCATGCTTATCGCCGGGCTACTTCAGTTATAAACTCTATCATCATGAATGAACAGTTGGACATTTAATATATATTTCAAGATAACTTTATTTCGACATTCGGCACAAGTGTACAACGTTAGACATTTTGCATTATCTTTTTGTAGTCCCTTTTCCGCGACGATTAATCTGCAGTTTATATTACTTTCATTGTATGGATGAATCAAAAATCTTATTTCGTTACGTATCTTATATCTGTAATAATATTAATATAATAATAATATAAATATAGAACCAAATTCTCCCGGCAATCGATTAACTAGACAATAGATTAGTAAATATAAAATATTTTTGAAGCCAGAAAGAGGGGCTTGGAGTTAGATAGTATGAAACTGATTGAAATTCTGCCACTTCTGTATAGCACCGTGTCCGAAACATAGTAGCCACCAGTTACTAGTAATTTTGTGACTTTAATCACTAACATAATCCAATCACAGCTGAGTAGCTCCGTGGGCAAAAGGCTTGTAGTATATGGATTGATTTTTGCTCAAATTGCTGTTTGAAACTCCAAATGCTGACTTATCAGACAACATACTAGTAGTTTGAAGCCTAATTTAATCCCGGGGTCCTAGATGGTAAATTTATAAAAGGGCTTAGTGCTTAAAACAACAATAACGTAACCCGTGGCAGCGTGGTCTAAAGCGCTATTCTTGCAGTAGACTAGACTGCCGATGACGGGAAGATTGAGGTTCGCATCTCGGTCAGGTATACCGAGGTTGGTTTTCCGAAATGGTTTTCCACTCTCCTTTCATGCAAATATGGGTAAACTTCCTATATATGTAGTTTCCTTTGCTTCAAAACCATTATAGTAATTAGTACATAAGCTTCTAGCCCGAACGAATAGTAAAACGCGGTGCTAAAAACAAAACAACAATAACGTAATACCAGTAAACCTATGCGAAAATTTCGCACATTCAACCTTCCCCTCTCCTCCCCTCAAAAAAAGATAGTCTTTCATTGGGTTGTTGAAATTAAAAACTCAGCGAAGTGTTTAAACAAACAATGTGTTTTAACGTAAACTGAGTATGCTACGTCAGAAGTCTGTAAAAAATCCTATCCACTGATACCTTATTCATCGCTGTAAGCTTTGTATTAGTTGAGAAAAACTGATGTTGACAACAGAAATAATATATAGGATTTTCTAAACAAATTCACCTAATATTTATTTCGTCAGTATATCCTTACCTATTTAACAAACCAATTTTTGGTAATTTCTTGTTTTCCCAATCAGCATAGATTTCTCTCTTTCTTTTAATCATATCCTTTTCTTATCATCTTATCATGATTTTCTTTTATGAATACTTGTCCCTTTTTTGTGTTTGCCTCTCTATAATCAAATCTATCGTCTTCCTCATTTTGTTTCTGTCTCTTACATTGACTCTCGATTCGTGCCTCCCTGTTCTATCGTCTAGTAAAGAAAAGGGCAATCAGTTGGTGAGACGGGGGACTCCCCCACCCAACCTTTTAAAAACCCTCATTCTTTACTACAACCGCGATATAAACAAGACACTATAAAAGGAGAAGAGGTTAGACTAGTTTTCATGCGTCAGGATCATAAAACAAGAGTTTTATCTGAGTTACTGTACAATGTGGACTCCTCCCTAAACTATTGTTACTGTTGAATCATTTCTCTGCTTGTTTTTTTAATCTTTATTGATATATAATCATTAATTTGTTTTAGTTGTAATCTCTTGTACACTAGGATAATGTATTCATTAATTTGTAATCCATGTGTTTTTCTGTATTTTATTAAGTGCTAACCTGTTAGAGGTCTCTACTGTTGGCTAGCACTATAATAAAGGAAAATAATTAATGTAATGCATAGTTAAACTTTTTTAACGTCACAAGAATTGTTAATTACATAATATAATTTAAGGAGCGTGAAGAATGGTAAAACAACAGTAAACATTACATGGGCTGAACTCCCCTACCATTGACAAAGGCTTGAATGCGAACTCTCTCCCTTTGCAGTCAACCGAGTACAATGCGAGTCGAACTCCTCAGACCACTCAGTCACTGATACGGGTGGTACGTATTACCATACTCACCCCCTTTATTACATCCAGCACAATTACACTCACTTCGCTGGGTGCATGGTCTAAGGCGCTACTTTTGCAATAGATTAGACTGCCGATGACGGATATACTCGTATCATGGTTCGATACTGGTCCGGTGTATTGAGGGTGATTTTTTCCTAAATGGTTTATCACTCTTTCCATGCAAATGGGTGTACACTTCTTCTAAATGCAACCTTACTCATCCCTAACCCATTAGCGTAATTAGTGCAAAGGCGTATGACTCGAATGGGTAGTAAGACGTGATGCTTAAAATAAAACACGCACAAACATTGACTATTCACGGCTTCATTCAAGAAGTAAAGAAGATAAGGGTCGTTTTTAAAGGAAATGCCCTCATATTAGCGTGGAGAGAGGATTATGAATCAACAGTAATAAATAGCAGTGGGAAATCACTCAGAGGGCACCAGGACGCTTTATTGTGAGCCAGATTCCTTATACCACTTGATCACTGGCACAGGGAGAGCTACGTAAAACTATCTCTTAAAGTGGGGATGTAGGGAACCCAAAAAAAGGTCAGTACTTTTGCAGTTTTTATAGCAAAACATTTTATAGACCAAAATAAAAAAAAACATTTTTCCGGTAGAAAGACAGACTTTAATTTTCTTTAATGATGATAAATATTTGTTAAATATCTATCAAGGATGTACTGGAATTTATTGACAACTTTTTATATTCATTTAAAATGTTTCTCATCTAATGCCGCTAATCCCATAACATATATTCAATAACTCTTGATATCACCATGTAAAACAAATTAAACTCTGCCTCTAATGGAGAAATATTTTATTTATTTTATTAAAAATATGTTTTGCTATAGAAACTGCAAAAACACAGACCTTTTCTCGCGTTCCCTACATCCTCACCTTGAGGGGGCAGCCTCGGTAAGCGAGAAATTGCCACGCAGACGTTCAGCTATAAAGCAATATTTAATTCTATGATGCTTTATTTCAAAATATGGCTTACGCCAAACTATAAGGTCAAAATATTCCAGCAAGACTCTTTTACCTTAACAACCCTTTTGAGTTTTATTAATAGAAAAAAAAGTGTGATGCTGTAACATAATTTAATTTTCAACGAAATTTTAAGCATATTTACGCAGCTATGAAATTAGATTTGATGAAAAAGGGCTTTAGACTTAGCCTTCCCCTAACAAATACAACTTTTTTTTTTTTTTGCAAGGCTCACAATTTATAATTTTGAGGTATTTGAGAACCAACAGCGAGCTTCATTCTTTACCTTGAGATAAGAAGTTTCATATTTTTATTTTTCCTCTTTCTTATTGACATGACAAAGGGTGGTTGTAAGGGAAGGACGAAAGGAAATATAAGCTTAGAACTTGATAGAAAAAAATAGTTCCAGAAAAAACACAGACCACTATATTTTAAACCGTCTGTAAAACACGTTAAAATACGGATTTTTAACACAATTGCACAATGGCAAATCTATGTTTTGATTTTCTTATTAATGGGCATCAACTTTTTTTTGCGGTCAACATTAATAATGTTTTACAATATTATTATTTTAATTTTACTACCTATCATAAACTACAGCTGAATATTACACAACATGACTTATGAACACGTGAAAGTAAATCTAGTAACCTTTATCTAGTTTTCAGATATATCCATTCTTAAGAAAATCGGGGGTACACTAATTCCTAACAACCTGTTTCCGTTATCTAAGTGGTTTAGAGACCGCACGTTTATGTGAAACAGGTTCTATGGAGGCTAGAACAACGTGTTCCTTGACCTAGGATATATTCTCTCTGATCTGTGACCTTAGATGAACGCACACTCCCCCCAAAAGGTCTCTAGTTCCATGTGTACCGGGCCGGAGGAAAGGGGTCGGGGGTCTCTTATGCCTGCAGCACGATCAATACTAGACAGCCGCGCCGCGCATAGCAGCTCCTGATACCTCACTTTAACCCCCCCCCCATCCCAAACACCCCTTAACAACCGCTTTTCCTGCTCTACAAAAGTTGCCTTTACCTCCCACTAAAAAAAAAAACTCTAACGAATAACCGTACCATTTTTGACCCGTATTTTCATGGGCCTAGTGGTACGGAAAGAGAGTGACATGTCTTCAGGGGAATCCTATTCGATCCCGGCCGGATAGAGTATAGAACCGTGTTTCTTAAAGTTTTGTTGATGGAGGAGCGCCAAATGGAAGCTACGCGCACCGGGAATTCATAGGGACCTGGGAGAAGAGGGGGATGGAAGGGGAGTTATTTGAAAGCTATGAAGGATTTTTATTTTCAATCAATTCCTTTTGCGAATATAAATACAAGACAAAACAATTTCATCAAAAGAAATGCAAAAAAAAAAAAAAATCAAAAAAATCACACGATTACCTTGAATTAGTAAGTAATAGTTTTTGAATATTTTTAACATTGTAAACATAATTTTTTTTATAAATAATTGTTCAGATTTGTTGACTTAAGGTTGATACAGATTTCCTTTACTATTTGACTTGTGTCTACCGAGAAAAAACATACAGCGTAGTATAGATATTTTATATTTTTTTGCATTTAAAATTTTTGTATTATAATTCATGTGATTAACGGTGACCTGGTGGTCTAGGGGTAAGGTGTTAGAATTATGTGCTAGAGGTCCGGGGTTCAATCCTCTGTCCCGGCACAGATTTATCTGATTACCAAACCCTTCCTTCACCTCTGACAAGACGTGTATTAATCACAACTTGTGAATGTGTGGAATGCCAGGCCTCCACCGTGGTTCGGATCCCACGTTAAACTGTAGGTCCTCCATTTCATCTCACAATCACCCTACCATCACACATTAGCGTAAGTGCATATAACCCGAACGGGTAAAAAAGACACAATGACATACATGTTAAAATCAAATAGGCCTACATAGATGATATTTTAGGTATTAGTTTGAAACATAAGGCCATGTTCAGTTCGCAACTGGTCTTGAGCAGCTCACAGAACGATTACTTCAGTAACAAGGCTAGGGGCTATATTATCATGATATTGAATGGCATGGATCGATATATTATCACTTCAAAGAAGTATACCCCAACGGATATGAAAACTTATTTACAAGAGGGTCAAATGATAATACAAAAAGTTTAACGGACCACACAATTTTTCTTCAAAATTAGCTTTAAAATAAATTATGAACACACATAATAGACTGACATGAATAAGTTTAAATACATTTATAATGCAAGACAATAGTAAATAGCTTAGTGGTTTAGTATGTTTTTAAGTTTGTCCTGAAGAGTTATATGACGAGATGTGAGAAGTGAGACTGTAAATGAGCTTCCAACATTTTTTTTCATAATCTGGGTTAAAGTGTGACCAGGAGATTCTCAAGAGAAAGGACAAGATCCTCGTCAGTAAGATCAACTTTACTAAGTTTCAGTGATAAAAAATTTGTTCACATAAGAGTATGCAAGCATTGCCATATATTTTTGGCATGATTCACCCAGTTTGGAAATGTTGAGAGTCAGGGTGGCAACATAACGGAACACAGCGCAACACATATTATTTTTAAAGCACCGCGTCTTACTACCCGTTTAGGTTGTACGCCTATCTACTAATTACACTAATGGTTTATAGGTTAGAAAGGTTTAATTGAAAGGAAGTGCACCTAAATTAGCGTGGAAGATGAGCGGAAAAACATTAAATAAAAACCACCCTGAGTGCACCCAACCGGGATCGAGCCCCGATCTCCCCGTCTTCGGCAGCATGAGAGCAGTGCGTTAGACCACGTGGCCACCGAAGCAGGCTCGCAACACATTTTCAATTATTTATCCCGCTAACCGAATTGAACACAATGAGCCCGAGAGCCGTAGTTTGCCCAGCCCTGTTCTAGCCTATGCTGAGGCAAAAAAAACCAACGCCACTGACACACCACCCATAGATTTGCCATCCCTGCCTTAGACCATTCGATCGCCCAAGTGGGTCGGCTTGTACCTGGTCACCGTAAATAAACGAGCATTGCCTCGCCAGGTAACAGAGCGTACTGTTGGTAAAATGGGGGACCGAGTGGTGAGTATATCACGCATACAACAGTTTTAACAAGCTTGGTCGTGTTCAGCAGCTAGATTGTCGAGGGCTGGGAGACAGAGGTTCAAATCTCGGTCGGGTGAAGTGGGGGTGGTTTCCCACTCTCCCTTCACGCAAATGCGGGTTCACTTCCTTCCGAATATGTGATATTTATTAAAAAAAAGTGTAAGTTTTGTGTTTAAATAAAATGAAAATATTTCCACCGTAACACGTTTCCAAGTATCTCGTCTATGTTTATTTATTTTATTTTGGGTATAGGTACAGTATTTTTGAAAATCTAGACAAATCGATCATTCGGATTGGGTTTATTCCCATTTAGTCTGAATTATTGACTCTACTGTATCTTCGTATAACCTCAACAAGTCGCAAGGGGTAGTAAAAACGTAATCAAAAAATCATCCGCAGCGATAATCATGCGGTCTGAAGCGTCAAGCTCGCTATAGATTGGGCTGTAGGTGATAGGGGAGGTTTTGGTTTGATTCTCGAATGGATACACTAGTAGTGGTTTTACCCATGTGATTTATTATTGTATCTTTACTAGATAATGTGGGTCCACTTTGCCCTATTTAAACTTCCTGGCCCTACCCCATAAAGTTAAGTCTTTGATTAACAATTGAGAGCCACTATGTTGTCAACCTTGTCTAGCACAATTTCCGATAACGAGAAGGTAAGAGTTTTAATCCCGGCAAAATGTAATTGAGGGAGTATTTTGCTAAAGGGATTTTACGCTTTCTCTACGCAAATGCGGGTGCACTTCCTCTGAATTCATCCTTCCTCATCCTTAACACAGGGTTGCCACTATTTTCTTACTACCAAATTCCCTGTGTTTTTTATGTTTTCCAAAAGGAATTTCCATTTTTTCAGGTCGCTTTGATTGAAGAAAAGAGTAATATCATTTCATTTTTGATTACTCTGACAAGGTGTGAAGTCATGTAATATTTAAAACAGGATGATTTGAGATTGATGGGGAAATACATCTCCTATCACTTGACAACCCTTTTTTTAGAACATGTTTGAATCTACATCTCCTGTCGCTTCACTTTTTCGTCCATCCTAAAGACCTAATATTTTAATATTTCAGTTAAATGTCCCAAATTAACAAATATCCTGGTATTTTTAATAGATTTTGCAAAATTCCCTGTGTTTTTTCCCGGTTTGCAAGTGCATGTCAACCTTGTAACACATTAGCGTAATTAATTCATACGCGAATAACACGAACGGGTAGTGAGGCTCGGTGACGAAAATAATACAATATTCCTACTATTACTTCCAGACAAGATATTAGAATGTGGGCATGGCGCCCAGTTTGAGGTTAGATTTGTGGTGAACAAATACTTTGAAGGAGGGGAGAAAGCGTTTAAAGTTGATGTAGTTCCCGAAAGGGGGGGGGGGGGAGCCGCGAGTAGCTTTTTAGATGATGTTTTATAGCGGGAAAAAGTTTTGGCGGGAATCCTCGTGGTCTCGAGTATTTACATTATGGCTTTTAGTGGAAGATGGTGGAGAGCATTTGGTACCTTAAGTTTGGTTGGTGTTATGAGTCCACCTAGCGTAGAAATTGCGGTAACTGACATCCAGCAGAATATTTTTTATTGAAAACATTGGTTTAATGTCACCAATGTCGACCCACGGTGAAATACTAATTATTTCCTTAGTAATACCATATTTTTCATTCAAGATTAAACACTTCTAATTATAAGTGTAGGAAGAATTTAATTTTGGGCAGTGGTAGTCAAAATCGTTAATTTATGACATGATGTTAAAACTTAATAATAAAAAACCTTAAGAAATAAGAACATTGTTATTTTATACAGTAGGGGTGGAACTTTATTTGTGTAAAAAGGGAGGGGGGAGCAAGTAACAAAAACGTTTTTAGGGATTTTATTCCCTCCTTTCCCCCAGTTAATGTTGGAAAATTGGATGTTTCTAGAATAAATTTATAGGGTTTTTGAAAATCATGCTATTTTGACAGGTATTTAAAATATTGCTTACCCCTATTTTTTAAAATTTGGATAATTCTAGAAGCCATTTGGGTGGTCCTTCCCTGGAAAATTTTTTGAAAAGTGAATGCCTCTATAAGATTATTTGAAGTTTGATACAAGGCCATCTTTAAGTTTAATACTAAAAAACTTCGGAAAATTTCTGGCGTGGGGAGATTGAACACCATAATCTCCCCTGCCCCTCACCTACGCTCATGCTTCTAACAATAATTCCCTAAGGTTTACTGTATAATTGGCTTCTTCTTAAATAATTGAAAGAACAAAAAATATTAATAAAACCATTTGTTCTATTGTATCGTGGTCATGGTTACAAGATATATTATAATGTAAGAAATAATAAATTAAAAAGCATTGAATTCACACTTGTATGTTCTTATAGCTTGCCACCAAAATACATATATATTTTTTTATAGCTTATAGAAAGAGCCATACAAGATATTAGTTTCAAAATTAAACGTTTTTTTTTCTATAACACATACGAATGAACACAGAATAATACGGTTTTTATGACGTCATCAACCGCCCTCAATTCAGCTGGTTCGCCATTATAGTTTAGAAGAGGAGGCGGCCTTTTATAAGCTCTAGTTTGAAAAGCATTTTTAAGTTAATCACAGAAGCAGCCGCTTCTATAGAAAGGAAACATTCAAACTTTTTTTTCCATATGTTTGCATTTAAATAATATAAAAACGCGTAAAAGAAAAATATAATTAAACACAATTTTTTTTTTGTGAAAGTTTTGACTGCCTAAAGTGACAGCGGCTCAACATTTTGTCTTGCAGATCAAATGGATTGACGAATGGATACATGAGAATAGATCTGGTAACGTTTCCTAGCTGTGTCCACCCATCCTACGCTGGATAGCCTATATGTTCGCACTGCGTATTACTACCCGTCAAGGATATATCTAACCCGCCTCGGTGGCGTAGTTGGCTAACGCGCTAGATTCGTGTTGAGATAGACTGCCGAGGACGGGTAGATCGAGGTTTGAATCTCGGTCGGGTGAACTGGGAGTGGTTTTTCCTAAATGGTTTTCCACTCTCCCTCCACTCAAATGTGGTTTCACTTCCTCTAAATTCAACCTTCCCAATTCCCAATCCCTTAGCGTAATTAGTAATTAAGCGTATACCCCGAACGGTTAATAAGATATGGTGCTAAATGTTTTTTTTAGTTACACTAATGGGGCTGGGGTGAGAAATGTAGAATTTTAGAGAAAATATACGCGACAAAAAGACTAAATATGGTCCGAAACCTTAGCTCGGTAGTGCTCCTTTCTACTGAGCTATGGATCTCGGGTTCGATTGCTGGCATGACACAAATTAATTATCATTGTTTAAAATGGTGTTACAATTTCCAAGTTGATGGATTTATTTGGAATTGGTTTACAATTTGAGGAAAAACCACCCTCACTACACCCGACCGGGATTTGAACCCCGATCTCTCTATCATCAGAAGTTTAGTCCAACACGAGAGAAAGGCATTAGACAATGCGGCCACCGAAGCAGGTTATTTGAAATCGGTGTTCATTTTTCAAATTGATAAGTTAGTGGTCGGGGAACAAGGTAATGTGTCTGTTCTAGAATTGAATCATTGTGTAAGTAGTTGCTGATGTAATACGCCAATTAAGAAAGTTAAACTTAAACACCATAAATATATCGATAGTAAAAAGAGACAACATGATCGGTTACCATTTCGCCGTTAGATAGTTTCAAATGCAACCTGCGTTGCTGTACTGCTGTAAGATTAGTATTCAAGGGGCTGTTTCAGAGTCAACGTTTGGGTCAAATAATATTGAGTCAATTTATTATTTATAATACACAAAGGAGGATTTGTTACGCAAAAGTGTTTGGAATAAAAGTAGAGTAACTAAAACTTGAATAAAAGTTTATAAACCAAAAGCGAAACCGTTAAATTCAAAGAAAATACAAAGAATTGGGTTTTCTAGTATATATTTTTTTAGAAAACTCGATTATATATATATACATTTATATATGAAGGAATATGTATATTTATTATTTTAAAACACTTCTTAACTATTCTAATGAGTTATGTTATCCTCGGGGAGCTGTACTTTCGAAACAAGATGACGTCTTTGGTCTTAAGACGAAACCAAAATAAATGTAAGGAACTACAAATGAACTATAATATATATAAAACTTGACGAGCGACAGATATGAGACAAATAAATAAACAAACTCGGTTTCATTTTCCTTGAAATAAGTTTGTAAGATGTGATGGATGTCTGAAATAAAAAGAGGGAAAAAAAAGAACTTCTTTAGAGTGGTTGTCATGGAAAAATGTGTTTCGTTCCTTCACATCTTCCCCCTAAGGAAAAAACCTATTTAAATATATGAATGGAAGGGGGGGGGGAAGTGTGACAGTTGGGGTGGTAACCCTATAATACAGGTGACAAACTAGAAAGGATTTTTTATATTTTTAATCAAGTTTCTCTGAGGAGACATAAATCTTTGCCGCCACCTAGTCTACCGTTAGAGAAGCACGTTTGTAATAATAAATCAATAAATCCGACTGACGTCATGTATCGATCCTCTTGCAAGTATTGATCAAGCTCCGTCCTATTGTAGTGTTCCAAATAAACCCCCTCCATCCCCCTCTCATAAATCAATACGTCCATGTATGTTTCCCCCCGGTCGACCAATTAAATATTACTTATCGCGTGTTTGAGCCTTGTTCAACTTCAGATTGCCCCACTGTCACTCGGCCGCAACATGGCGACAAAAATGACCTTGACCCGTTTAGGAGACGACCACCGACGCCACGATGTCTCGTTTTTGAGCCAACCCTTCTCCCCCTCTCCAACTTATTCCTCCTCCTCCTCAATTCCTTCCCCTCCCCCTACACTCCCCAGGACCTATCCATGCCAACGTTCTAGTCCCCCCCCCCCCCCCTAAATTCTGATCGATAAAGAGTACTGGCTTATTTTTTTTGACCCGAAACAAAAATTAGCTCGACTAAAAGCGGTTGGGTTTGATTTTCAGCTTTGTGGTATTTTTATACATTTCATCCCCTATGAAGGGAGAAGGAGCTATAAACTGGCCGGGTTGAATTCGAAAATAGTGTCATGGAAGGTCAGAGTTCGTTCGATGGATAAAGAGTTGCGTTTCTGCCATATGTGGTTTATTTTACTCTTTTTTTCTGGTCGTATGCCTAGGTACTAATTACACTACTGTGCTATGGATGAGGAAGGTTGAATTGTATATAAAATGTACCTGCCTTTGCGTGGAGAGAGAGAGATCGGAAATTCATTTAGGGAAAAACCACCCTAAGTACAACCGACCGGGATTCGAACAGCGATCTCCCTGTCATCGGTAGTCTAGTATATTACGAGAATGACGCCTTAGACCATTCGGCCACAGAATTTTTTTTTTTTTTGCTCTTTCAAAGTGAAATCTAAGGTGTCGTTAAAATTTTATGGCAGGATTCTGGTAGGAAGGTATTTTTTTTAAAATATACAATATTTTTTTGTCTACATTGATAGCGTTTTACCGCATCTGTGGCCTAGGTGTCAGAGTTCCTGGCTACATGTCCAGAGGTCCCGGGTTCTATCCTCGACTATTAGTTTTTTTGAGAAGCAGTGGGTCTGGAACGAGGTCAAACTCAGCCTCGTGAGGACAAATGAGGATTAATTGAATAAAGAAGTAGTAGCGGCTCCGGTCTAGAGAACTGAGATTAATGGCTGGAAGTCTCGTTGTGCTGACCACATGACACTCTCTATCTGCAAATGTTAGCACTATCATCGCTAACGGTGGCGGCCACTCGGCCAGTATAACTTGCTTGCGGCCTCATACCATGCAGTTTTTTATTGGTACTTTTTATTTTATTACTAATACTATTTCATAGGTAGCAGCATCAGTGGCCGAATGGTCTAAGACAGGAGTGGCCAGACTTTTTTTTATCTAGGGATCTACTCCGGAGAAGGAAAATCCTTTGCGACTAAGGAACGATAAGCGTATATTATTTGTTTCATTGGTAAAATATTAATAACCCATTTTGTGTTTTAAAAGTAAAATTATATCGCATATAAAGACTCAACAATCCTTTCACACACTGAACCTGAGCTTTTCATCAAACCAAATATTATTTGATTTCCCTGAAAATAAAAAGTATTTTCTCACTAAACACTTGACTTTGAAGTTGGGGCATGACACAGCATAATCTTAGGATAGTTTGTTGAATGAGAGTTCATAATTAGACAGCTTTGATTTTTCGATTTTATAATGTGGATTTGATAAAAATCTGGAAACACTCCCTTTCATTTTCTTCCTCTCAATCTTTCTTAATCGATCGACCAGGCGATCGATCAAACTAGCGGCCGCGGTTGACCGGTAGATAGCGATCTACTCTTTGGCCACCTCTGGTGGTCTAAAACATCGCTCTCATATGCTAATGACACCCGACCGGGATTCGAACACCGATCTCCCTGTCATCGGCAGTCTAGTCCAACACAAGAGTGACGCCTTAGACCATGCGGCCACCGAAGCAGGTGTTACTGGTACGTCCTAATAGAAAATAATATATAAAACTATAAAAACGTGTGCGTAGTTTTTATCTCAACGAATATACGTTTTTTTAAATGCCCCACGTCTTACTACCTGCCCGGTCCAACTACATATTTTCACGATTGGGGTATGGCTCAATTAAGGTATAATTAAGAGGCACTAATGTACTCGAATTATCGCGAAGGGAGAGTATGAAATCATTTAAAAAATAATGAATAAGTATAACAATTACAATAATTAACAAATACAACACAGTGCACGAACTAAACACCTGCTATACTCCTGTTTTATATATTAAAAAAACATAGATTATACATACACTCAAATGAGAATCCACAGATATATCGCACAAAATATAACATAGTAGTAGTAGAAGCTTGGCAGTAAAAAGTAATTTGTTTAAATAAACAAGTGCGAATGAATGTGATTAGCCTACAGTGGCCATTTTATCTTGGTATTTTAGAAGACAACCATTCTAAAGTATCTTATGTATGCCTGAGACGTTGGTTTCTCTTTAAATGTTACATATTACCGTACGACATACAGTTATGTATATAATTATATTCGTGTTTTTGGACAATTTCAATAAATTAAGGTGGGGTTTTGTGGAACGCGAGCTATGGGCAGTGTTTTTGAAGTTTTTTTTTACATCAAAACACTTTATTGGTCAAAATAAATTCAATGATTCGTCAGTAGAAATATAGACTTTAATTTTCTTCCCATGGTGACCTCAAAAGTTCTTCAATATCTGTCAAGGGTGTCCTGTAATTTAGTGATCACTTTTTCTCTTCATTTAAAAAGTTTATCAACCAGTGCTGCTATGCTCATGACAGGTATTCAACAACTGTGGTTATCTACCTGTGAATAAAATTAAATTCTGTTTCAATTGGGGCAATATGTGATTTATTTTGACCAAAAAAGTTATTAATAAAAACTGGAAAAACACTGACCTTTTCTCGCTTCCCCTACAGTCCCACCTTAATATATTTCTTGACAGTTAAATAATCAGAACAAGGACGCGTTTACTAATGTAATCATGTTAGCTACTCTTCTATTACTTGTGTATATTTAATCCACTAAAGTTCTTCTAATATCTATTCTACTATACATCTAAGTTTCACAGATACAGGCATAAGACTTTACTAACATTCACTGGGATTAGGGATTATGAACATAACGACATCAAGAGCTTGGGGCAGTAATATGATGTCACAAAATAATAATCTTGAGATATCAATATTTAAGGCGTTTAAGGTTTTAAAAATGAGTAATTTATAACCATAAATATTATTTATTCTTTTACCCTATTTTGATTCAAACTTTGACCTTTAAGAAAACATTACAAATAATCTTTTTGCTATATGTGAAGAAGTAAAGTAACACAATTTTATTGTTGTTAGTACCACCTTCGGGTTGTACGCCTATTTACTAATCACACTCATGGATTAGGGATTAGGAAAGTTGGGTTCAGAGGAAATGTAACTTACCCACATTTGCGTGGAGGGAGATAGGAGACCCATTTAGGAAAAATCAGCCTCGGTACACTCGACCGGGATCGAACCCTGATCTCCCCGTCTTCGGCAGTCTAGTCTATTGTGAGAGTAGCGTCTTAGACCATGCGGCTATCGAAGCGGGTAAGAAACATAGCTAAATACTAACTATAACTGTTCTAGTTGATGTGTAATATCACATTACTAAGCCAAGCCCTTAAATTATGATTCCATGCTGTGTTTTTAACTAAAGGTTTTATTTAGAAAGAGTGTTTGAAAATTTATAAAAATCAAAATATTATTCAAACCATTCCATTTTTCTGTCAGGACAGTTTGACTATTTAACTTTTGCTATACTGTACAGCTACAAAAATTCTAGAAGTGTTAATACACGAGTAAAATAATTTATTAATATTTATATTATTTTAAAAGGGTGGTATTATGCAAATATATTGATTTATAAACATTAAGGTGTTTTTATTTTACCACTGAGACCTTCAAAACCAAATCATAAATCGTACATATATCTACCTTTACAGATTTATATAAAAAAAATATCCTTCTTTATTGGAATTTGCAGCTCACATCTGGGTAGTGCCGTCATATGTCTTCATATTCACCGACTTGGGTGAAGATGTATATATATTCTCATATCATAGCGACATGTGTCGTCCAAGGTCCCCACCCCCTTACCCTCTCACTGTAGTTTGTGGTTAAGGACTGATCCGTTGCAAGAAATCAATGATCTGGAAACGCTCCCCATATCCCCCTCCACCCCCACACACATGGCCCACATTGGTGGGGGTTGCTGGCCTGGTTACCGTGACGTCATAGAGGGATACACCAAAACTTTTTTTCGGGCGTCTCCGGCAGCGTTTTATCTACTCGGGGGATTAGGGCTTTCGACCCCCGTATAGTTGTACTTGGAGGGTTCCTACCCCCTCTACACTGATATTTTTTTTTTTATCAAGACGGTTGTAGACAAAGTCACTTTTTTTTAACTAATTTTTTTAGCTAAGATATTTAACTTGAACTTTCTTAATCGAAGCTACTAATCGTACGATTAATTTTAACTAAAAAAATAAGTCACACCCGCATCGGAGGGCACGTGGAAAAAAGCCGTACTTCTCGGTTAATCTGATTTGCCGGTTAGGGGAGGTTGAGGTTCGAATTCCGGTCGGGAATACTAAGGTATTTTTCCCCTAAATGCATTCTCATTCTTCCTCCAAGTATATATGCGAGTATACATCTTATAAAATATACCTTCATCATCCTTACCCCGTTAGAATAAATATGTTGATAGCCCGGACGTGTGATAAGACGTGCATAAAAAATAAAATACAAATAATGTCACAGGATATAAGAGCTTATTGATAAGATAATATTTTTAATATTTCAGTCCGACGCCTTATTTGGGTCAGTAGTGTGACTACAGTCCAATTGTCATAAGAAGGGCCTTATCTGACAGCTATAAAAGCTACTAGTTTACTTTCATATTCATACTAAGGTTTTATCTGCACCGTCACTTTTGATAGATTTCATACATATAAATACGAGGCATTTGTACTACCCATGCTTTGGGCGACTGACAGTTCACACTGATTCTGACAGTAACATTTAGTATATACCAAATGTTGATGTCAGAAGTGACAGCTGATAAAAACAGATTTTGCAGTATTGTCGGTAGGATACATAATCGGTCTGGTAGCTTTTCAAAGCCGCAGAAGTCAGCTGGAGCTCAGCAACCACAAAGCTAAACGAGTATAGTAGGCAGAAACTAAACCTTTAAGTACGTTGATGATCAAGCGGTGTTGGCAGAGTCGAAGAAAGAAGTGCGGGACATGATGGATGGTATTATAAGAGTGGAAAAGGAATTAGGATATGAAGGTAAAACATCGGTGAGACGAGAGTGATGAGAGTTGGAAAGGAAGAAGGAAAAGTTGTTATATTCATTGAAGGGAATAAAGTCAGAACAAGTAAGTGTCGTTCAAATATTTGGGTGGTCTGGTGACTTGAAATGGATACTGTACTGAGGGAGTTAAAAGCAGGATAGCTATAGGGAAGGAGCATATAGAAGGGTGAGGGGATTATTGACAGCGGAATGAATCTCGATTGAGTCAAAAGATAGGTTTGCAAAGTGTCTCGTGGTGTGGTGACGTATGGATCTGAGACGTGGGCAGTCAGAAAGAAGGAACAAAGGGTTTAGAGGGTTTTGAAATGTGGTTGTGGAGAAGAGTGGAGAAGGTGAAATGGATGGATAGGGTGAGGAATGAGGAAGAGTTGAGGAGGGTAGGATAGATTAGGAGTCTGATAAGAATGGTAACGAAGAGAAAAAGTCTTGGTTAGGCCACACATTACGTAGGGATTGTTTAATGAAGAGGATCATGGAGGGAAAGATAGAAAGAGGAAGAGAAGAAGAAGGTTTGGAATGCTAATAGCTATCAGGAAAGGAAGAAGCTACAAAAGTATGAAAGAAGACGCTCAGGACCGAAGAAAATGGAAGATGTCCAGTTGATAGGGCCTACCTGTCTCAGGACTGATTCACAGAAAAATAAGAAGAAAAAATTACACTAATTGAATTGTAAAATGTTATCAATGTTGACAGCAACAAAAAAATTGCATTTGTAAATGGCCCTTCCTTACTTAGTATCACTTACGACCGCACATTGGTTTAGTGGTTAGAGCCACGTGGAGCTTGATTAGAGGCCTTTGTTTTTAGTAATGTAGTGTGTTGGGTCCTGGGTTAAGTAGTAAGTTGTGTGCTGATGTAACACTGTATTTAGAAAGTGAACTTTGAATATTTTTACTATAGACCTACAAATACACAATTGATCTTTACTACAACTAAGCCGGGATCCAAACCAAATTGATTTGAATGTACCAGTATTACCACTTTTCACATGCCAATCTTAACGCAAGGATTAATTTTGTAAGCTTTATTGTTTGTATTTCTAGTAACTACGAATTGCTCGTACTCCAACGCTTTCACTACATACAAATACATACGTCCCTAATCACGCCGTTCCTCTACGCGGTAGGTAAGAAAATGTGCGTCTGACTCAAAAAACAACTCCGTACTTATTCCATCCTCATTAACTTTCTCCACACTTCCCCATCCTTGCATACTCCCTTCGCTTCAACAACATCCTTACACCGAGTCATATATGCTCTTTTATTCTTATAACTTCAATGTTTCTCTTTTTCACACATTCATCTACAAAATTTAGCCAAGTCTTACATGGTCTACCCCTTCCTTTTGATCCACACACTTACCTTCATATATTTACTCGTCACTCGATCCACATTCATTCTCTCAACTGCCCCCAAACCAACGTAAGACGCTCATTTCACATTGACTCATTGGATTCCCTTTTCAAACCACACTCCTTCAGCATCCATTCATTATAGATTCTGTCCATACGAATTTTCCACATATATTTCTTTAAAGCGCTTGAAAAATACATCTTTTAACTTGAAGGGGATTAAAATCAGAGTCCTTCAGAAGGGGCTGATCATCATCTTTAAAGCACAACGTCCTAACGATCATGGATCACTGTTGATGTTCCTTTATTGTTGATTCAGTGCAAATAATGGTTGCTCACGAATTCGTTAGTCACGTATTAATGACTTAATTTCTGTTGTATATGGATAGTTAAAATATGTGTCAAAAATATATTACAAATAACAAATTTTTGTAGAGTTAGAAGACCCAGTTCACTAAACTTGAAATTAAGGGACGTGATTCATTAAGTCCAATTCTTATGGGAAGGGACTTTTAAAAGTACAACACTTTTTTTTGCTGCCATAATTAGTAAATATTTTACTATAGTATTTGTATTAGAATAAATTGAACGATGATACCTGGACACTGGAATCGAACAGGGGACCTTTCGCTTAGAGTGCTAATGCTCCTACACTGAGCCATCCAGGCGTGCCTTCCTTTCAATAGCTATCAAAACTGATAACTGCAAATCACCTGATTTGACGTATAAGGAAGTGAAAGTAGAGTTGTCAAACAAGGAACTTATTATGAAAATTGGAATGTGTGCAGCCCACATTACTATAAATATGTTTGTCAGAGTGTTTTTTGTATTAATATAGTGTAAAAAATCTAACTTATCAACAATTAGTTGAAGAAACAATTTTTTTCAAATTTTAATCTTGCACCTTTGAAGAGGATCCGGCAACGTTGTTTTAATTGCCAGGCCAGCATCGTCGAAAGTGAAAGGGGGAGGGGGGACACGGCTGTTGTAACTTTCACTTTGTTATAAATTCTGTTGCATACAATTTTCAAAGATATGAGGACCCTCTTTTTTACACTCCCTCACCCCCCCCTTCCACGATCAAATTCTATCCACTCCCCTGCCTCCGCCCATGCCTTTGTGACCCAGTTCTGCCTCTGGCGTTCTATTTTATTTTCTGATTCTAAAACCATCTTCTATTTTAATTTTTTAGGCGAGGTTGTTTATTTCAACACTAGCTTTGTGACGACACAAAAGAAAAGGTCCCTAATTAGATGCAAACATACTATTGTTTAAAATATACAAACAACAAATAGTGTTATCTAAAAAAAAATTGTGTTTAATTTTAAAACACATTTGATAGAATAAAAAAAAATACCTCTAATCTTGAAATACATTTTACAATCCAATGTTCATAGGAATATACTTTCTTATCTGACAGATAGAAACGTTAGATACTAAATCTACTTAAATGTATTCATACGTAAAGTCATGTTGTATTCAGCTGTCAGATACTATCAATCCTTTAAAATAACACTGTTATCAATTTTAGCCATTAAAAAAAGTTTGTATTTTATAAAAGGACCTTTATATGAAAATTACACTGTATTTAAGAATAATCTCATCCCTACCTAACAGATTAAACCCTAAATAATCCTTGTGTTAAAAGTATGGACTTAAATATAACTATACAATCTTATTAACACGTTTATAATATTTAAAATATTAAATGTTACCAGGTTAATTTGATATTGTGTGACAGTTTTTCTCTGGAGAATATTAGCTAAAGTTGGCCCAAATAATCCAATAATTTAGATAGTATGGGGGTATTAAGATAAACATTATGAATACCATCTTAAACCAAATTAGTTATATAATTGTGGTAGCAGCTAATCCAAATATAGTTGAAGTATTAATTATTTTATTTTTTTACAACTGCATTGTGCAATATTACCTACAATATCAATTAGTCTGCCATGAAAATCCTTTGAAAATGTTTGTGGTGCAAAATATTTTAGCCTACAATTGCGTGAAGTATTTTTAATAAAATATTACGTTCATGCAAATAGGTCCACCTATCTTATTCATGCGACAAAACTTTTGAGCTAAAATATTAGGCTTTACACCGGTATATTTGTGGTATTAATTTAAGTTGTCTCCAAATTTAGTAATTTTATTTAATAGTTTGTTTAGATATAAGTTCAGTTATGATGATTTTTTTTTACTGGTGGTTGAAAATCATGCATCTATTTTTATCATAACGTACCTCATAGAACACCTACGTGTTCAATGTTACCAACCTTTAAAAGATCAATTGAATCGGTGCGAGCTTATTTTGTGTGCATCAACATTATTTTACCCAGCTGTGTATTTCGTGCCAATAAATTACATACGTTTTTTTATTCAAATGTGTCTTCTATTCGAAATAAATCATTCTACATAGCATTATGTTTTAACTGCGCATGTGCATTTATCACGTACCGGTATATTGTTGGAATAGGAAAACCATCCTCCTCTTCATTGTTGTTTATTATTTGTGTCATTGTTGATTGTGTTGCTGTTCCCAAGACTGCATAGGACAATTGACGACATTGTTGGAATGATTGGTCACACAGTATAATATACAAATTGTTCCCGTTATAGTATTAAATTTGTAAATAACAGTTTTTACAGCACGTTAACACAATTTCGCGTTACGTAGGCCTAGATTTGAAATATTTTGAGCAAAACTAATTTAATCTTCATCTATCTACATCACTTTTTAATATATATATTTTTTCTCCCAAAACACTGAATTTGGAATGCTACGTTAACAATAACCAATGGTTAGAATGCGCCGCTTTGGTCGATATTGTTCGTCGTTTTATCTATTCTACAAAAAAATATGTACCTTGCATGCAGCAATAAATAGCCCTAAGCAGACAAATTTATTAAACGTTGAATAAGATCTACACAGTAAGACTTGATAATTATTGTCGTCTAGTTAATTTCCTTAAAATAATATCTAAGAAACAAATCACTATAATGGCATCTAAAAAAGGTTTGTTGCATTTACAAAAAAAAACAAACAAAAAAACAATAGCTTAGCACCAATAAATAGGTAATACCTATGCACAACCTTGTTTATCTATTTGCTTGGGCACTTGATTTTAATTCCTTGATCAGCTTTCACTTTAGTAACTACCGCACAGATATATCTTCGAATATGATCAACTCTTCTTTCTAGTATCACAACAGTCTGCAGAAATGAACCCGTTCGTGAAATAGTTATATTGAGCTATTAAAATCGAAATGTAACTTTTTTTAATTATTGCAGTGTTAAACAAATCTATATTGAAAAGTGACCGAAAACTTGACTTGTAAAGTGAATTTATGGACAGAAAGATTAAAATAACAGTCGTTCAAATAGAATCAGTTCGTTCTGTCTTAGAATATTTGTTTAGGAATTCAATTATTTGTTAAAAACTCCCCCTTTTAGAATATACCTGTCCGCAATGCACACACCTCATGGCACCATGCCCGCACTCGACGACGCGGGAACCCAACCGAACTCTTGCGTCGAGATATAACAAGGGGGGCTTCACCTACTCGCCACCGAGGGAGGGAGGCGCTAGTTGTATGAGGGGAGAGAAACACGACACAAAAAGGATGTATGAAGAGTCGGGAGAGAAACGGTTAAAAAAACTAAATAAAGAGACAAAGAGGAAGAAACTTCAACAGATAAGAACAAAAGAGAGTAAGAATTATATATTTTTCCAAGCAAACACAAGAGTTTAAAGGAGAACTTCTTCGTATGGCAAGATAAATAATGATTTATTAATATGAGTCATTGTAGAGTCATAAAGTCATTTCTAACAAATAAACATATCTGACAGCTAGAAAATTTACTAGATCTATTTCACGTATTCATACGTCAAGCTATGTGATGTGTAGTCGTTAATTTTGATATATATATTATCAAACAATCGAGTCTCTATTATCCAACATTCCGTTTTATCCGACATATTATAGAGGCTGCTCGGAAACTCATAGCCCAAACTGCACATATAGTTGAACCAAAAGTAATACAAAATCCTATTCACTTACATCCGGAAAACTATGCTAATACCATTAAATTGTGTTCAAAATTTAGGTGTACAGCACCGGAGAGCATAGCTAATCAAGACGTGCGTGTAACAAAAGGGGTATGCATTGGAGTACGGCGGCGTGACACTCACAATAATCTTGGAAGCACGCGCAGCCACTAAAATTGAATACGTTAAGGTAATAACGGTCACATCCATCTAGCCATATTAATAGTTCAGCCGCGGTCCATAACATCCTATGCAACTGTTGTACACCATTGTTACAGCATTTGCGCGCGCCGCGCTTACGCGAACTTTTACACCACACTTTCCATGGAGTGTACGGCTGTATACTTTTAACAAAAATGTATTCAGTTTCGGAATTTGGTATGTGTATGCGTTTGGTATCTGCAGGTGTACGTGGCTTTTCTCAATGTAGCCCCCCCCCCCCCCCCGCGTCCTTGTACATACGTTAATTACGCTAAATGGATAGGAATGAGTAAGGTAGAATTCTAGCTAGCTAATATTGGTGCACTATCATATTTCGGGAAAATCTACCGTACATGAGACTGTGCATGTGGCCTTATGAGGAATCTTTGAGGCAACATGCGGCCATCCAATGCCAAAAGGTTTCCACCCCTGACTTTGAAATTCGGCCACTGAAGCGGTATTAACAAATTAGTGACTTGTCTAGTTATGTCCTTCGGTTCCGCCGGTTCTTCACGCATCGAGATGGGCACACGGATTTGATGGAAACTGGGAGATTGGGGTTCGTGTCTCGGCCTGGTGCACTGGGGGCGGTTTTTCGAACAGTCATAAAAGCCAATTAAAAAGTCATGAATTTGTGTGGCTAAGTTAATTGTAGATGTAAGGATAGTTTTTTTTCAAACTTTGCTCAAAATTATCTTAAATTTATCATTACTCCCCAATTATGAATAGTTGTAAAAGGGAAGATCTTATAAAAAGAATTTATGAAATTTTGAATGAAAATCTCAGTTGTGGGGTAGCTAATAATTTTTTTTGCACTTTTTGGTTATAAAATTTATGTATAGATCATGAAAAGGTAAGAAAATATTTTTCATAACTTGGCAGAACTCTCCCTATCTCGTAAATGTGGGATTCATTTACTCTAAATTTACCTTCCTCATCTCTATTCCATTAGTTTAGTTAAATACTAACAGCCTGGACGGGAATAAGACTGCATGCAAAACAAAAAGTAAAAGCGTTAAGACAAGCTTCCTTCCAAAGTTATTTCCCTTTTAAAAATTGTATTTTTTAATATAAAATATCCACAGATTTTTTTTACACGTCCTAAAAATAGGAGGCTCGTGTATTCATCCTCTGTAATTAGAACGGGGGCCATTATTTCGTTTTACGATCAGCGCTGTCGAAGCGTTACGGGGGAATTGATTTTCCCACAACTCGTGTGTGGGTGGCTAGGTATACTATGACTGTGATTTACTGGACCTTTCCAAACAAATGTTTATGGATGCCTCGACTCTAGAACTTGCTGGTAGTTTCCAATTTGAACAGGAAAGAGCCTGTTAAAAAATACAAAACTTTTTCTTTTTCGTGGACAACATTGTAAACAATTTACTCTATTATAAATGCTATTTGAGTTTCTTCTTGTAAAGTCAACAACCCAAAGGTTGGTTTGATGTGATTTCAATTGCATCCGGAGCTGGGCATGCGCTCAGCCCTTTAGGCTGGTTAGGGCTGTCTGCACTACCTGGTAGAAATCCCACGTAATAGGGGAGTTCAAGGAGTGTGGTGGTTTATCGTTGCCTTCCACACTGAATTTCTATGAGCGAGTAATGGAGGGCCTACCAATTTTTATGGAAAGGTATTTTCACATACCTACCAAGGTTCTTCTGCATGCCACGACCGACAGGGGACCGACTGATATATTTCTCTCTGAAGGATTTTTTTTTACGAATTTACATCCCTCAAGAAAAATTCGTTGACCCCAGCTGGGTTTGAACCTACAAAAATCGGGTCCTGAGTCTAGCACTTTTCCCAAAGGCCACTGAGGTTGGCTACATAAACTCATAAGTGGTATATTTGTTAGAAAGTATACTTGTTTAGAAGGAGTAATAAATGGTATCTTAAGGCCTTTAGTCCTTCGAGTGCAAGCTTAAAATATATTTTGTGGGATGGTGGGCGGGAGGGTGAAAGGCGTGGCGTGGCTTCACAACCGACCAAAGTATCCTTCCGCGCCAACAAGAACAGATGGATCACGGAAACCGGGGGTGACAGGTCTTGCGGAAAAATCATACATTTGGAAATATCAGTTTTCTCGAGAACGAGTGAAATTTTTATGTTAATATTTTCAACACTCCTTCTAAGATAATGTATCGATGTTTATTAATTGTTACATTTTATTATTTTTTGTTGTGCAGCCAGCAGTTTTCTATTGAAAAATGTCAAAATTATTTATATTTATCACTGTTAAAATTATAGAGGAAGTGTATATATAAAAAGTATAACTTAATCAACATTCTTATATTTTTTAACAAACCGTTTCCGAGAAGAAAATTGCAAAATAATAAAAAAATTCTTGAAGATAACCGTTTGTTCCCATGGCTTGCATTTCCACGCCAAATGTAAAGGGCCAAACGCCTTAAAATAATAACTTAGTAGCTCTTTTCTGTAGTATTTTTTAATGCATTTTACTGGCTTTTAATTGTGCTAGACCTTATAATACTCGTATTTTTATGACAGTGGATTAAAGGGTTATATGAGGTTGTGGAACATAATAATTTAATTTGTGTAAGATTCCTAAATAGGGTTGATTATTTGATTACATAATTTATGTGAATACGCCAAGTTAATTTACTATTTATGATCCAGCCCAAATATGCGACTTGCTCAGCCCTCAATATATCTTTGCTATTTATACAAATGTTGTTGATTAGATTAATATTGGGATTAATTTTTGAAAAAATCATATAATTAATTTTCTCGTCATCTGTTATAATTTTATTTCTGCTATCCAACCAAATATATGTTTTATATTTCATATAGTTGATTAATTAATGTGTCTATGAAACTTCCTCTCCTATATTTAGTTCTGCTGTCAAGATCCCTTTTTCTCGACTAATACAAAGCCTACAGTGGTGAATAAGGTTTTTTTTTGGGGGGGGGGGGGGGGGGAGGGAAGTTGAATGTGCGAAAGTTTCACGCGGGCTTACTAGTATAAAGTATATTTGTGTCGTCTGAAGATAAGTTTATGTTCCCTTTGAGGTTCACAATTCGGCTAATTCATTTAAATAAATTAGGAAAAGTAATGGTGCTTGTATGGACTCTTAAGGAACTCTTGATTAACAAAAACAACACCCCCCTCCCCGGGCCATTATTTCATCACTGTGGAGGGGGAAACCTAAATTTCTTTAACTATATATTTTTCTACCTCACCGGGAATTGAGCTCTGGACCCCTCAATTCAGTAGGCTGACACGCTACCAACTGAGCTAAGGTGTTTGGCCTCCACGATAACTATAAAATATATTTTGACTAGATGTTGAGATTACCTGGCGTATTAATATATTAAATTAGACCCGGTAACTATTGAATTTGTAAAATTAAAAAAAAAATAATTATTACCCTGGTTTTGGTAGAAATTTTTTCTGGAAGTCCTACCTAAATCATGGTATACGTCACCAGTTTCCAATTACCATGGATAAACGCACATGCTTTTATATACGTAAACGGTTTGAAATTAAAAAAAATCTCGTTTATAAACCAGCTTTGTTTGCAAGATATTAAATATTTAGTTTGTGAGCCGGTAAAATTTCAAATACGCACTTTATTTGAATAATTAAAAAGAATAACTTGTTAAAACAAGAACTAGGAATATCTCTGTAACAGGGGTAAATTAAGCTGTCCCGCATAGCATTCAGCTGGATTGAATGAATAACGGCCACGGCGTATTTGTGAAACATAAAGGGGCCTACATTATTAATTTAATTTGGGATAATAAATCGCCAATTATTATTGATTACATTGTTTTATTAATAGATTGAAGGCATTCTCCCTTTGTTCTTTTCTGGGCGATTCATTTGTAGCACACGTAAATGATAAATTGCTCTAGTTTGGAAGCCCACGCTTCGATCCTAACCAGTTGCACTTGGAATTATATTTCTACCCTTTTTTCATGAGAATACGAGTTCCTGTGAAAATTAATCCTTTTCTTGTGTTAGATTGTTTCTTTATAAAGTACATGATTTTATAAATCTTACTGGCATTAAATAAGTAACTATCCCACATCGGTGTGCACGTGGAATATATGTCAGGCTCATCTAAGTTGGTTTGACGGTGACGTGCAGGTCAGTTCAAATTCCGGTTGGGTGTACAAAGGGTACTTTTACCTATATTATTTATTTTTAATCCACGCAAATGCGTGTACATTTCCTTTAAAATCATATCTTATCTCATTATCGTAATTAAATGCTTATAACCCTGGATGGGTAGTAAGAAGTAATTTGGGGGTGGAAATAAAAACATAATTCAATTAATCTATTTTTAGGAAACACTTGTGATCGAATTAGGCCACTAGTTCACGGGGACAGGACAATACAGTTCCCATAAAAGATATAAAAAGCTCTGGAGGTCGATAACCCGGTGACTCCCCGCCCCCTTTACCCAACCCGCGACCAACCCCTGGCGACGACTTGTCTACTGACTGCTCTGTCCCAACCCTGGCTCGTTCGACCTTGGTTTCTCTCCCCCCTACCTCGCCTTCAATCGCGATCGTTCCATCCCTCCCGCGCGCCTATAATGGCGTGCACCCGCACAGCACCGCACTGCAGATGGTTGCTGGCTTGCTGCTGCTGCCGTCACTGACTGGTGGGACTTTACTAAACTATCTCTCTCACATTACGCCGGCCTCTCGGAATAGCCGAGAACTAAACCAACACTGTAATAAAAATGTCATCTTTTTAAGATACAGTGCAATAAGATACTATGTATATAAATACATACATTATGTATTTTATTTTTTAATTTTAATAATATATATACACACGTACCATTTCCCACTATCCGCCCCGACTTTGTGCATATTTACACAAGTGAGGTATGTATTAAGGAAATATAATTTAGAGGATGTAATAACGCATTTTCGTAGAGAGAGAGAAAGAAAGAAAGAAAGAAAGAAAGGACATTTAAGGAAAAAACCCAACTTAGCACACCCGACTAGGATAAAAAGCCCTACTACCTACCTCCCTATCATTGACAAAACAAGACAAGCTGAAACTAACGTCCACGTGCCAACTAGGGATGGTTAGTTTATTTGTGTTTCAATTCGGTTTTTGGGACATTTTGTTGTTGTTAAAACAGTGTGTTTACAGTTTCATTACAACGCTTTGACGATCCCATCCACACCTAAGACTCATTAGATAAAGCGTATTCCTACCGAACAAAGAGTAGCGGTTTTAACTCTCTGGAAGATCATTGTGTAAAGTTCTCAGCGTTTTGACGGTTGTATAAGGGATTAATATAAGAGTTAAAGGTGAGGGGGATTGCTAGAGGAAATTCACCAGCATTTGATTTCGAGACACTTCACAGCGTGTAGCTTGACGGGGTTTTCCCCACCGCCCCCCCCCAAGCATTTACAATTTTATGACACTCTCAAATAAAACTTTTACCTATTTTATTTCACGTTAAATATTATTTGATATAAATATTTATTTTTTATTTTGAAAGAAATCGATTCTGTACGCACTTTCTAGAAAGTTTACCCTCATTTTCATAAGATGCCACACAAGATTGACATGCATAAGTTGTTCGAGAAAGGTGTGTGTGGTGGTAGCATTCTTTCTCAAGCGTTGATCCACTGGATTTAAGAGTAGAACTACTGTCCATGTTTCATGGGAAGAACCCTTAAGAAAATGTAAACTTAGTTTCTTTGCGGCCAACATTGATAACTTTTTAATATATTATTAGTGCAATATTTTAGGTGACCTTAAAGTCTAGGGGTAAGGTGTCAGACTTTAGTGCTGGGGGTCCGGAGTTTAATCCTTGGTCCCGGCACAGATTTATTTGATTGCCAAACCCTTCCTTCACCTCTGACAAGACGTGTATTAATCACAACATGTGAATGTGTGGAATGCAAGGCCTTCACCGTGGTTCGGATCCCACGTTAAACTGTAGGTCCTCCATTTCATCTCACAATACCCGAACGGGTAGTAAGACACGGTGCTAATAATAATAATAATAATAATAATATGAAGAACCTTATCTGACAACTAGAAAACCAACTATATCTATTTTCACACATCAAATCATGTTAGCTGCAGCGGTCACTTTTGATAGATATTATCAATGGCGGTAAAATTGCACTTATTATTATTATTATTATTGTTATTATTATTATTATTATTATTATTATTATTATTATTATTATTATTATTATTATTATTATTATTACTATTAGCACCGCGTCTTACTAACCGTTCGGGTTATACGCACTTACGCTAATGTGTAATGGGTAGTGTGTTTGTGAGATGAAATGGAGGACCTACAGTTTAACGTGGGATCCGAACCACGGTGGAGGCCTGGCATTCCACACATTCACATGTTGTCATTAATACACATCTTGTCAGAGGTGAAGGAAGGTTTTGGAAATCTTCTTTGTGTTAAAATATACTGTTACCAAAATTTTCTCAACAGATAAAGGAATGCCTATAGTCTAATATTCAAAGGAAGAGCTTTCTTTATCTGACAGCTAGAAAAGTTACTAGATCTACTTTCACGTATTCATACCTCAAGTCATGTGATCTTCAGCTGCCACTATAAAATGACACTAAAAAAATAGTTTTATCAGTTTTAGCAGCAAAAAAAATTAAATTATTTGATTAAAAAAATTAACTTTACATGAAAATTGAATTGTAGTTGCACTTAAACCTAACTTAAGTTTAACTAATCAGACCCTGGTGACCTTAAGTATCATTTCCCTTTCGGTAAAAGTATTCATGATAGGCCTACCGCCGTAAATCGAACTTGGGACCCCTAGGCTGGTAGCCAGTTGCGCAGACCACTATACCAAGATGTCTGCCTTATGTAACAATAAAGGAGAAGCAAGGAACTACTGGTATGTTACGAGAATGACGAAAGCTAAGTTGATGCCGATTGGGTATGTGGCTCAATTGTCCATCGTGATAGGGTTTGTGAAATTATTTCCGTCTGTTTTACTAAAATGGTTACAGCGGTGAGCGAGTTAACGCATTTTTTTAACATTTTATTATCATTATTATTACTCTAATTGGTATGTTCAATGCAAGGGTGTTTTTTTTAATTAGTAATCTACGCTTAGCACAAATTGTTATTCTCATCGCGTCTCGTTACCCGTTCGGGTTACTCGCATAATGTGATATTAGGGACGATCACGGTTGAAACCCGTTTCGGTGACCGCATGGTCTAATACGCTACGCTAGCAGTAGACTAGCCTGCCGATGACGGACAGATCAAGGTTCGAATCTCTGTCTAGTGTACTGAGGTTTTTTCCCAAAATGGTTTTTCCCCACTCTCTCTTCAAGCAAATGCGGGTACACGTCCAATAAATATAACCTTCCTAATTCATAAAACCATTAACATAATAAGTAAATATGCATTTAGCCCGAATGGGTTACGATGCGGTGCTAAAAAAAAAGGTTGAATTTTAGTAAGTGTCCCCGAATTTGTTTGGTAGTAGAAAGGAAAACATCTAAAAAAAAAAGTACACCCGATAAGAATTCGTACCCCGATCTACTATTATCTATTATCTATCTACTATTTCAAGAGAAACGCGTTAGCTCGAGTATCTACTGATGCGGGTGATGCAAGACCACAGACAAGGTATACACCAGAACTTCAGCCTTGGAAGTTTCGCTCCTTGAGCCAGGTTGAGTCTATCAACACTGGGGTTCGCTAGTGTCAATGTTCAGTGATAAAACATTTCCAAATGTGCAGTTGCTAAACTACTCACTCTTAATATGTCATAAAGGGACCATTGAATGTAATCGTAATGTGCAGTCTGCTTAAACTCTTTGTGAGGTAGAATTATGTGAATAAGGGGTTGGGTCGCTACCTTAACCTAGCTTTGTGGAAGCTGGTCGATTGACTCGAGATGGATATTTGTGTCCTCTCTCTAGTGAAACCATGTTTAAAACTAGTTTTTTTTAAAAATAATTCCCCTTGATGGCACCCAGCGATACCCGCTCAAGCTTTCCCACGGAGCGCAGCAATTTTTAACCTGTAGCTGTGGGTCTGATATATCCTTGTTTGGGAGCAAGGAATGTAAACGACTTAGGATCACTTTATAGTGGTAAATCGCGTGCGGAAAAACACCCATGTACCCTGTTATAACTCGAACCCCGACCTCATTGCTAACGGGAATCAAGTGCAATGCGAGCTTGATATTTTAGTGCTCCTACCGACGGCCAATATATTATTTTTATATTTAAATTCTGAGTTTTCGTTTATTCTCTTAAAAAAATGTTTTTTTTTATGGTTTAAAGTGAACTCTCGAAAGTTTGACGCGTGACTCAGATAAGCATGCCGACCAAGGTGTCAGCCTCATCTCACTGTGAGCTTTGAAACCCCACCAGGTGTGTTTAGGATGGGTTTTTTTCATACATGATTTCCCATTCCCCTTTACGCAAATTCTGGAACCTTTCCTTTAAGATTCTACATTCCACATCACTTTACTAACGATCGTAGACACGCGGAGTGCCAGGATGGGTTGTATACATGGAGCACAACGTGGAGCACATTTAGAAATAAGCGTGTGAAATAAAAGGTTGTGTAAATTTGATTTTAATCGTTGATAAGAGGAGGCCGGCTTGCAAGCGGGTTGCAGAGCGTTTTATCTCCCATTGAGCGGTAACTGTAAGGGAAGTATTGATCCGGAAGGTTGGCACGCCTGCGAGTGGAACAGTCCACATGATTTTTTTTCCCCACTTTCTTTGATGTGTGTGTTACCTTCATCGCGGATACATAAATATCCTTTTGTTACAGCGGATGGGCATTTATATATTTTATCTCTCCGCTATAAATAATTAGAGTTGGAACCTTCGAGTCTCTCAAATCTTCAAGGAGATTCAAGAATTCGCGGATTCTAGACTAGATTTTTGGTTTTTCCTCGAATTTTGAATTATAATTGGTTTTAGAGCGCTAATAATGCTTATTGGTGATTCTTCCCCAATATAATTACAAAATAAACTTAACCAACAGATCAAATGCCACTAATTTAACTTAATGTATAAATGTTTATATTATTATATATATTTTATTATTATTATTTATTATTATTATTATTATTATTATTATTATTATTATTATTTTATTATTATTATTATTAGCACCGCGTCTTACTACACGTTCGGGTTATACGCACTTACGCTAATGTGTAATTGTAGGATGATTGTGAGATGAAATGGAGGACCTACAGTTTAACGTGGGATCCGAACCACGGTGGAGGTCTTGCATTCCACACATTCACAAGTTGTGATTAATACACGTCTTGTCAGAGGTGAAGGAAGGGTTTGGCAATCAGATAAATCTGTGCCGGGGCCGAGGATTGAATCTCGGACCCTCAGCACAGAAGTCTGACACCTTAACCCTTGGCCACCCTACTATCTTATTAGTATTGTTTAATAGGTAATGAAAATATCAGACCACCTCTGTGGTCTAATGGTCAGAGTTCCTGGCTACAGATCTAGAGGTCCCGGCTTCGATAGTGGGGTCAATTCAGCCTTGTGAGGACAAATGAGAAGCTACTTGAATAAAGAATTAGTGGCTCCGGTCTATAAAACTGAGATTAATGGCCTGAGGGTTTGTTATACTGACCACATCGTACCCTCTATCCGCAAATGTTGGCACTATATTCGCCAACAGGTGGGGGGCCGCTCGATCGGTATAGCGAGCTGACGCCATGGCGTTTATTGATTATATCAATCAAAAGGTATAGCTGCAGATCACATGTCTTGACATGTGAGGCTGTTAAAATAGATCTAGTAACTTTTCTAGTTTTCAGATATATATACTCCAAATTACCTTGTAAGGCAGCAATCTTACCTTAACTGATTAGTGATTACACTATGACCCTATCTTATAAGCTATAATCTACACCATAATTGAATAATGTGATTCAAGACAGAGCAAACGAAGGGTACATTTGTAAAAAAAAGGGGTTTATATCTGGCAGTAGTGGTCTTATCTTATTCCGCGGAGTAAGAGGGTCTAATATCATCCCTTCCGGGTCATGAGGTGTTAATAACCTAGAGACCCGCTTCGGTGGCCGCGTGGTCTAACGCGCTACTCTCGCAGTCGAATAGACTGGGATGATGGGGATATTGAGAATCGAAGGTAGGTAGGATGCACTGATAAATAGAACTCCAAAAAGGTTTTCCATTATCTCTCTATGCACATGTGGGTACACTTTCTATAAATATAACTTTCTTAATCCCTAAAACCATTAACGTAATTAGTACATAAAGAGTATAACCCGAACGGGTAGTAAGGTGCGGTGATAAAGAAAAAAAAAATCGAAACATCGAAAGGCGGGTGGAGGGTGACTTGGTGATAGCAGTTTGTTGTTGGTGACAGTGATTGAGCATGGCACGGTGAAGAAATAAAACCAACACCCTAGTCCAACTTACCATCCGTCTTCCATGTCGGATAACATACCAGACTCACACAGATGATTGGAGGTTGCCGCCAGACTAGGGTTGGCTCCTCTCCAGGTAGTCACTCACCAAGTCTCTCCTTGGAACCATAGATTCAGCCCAAATCTCATAGAAAAACCACTGGATCTACTTTCACGTATTCATACGTCAAGTAACCTAATCGTTAGCTATCACTTTTTTATATACATTATAAATTCCTATAAAATAACACTAATGATATATTAAAAGGTTATCAATGTTGACAGCAAAAATATGTTTGAATTATCTAAAATGCCTTTTATAATAAATTTGAACTATATAAATATGAGATGACGTGTTTTTTCTATGAGTTGATTTAATACGATTTTTATTGACGATAAAGAAAGATGTTGACTCCCAAATATATAAATGGTGAAATCCAACTCTTGTTTTAACCAAATTGTCGACCTCGGTGATCTTGGTGTAAAGTGCTCGCCTCAGGGCTCGATGTTCGTGGGTTCGAACCCAGTTGGGGTCGACAGACTTTTTGAGCGATAAAGATCCGTAACACAACTTCCTTCAAAGGAGAAATAAAGCCGTTGGTCTCATTTTGATTATGGCGTGTAAAGCTCCGGCTACACGGAGCCGCACCGCACCGGCGCGGATGAATCGTCGAGAGAGAATTGCTCCTCATTTTTGCGGTGCGGTGCGGACTCATGTAGCCACTTGCATTTAAAAACATTGAGAGCGTTCCACCGGAAAAATGTGGTGTGGTGCGGTGCGGTGCGGTGCGGTGCGGACCATGTAGCCACCTACCACCGGAAATAATAATATAATATAATATTTAGCACCGCGTCTTACTACCCGTTCGGGTTATACGCTTAAGTACTAATTACACTAATGGATTAGGAATTGAGAGGGTTGAATTGAGAGGAAGTGAACCCGCATTTGCGTGGAGGGAGAGTGGAAAACCATTTAGGAAAAACCACCCCCAGTTCACCCGACCGAGATTCGAACCTCGATCTCCCCGTCCTCGGCGGTCGAGCTCAACACGACAAGCGCGTTAGCCAACTACGCCACCGAGGCGGGTCACCGGAAATATCCTTCACCTCTGACAAGATGTGTATTAATCACAACTTGTGAATGTGAGGAATGCCAGGCCTCCACCGTGGTTCGGATTCCACGTTAAACTGTAGGTCCTCCATTTCATCTCACAATCACCCTACCATTACACATTAGCGTAAGTGCGTATAACCCGAACGGGTAGTAAGACGCGGTGCTAATAATAATAACCACCGGAAATAAATGTTCGGGAGCTTCCCAACTTTGTTTTCATGCTAGCCCCTAATAACTGTAGGTATGGGCGAAACAGTGATAGGCATTTCTTTCACAGCCGTGACACGTGTGACGCTGTAGTCATTGTTTCCAACATTACGTACAAGATAAACAATATTATATACAACAACTTTTTGAACAACAAACATTCTTCTTCTAAATTATTAGCTAACTTAAAACCTTATTCTTCGTAATTAATAGCTAACTTAATTTGTAATAGAACTCAGTCTATAAAGAATATAAACATGGTTAGAAAATGCGGTGCGGCTCCGTGTACTGGTCCTTAAAGGAACCCTGCAACCTACGTGAAAATACCTTTCCCAGAAAAATTGGTAGGCCCTTTCGCTCTCACTCATAGAAATTCTCGTGAGCTGATATTACCAGTCGGTTCAGAAAGTGCATGTTAAATACCTCAAATAACCCGCTTCGGGGGCCACATGATTTAAGGTGCTACTCTAGTGGTAGACTAGATTGCTGATGACTGGGAGATCGAGGTTAGAATCTCGGTCAGGTGTGTTTAGGGTGGTTTTTCCAAAATGGTTTTCCATTTTCCCTTCAAGCAAATCGGGTAAGTTACACTTCCTCTAAATTCAACTTTCCTAATTTCTGTACCCAGTAGTGTAATTAGTACGTAGCGTGTGAAGCTCAAACGGGTAGTAAGATGTGATGCTAAAAAACACTTTAAAATTCTGGGTACGGAAGGAGGAGGCAGAGGACAGGGCGTATTATTTGTGGACTAAGTTCACTGACAAACGTAAGACAGAACACTAATAATTTAAGAAAATATGCGTGTAATTTTTTTAACCAGGCAAGATTTTAACTTAATAGTTTTTTAAAAGTAAACGTAACTTATAGACTATGCAGCGATTCTTAACCAGGAGGCCTCGAAAAAAATAATTAAAAATGTTATTTTCTGATTACTGAAGCCAATTATCTTAAATTTTACGTTTTGGAAGAAAGAATTCGATGAACATAAGTATGTAAGTACAGTAGACTCTCGATTTTCTGCGGTAGTGGGGGGGGGGGGGGGTGAGGGGGGGGGAGC
This sequence comes from Timema podura, assembly GCA_033556935.1. Classification (NCBI taxonomy): domain Eukaryota; kingdom Metazoa; phylum Arthropoda; class Insecta; order Phasmatodea; family Timematidae; genus Timema; species Timema podura. The sequence goes on along the minus strand of JAVRXN010000014.1, from coordinate 14,171,669 downwards.
ACGGATAATATAAATCACGGATAGTACTAATAAACCCCATTTGTTTACCATCGCCATTTAAATTTTGCTGTTATTTGTTTCTACTTATTTATGTGAAAAGGGATTTTCCACAATGATAAATATTGAAACGAAGCGTCAAAATCGACTCCGAATCGACTCCTGCACGTGAATAATACTAAGAAATACAATTGAAACCAAACTAGACCAATTAGTGGAAAGTGTTCAACAGCAGAGAGAGGTCCCATTAAATACATTTAGTTAAATTAAGTTATGTTTTTTTAATTAGTTTATTATTATAATCAGTAGGCTAAATAAAACCACTATTTTAGAATAAATCTTAATGATTAATACGATAGTAACAACTAGGGGGTCGCGAGTAATAAAAGGTTAAGAACGAGCCACTCTATAGTAGACGTAACGTTTTTATTATTATTAGTTTAATGCATATACACATAATATTTCTACAAATATACCTGGTGGCATTACATATGCGGCATTCCCTGAATGTTAAATGTTCTCCTCTTCGTGAACTACTTGACAAAATGGTTGTTGAATATCATAGTCAAGTAGTTATCTTCCGGAAACGGTAAACATTCGCGCTGAGCACGGAGGCTGAAATAAACAATAATTGCGACTCACAAATTGCTGCAGCTTGTCCTTAGTAATATTTTGAACGTTGTCATTAAATATATTTTTTTTTATTTATAAGGCCGTTGATAGATAAATCTACGCTAAACTTTTGTTGAAATCTCTTCTAGCCATCATTATATCGTATTCCAATTTTTATGTAAATTATGGATTTGATTTCAAAAGGCAAGATTTTTTGGATTTTTTTGGTCATAGAGATCACTCCAGTTTCGCTACTCGCGATTCGCCAAATGCCATATTTTGTGTAAAGGTGTAAAGTACTTATCGATTTAAACCCGTGAAGCGAATATCCGCTCACTCTACTAGCAGAAGTAGTAACTAGTAACTCAGCTTCTTCTTTCCACTGTGAGAGAGCGCTAGTGAGACATATTTTCCGTATTTATTTTATTAATATTATTATTTTTTATTGAGGGTATCACGAAACACTATTGAACACAAAGCTATTTCGGAACACGACTTTGGAACAAAATTAACTTTGGACATTAAACTTTACCTAAACAACCTATACAACAGGAACGTCAAGAATTTACCAGCAAAACGAACCTAAACACAACAATAGCACCTCATTTTTGATAGGAATTTAAGCTTTGTAAAGAGAATTTAGATAAATTACATAGATAATATATTACTCTCCTCAATTTTATTTTTACTTTCTCTCTATCTTACAGGTAGAGAAAGTATGGTGATCGTCAAAAAATCGAACTCGAGATTTTGATGAATTTTGACGTTTCATGACTTCCTTAATCCGAAAAAGTGGTTTTTGAATTTCCGTTCCGTCTGTCTGTACCTCCAACTAGAGCCTAAACTATTTTACCGATTGAGCTGAAACTTGATATCTAGGGTTTTCATAGGGTTGCCCCGAGGGTTTTTTGGAATTGGATATCTACCCCTAAAATTAAGGGTAGTTTACTGAAGGGAAAAAACAGAAAAAGTCGATTTTCTCAAAATCGGCTCTAACGATTTTGATTAAATTTCATTTATGAACATTAATAAATATTCCAAACAAAATGGCTACTCTCAATATTTCGGGAAAATGGCTTTAAGGGCTCCGGTCTGATGCGTAAATTAACATTTTTTATAATAGCTCCGAAACTATTTGAGATATGAAATTACTTAGCATTACAAATATGTATATATATTTACAATACAAATATTTTATTCGAAACATATTTTTATAAAATCAGTAATTTTCAATCTATACGCAATTATATATATATTTTTAACTTTTTTGACATTAAGGCTTAAGTATTGCGACCGTAAAAAAAACTAACATGAAATGTTGATGGATGTCGACGTCTCATGACCCCCCGAACCCTAAAAAATAGTCTTTGCAATGCCGTCTGTCTGTGTGTCTATAAAAACTTAAAATTAAGGGTAGTTTACTGAAGGGCAAAAAGAGAAAAAGTCGATTTTCTCAAAATCGGCTCTAACGATTTTGATTAAATTTCATTTATAAACATTAATTAATATTACAAACAAAATGGCTACCCTCAATATTTCGGCAAAATGGCTATAAGGGCTCCGGTCTGATGCGTCAATTAACATTTTTTTAAATAGCTCCGAAACTATTTGAGATATGAAATTACTTAGCATTACAAATATGTATATATATTTATAATACAGATATTTTATCCGAAACATATTTTAATAAAATCAATAACTTTCAATCTATACGCAATTATATGAATTTTTTAACTTTTTGGACATTAAAGTTTTAAGTATTGCGACCGTAAAAAAAACTAACCTGAAATGTTGATGGATGTCGACGTCTCATGACCCCCCGAACCCTAAAAAATAGTCTTTGCAATGCCGTCTGTCTGTGTGTCTATAAAAACTTTAAATTAAGGGTAGTTTACTGAAGGGCGAAAAGAGAAAAAATTGGTTTTCTCAAAATCTGCTCAAACGATTTTGATTAAAATTCGTATCTAGGCGTTGATTAAGATTATAAATAAACTGGCTATTTTCATTTTCCTATGAAAATGATTTTTAGGGTACATTACAGAAGCGTTAATTTCCGTATCTCCACAACTATTGGAGAAACTAAACAACTTATCATTGCAAAATTGTAGGACTATTAGAAATAAAAAAACTTTTATTTGACATATATTTTTATAAAAGCAGATGTTTCTGAGATATTTGCAAATATATTAATACAATTTTGTGAGCTTTAGTTGTAAACATATACTACTTAAGTCTTAACGCAATAATTCTCCAATGCCATAGAGTAATTAAATATAAGTATCTAGAAAAGTAAGTTATTTTTCCTTAAATCTCTTAGGAGAAACGTTTGCATAGCAATGATCTATCTCCATTTTAGACTCAATAGTCAATATTTACATTTTTTATTGGTCAAAATATATAAATGAATAATTAAATATCAATGCAATGACTTGAAGATCTGCAACACCGTATAAAATGTTAAAATTTTAACCAGAAATCGAAGTTTTAATACGAAGTGTTGACCCTTGTGGAAGACATTAAACTGTTTGAAATGTTCTTAGGTGGACAAGATGCGCCTCTTTTCTCATTGATTATATATCATTGTATATTATTTTATGCGTGTTCTTATGTGGAGTTGTGATGATACAATGTACATTATTCCGTTCAGAAATCTTACGAGTTTATAGAAAGAGAGAGAAAGTCTGTGCGGTGCGCCGTACCATTTATTTTTGCTGGGAAGCTACATATGGGTGTATCACGCTTTATTGAAACTAAAGTTGGCTATAAACACTGCAGAGAGGAAAATATTACATTAATTTGAAATGTGGTGCTATAGAAAAATGTTGAAGGTGAAATGGGTGGATAAAATTAATAATGAGGACGTTTTCTGAAAAATATGTGAACAAGGAAGATGTTTAAAAAAAAACTCGTCAAAAGAGACGTTGGGGACTCACACCACATTATCGAACCGTCTCTCAACAAGACAGTTTCATATTATGTTTATGAATCAGAGTGTACCCAGATAAATACTTTTTTGTACTATGGAATGTCTGTGTTTTCATTTGATGAACTACTTGGTTTAGTGAATGAAAATATTTCAAAACGTGATACAATCTTGAGGAAGAGTACTTATTATTCCTGTTGAAAGACTTGTTGTGACATTGAGGCACAACTGCCTGTTAACGCCTGGTGTAGTTTGATTCACGTTTATACCGCTAGGCGGTTTTAACGCCTCCAGAGGTAGTGGTCAAAACGCTGGTCTAGACGAAAACTTATTTTCTAACTTGATAACAAGGCTTTCATTCAAAGGCGCGGTTACTAGCGTTTTAACCGCTAGTGTAGAACAGACCTAATGCCATTGACCAGATAATTGAAGACATTGGTTGCAAGACCAATTGAGAACTACTGCAAACCAATCTCCGGATTGATGACCATTTATCGTTTTTGTGGTTTCTTATGCTTGAATCGACATACGATATCATATCTGAACAGTTTACAATAATTTAAACTATACTGTATTTTGGTTGGATGAAGATTTCGAGACATAGGCTACTACCTCTAAAGCCATTGTAGACTATGAAAATATTCATGTGCTTTAATTCGTTTTCTTTTAGAGTATAGACTCGCTTTGCTCGTTAAGGGCTCCGCCCCCAAACCTCCGGTGAGTTTTCTTTGCAAGTGAATGTAAACTAATGTAAGCAGTTTTTTGATAGGTCTTACCGTTTAGCCACAAGAGACCTCCAAAGAAAGGTCCGCACCGACTTTAAAGTTGATCCGCCAATTTGAATTTTTTTCGGGGGTTACATTTTTTTTAAAAACTTTTTGGAATTTTCCTGTTGGTTACAGGCTAGAAGCTATAATTTTGCCAAATTTCAAGTTTATAGCTCATCTGGAAGTGGGTAAACATTAATGTCAGTGAGTCAGCCGTGGGGCCTTATAGTAGTATAACACGCTGTAAACACTACAATATCAATGATAAGTACTTCGAGGGTATGTCTATTTGTATATAAATACTCAAAGACTAACTAATAACCGTGAGTCCAAACAAACTATATACACCATCTCCAGTATTTTTTATCGTGAATCGTCTAAGGTAGGCGTCAGCAACATTTTTGGGCCCTGATCGACTTTTACATTTATCAAAGGTCCCGTGTTCACCCGTCATTTCTCCACTCTATTTTTAATTCTTTTTTCCTATACGTCTTGTATATTTTCCTTAAATTCAATATTTACTCCAATGCTTATGTCCCTGCTTTATAGAAAATACAAAAATAAATAAAATGTACACTCCGATTACCATGAAAGGTAACAGTCTTACCTTGTATGATTACACTATGACTTTATTTTATAAGCCGTACCATAGTGAAATAATGCAAGGTAAGCTTACCTTTTCGTGACGATGTAGTTTTCATTCGCGATCGACTAAAATTTTCTGCGAGATCGACCTTTTGCCGATCCCTGGTCTAAGGAGTCATTCCTAAATTGTTTTCCACTCCCCTTCCAATCAAATGCGGCTAGATAACCATAACACGCTTCCTTCCTCATCGCTAACCCATTAGAGTACAAATCATATACGCGTATAAACTGAACAGGTGGTAGGATCTGCTGATAAAAAACTCTATAGCCATAAAACATGCCTTGTTCGTGTTTTAACGTTAGTACAAAAGTTCTTGCCTCTTTTTAATTTGCACCCATTATATAGTTACAATAACATTACTAATCAAATGCACTAATGTATGCAAATAAAATTATTAAGATACCCGCACCAGTGGGTACACAGACAAGGGTGTCAGTCTCGTACTGTCTGATTTGTTGGTGATGGGAAGGTATAAGTTCGACTTCAAGCTGGGTGTGCTGATATGATTTTTTTCCCTAAATGGTTTTCCACTTTACCTAACGCCACCATTTGTGCAAATATACTGATATCCCGGACGGGTGTTAAGGTCCTATAATAGTATATCAGAAATTCCTAAACGCCAGAAATCAAGCGAGTTTATAGCGTTCCGGGTGGAACTGTTCGGAGATAGGAGAACAAACAGGGGAGGAGGAAAATACAAATTACCATACAATACTTGTGAACCCACTATTAAACTACATAATTCGATTCACAAAGATTCATTCTAGGCTCTAACAGCTCCATTACATCTTACGGACATTAGGTCTTAATGATGAACCAATTTTTTTTTTTTTTTTTCACTTTTTAAAGTGTAAAATTTCAACTTTAAAACTAGGTTCACTAGTTATATATGTATAGGGTCATAGAAAATAGTTTTGAGTAAATTCTAGTAAACACCAAACTTGTGTAGTGTTAAAGGTTTTGTCAATGTTTAACCTAAGCACAACATCTGATTGGCAATATCTCTGCTACATAGCGAATGCGAGAAAAGGGCAATGTTTTTGCAGTTTTTATAAAAAAAAAATCTCTAGTAGAAACATAAGAGTTTAATTTTCTTCCCATGGTGAGCTCAACAGTTATTGAATATCTGTCAAGAATTTTCTGGAATTTAAATGCCAATTTTTTACCTTCATTTAAAAAGTTTCTCATAAAATGTTAATATGCTCATGAAAAATGAGCTTTCCCGCGTCCCCTACACTCCCACCTTAAGGGTGTTGAAGTCTCGGAACTTTTTACAGAAATTGAACTGTTGGCTCTAAATAACAGATTCTGGCTGTGTTATAATTTCAATTTTTTTTAAAATATTTTTTTAATTTGATCAAATTGACGTTTTAATTAAAGGAATTAGATTAGTAGGTATCTCAAAAACTATTAATTTTAAGTAGAGGATATTTTGTAATTGTCATAATGAATTATCATATTTGGTTATTTAAGGAACTGCATTTGATGAAAAGAGCATTAATTTTTCTGGCTAGGAGCCGCATATGGCTCTGAAGCCACACGTTCCCAACCCTTGATATATAATAATATATAAATAGAAATAAAGATAGTATATTCATGTTTACATACTGAAAGTTCAAAATAAAAGTCAAATTTGGTTAACATTATAGAAAATGTGTAGATTACTGCTATCATAGATAAAAAGTATTACTATCCTATTATATCCTTTTTCTATGCTGCTCTAGACTATCGTCAAAAAAAACCGCTTGTAAAGTATAGCTTTGCTTGACCAACTTTATATATTCAAGAATAATTTATCTACTTTAAAAATAAATTTCACATTAAAAATAGAAAAGACGAGACACCTGTTTCTAAGGAATTAACTGACAATAGATGATAATGCCCAAATACACTGGTTATTGATAAAAAAGTTATTGCTTAAGTTTTAATACAAGGGCTATTTTACAATTCACTCTAGAGCTAGGACCCCTCTCCTCCCCCTCTTGCAATGAATCTGAATGAGATTTGAACCTCAACCTTATTGTCACCGAAAAATGTCACCTTGGCTACATTTTAGTTTTCTATTATTACATCCAGATAATAAAATACGTTTTAGTCCATATTAAAAATATATTTACTAGAGTAACTTCCTATAGATAAATTGATATCATTTATAACGACGATAATACACCCTTGCTTTGAAAAAAACCCCTCAGAATGCCAACAATATTATCTTCCACCGGGGTCACTCGATCTGGGAGTGGGGTTAAAGGGGGGTTATTTTACACCAATCTATCATTCATAATTGATCACTAGTAATTAATTTTTAAGAAGTCGATTTTTTTAACCTCTTCAACACCCTTAAAGATCCCGTAACCTGTAAGAACAAAGATTTAAACTTACCGTGTACTTAAAACGAGAGAAAACAAAAGAACACTAAATATTGTTTTAATGTATTCTCACATTTTTATAAAATCACGAGGTTACTCTATTTTATTTTATCAACTAGTTCTTTATAACTTCAATTAATCACCTCTAAATAGCTAATTTAACCATTTTAAAATTTTGTAGTCCATATAAAAATGTTTTTAAAACACGTGCTCTAAAAAGGTGAGGGCTCATGGTATATAAATTCTTAAAGTTGGACCCCAGGGGAACCAACACAAAATTAACTATGAAAATACACATTTTGTTGATACATTTTATTTGATCATAATTTAAAACAATGGCGTTTTAACGATTTATTCTCTAGGTAGGATTAAAACCTCTCTCAATAATTCGAATGAGATTTGAACTTCGACCTCGTGGTTAGTGAAAAAAAGTAAAATGTATTTTAGTTTTCTATGTCCTCATCAAACAATATATTATATGTACTAAAGTAGATAACTTCCTTTAAATAATTTGATAATAATTGTCTATTTGGTCCTATTCTCAAACCAAGAGTATTTGGTTCGATTCCCTGCACGTTCGATAACATTATCATTGATAAAAATTGGGATTTTCCTCTCGCAGTGACGATTTGACAGCTGGGGGGTCTTGTTGTGACTGTTGTGGAATAAGCTAGTTTGTAATTCATGCGCTGATACAAGTAGTCGGTTAATAAAGTGCACGTTATAATAAGTTGGAAAAACGTACGTAAGAAATAATATAAAATACCTTCAATCAGTTTTTATCTTCATAAAGAGGAAATTCCCGAACTACAACGATTCAAGACAAGCTTATCTTAGTCACTGTTTCACTGGATACCCGAGCTAGCCCCCCCCCCCCCCCCTTTCTTAGCAGTGATAAAGCTCAAGGGTAGGATTGAGAGGGAGAAACTAAACCTAGAGAGAGAAGGCTGTATTCTAGCAGCCACGACTGTCATTTATTGCAGATTAGTCAGGAACAAGGACCTAAGTACACATTTATTAGTACGCGATAAACATCCAAAGGCGGAACAAATACACCCTCTCTCTAAAGAAAACTAACACCTAATGGCAACAATATTACCTTTCATCGGGGGGGGGGGGGGGGGGGGCGAAGTGGGAAGAATTTGGTCTTGGAGGGGTTGGAGTGGAGGTAATTTCACCCCAATCTCTTCATAAATTGATCACTTAAAATTGAATTTTTTAGTAATTCCATTTTTTCAACCACTGGAACACCCTTAAGACCTGGAGCACGGGAGAGAAAATTTAGCAAGAAAAGTAACCTACACACAAAATTGAATGGGTCCTCTTTCGGAAGAGGTCCAGCTAGAGTATAGCTAACCCTATATTTTAGACTGTGGTCACCTTTCACACTCAACCGATTCGTTTTGACTTCCCCGAGTCTAATCCACCCTGCCTGGCGTATTGGAACATAACTTTTTTGTCGACGTATCTCACTCAGCTTGGCCTAAACATCCCTAAACCACACTAGAGTTTTTAATCACCGCGTCTTACTACCTGTTCAGGTTATACGCATATAATTATAATCACTCCAATGGTAGGGATGAGAAGGAAGCATTTGATAGGTAATATACCCGCATTTGTGAGAAAGCGGAGTGGTAAGCCGTTTAGAAAAAAAAAAAAAAAACCAGCCTCAGTAGACCCAACTGTGGTTTTAAACCCATCTTGTTTTCCTCAACAGGCCAGTCTAACATAGAGTGAAGCCTCAGACCATTCGGCCACTAAATCGGGTCACAAGGATTGTTAATTCTTCTCATTGGTGGGCGATAGATAACATAATAATTAGTTAATTAATTATTATTAGCACCTGGTCTTACTACCCGTTCGTGTTATACGCACTTACGCTAATGTGTAATGTTAGGGTGATTGTGAGATGAAATGGAGGACCTACAGTTTAACGTGGGATCCGAACCACGGTGGAGGCCTGGCATTCGACACATTCACAAGCTGTGATTAATACAAGTCTTGTCAGAGGTGAAGGAAGGGTTTGGCAATCGGATAAATCTGTGCAGGGACCGAGGATTGATCCCCGGACCCCCAGCACAGAAGTCTGACACCTTACCCCTAGACCTTCAGGTCATTCTGCACTCTTGATCTTCTCCCTCACCTTAGCTATTTATTAGCTTGGTCTTAGGTAGAGAATATTACGTATAATTAGTCCAAGCCAAAAGTATACAGCATTGATATTGCGGTAAGAGATTAATTTTCAACGATACACACAATCGACATGTCTCAAGGATAAAATGATGTATTATACCATTGAAACAAAGACATTTTGATATGTTGAAATATAAAATAATACATAGGCTGTATTAATCAATAGATTCCAGCGAAAAAATTTCTTTTTGTTTCTATTTACACAAATAATCGATATGTTTTAAGGATAAAATAAAGCATAGGTTATATTGATACCAACAATCGATATGTTAGAAAGAGTAAAATTGACAAAAACAATAAATAGGTTCCAGCAATAAAAATAATCTAAAGGTTCCAATGAGCAATAATCGATAGGGGCTTTCTCGAAATATCACGGCAATATTATTTTTTTCTCTCATGTTAGAATAATTATTAATATGGCTCATTAATTAGCGCCTAAGGGGCGTAGCGCTATGTAAACTAGGTCATGTTTTGTTCCCCTTCTATTACCGAAGTGCCCGAAGGGCAAATGTATTTCAAATAGAAAGGTTGCTTTAGTAGCATAGCATATACACAATTTACACATGTTGTGGGAAATTGGTTGAAATTTTGAAAAATAAGTATTTGTACCTGATTTGGATCAAACTGCGTTAGTATGTTAAATGTTAACTGTTTCACTTATCAATACAATATTTACATAAAAAAAATTAAAATTGATGTACAAGTCATAGGAAGTGTGTATAGAATTATATGATGGAAAAAAATCATACAATTCTGATAAATTATGCTACTTAGTGAACCTATATATATATATATGGCGCAATTACAATATTATTGGCTTGTAAATTCTAGAGAAAAAAAATATTCATGGCTTGTATTATGTTATAGGTGACCTGAAGGTCTAGGGGTGAGGTGTCAGACTTCTGTGCTGAGGGTCCGGGGTTCAATCCTCGGTTCTGGCACAGATTTATCTGATTGCCAAACCCTTCCTTCACCTCTGACAAGACTTGTATTAATCACAGCTTGTGAATGTGTCGAATGCCAGGCCTTCGCCGTGGTTCGGATTCCACGTTAAACTGTAGGTCCTCCATTTCATCTCACAATCACCCTACCATTATACATTAGTGTAAGTGCTTATAAACTGAACGGGTATTAAGATGCGGTTCTAATAATAATAAATATTAAGAGTGGGGAATTGGGTATGTGGGATGGAAGGGAAAATCTTTGGATGGGAATAAAGGACCACGAGCCCTTCTCAATTTGGAATTTTATAAAATTTGTTTTACATTATAGAATTAATATAAATTTGCAGATCTATTTATACCAGTGTCACCCGTATCAGTGGGCACGCAGTCTATATGTCGGGCACGTCAAGTGTTTTAAAATAAATTATTCCCCACCCTCCCTTCACACAAATGTGGACACTTTCCTTCTAAATCTTATCTTCCTCACTAGTATGCATATGAGGACAACCTGGACGGACAGTAAGATGCTTTCCACACACGAATACCGTCCATCCTAATATTGTATCTTCTCCTGCTCTCTCGTGAGGCGAACGAAACCCCCCCATCACGCATGCGTCACGCTGCCTTCCCGTCCAATCATCAACACTGGTCCCCATTAATGCTGTGCAGTCGGGACCTGACCCATTCTAAATGATCGATCCACCGTTATTTATTCATCGCTTGCTACAGTGGCCGCTAGGAGAGGGCATCTCGGTCACCCGTGGGGAGAGCTCGCTGGCTCGGTCGGCAATAAATATTTACTCTGCTGTTTTCACTGAGTAAAAGCAAGAGATGAAGATAAAAGTCAGGTTTTGCACATTTGTTGTTTCACGCCAGACCCCAATGGGTGGTGGTAGAAGGATAGAGTGGGGGTGGAGGGGTTGGAATTTGTCAACTAACTATAATTGCAATATATCGTATTTAACCATTTACATAAAAAAAATGTTAAATTTCTATTTTGATTGTTTGAGCTTTTATTTGGCGGATTGTAAACAAAATGTTTTAATTGGTTTTGTTTGTATACTCTAATAACAGTACCAACTAAAATATATTTTATTAATTTAAACTTAACTAAAATAATGTTGAGTTTAAATAACTGCATCCATATTTAACTAGAAATTGGATAAACAAATCTGATTTTATTTGGGTAGGACATGGATGTGGTTTTTTTCTTAATAGATAGCTGCCTAAACACTCCATTATGGCATCGAAAGCCCTGTCTTAATAGCGCCATACATTGTAGATTAACGAAATTATATTATGTAGATTGCGGCTTCGTTATTGAAAATTTGCTAACTTTAAATAAAAATCCTCGAAATAAATGCCTTTGAAAAAAAAAAAAGCTTTGGTAGAACTCAAGAAATTGCTATCGAAATAAGTGGCGTTTTATGAAATTGTGGCTTTCCTTTGAATGTTTTTGAATTCTGAAACTTATGGGCACATCTTCGATGTATAAGCTTCCATTTGAAAGAAATATGATGAACATAGATTTGGGAAACACTTCGGAATCGTTGTTTAAGGGAATCGCTTTCACGTTTCAAATGTATAGATAATCAGCCACAGTGCTAAATTACGTAGGATCCGCTTTGGTGGTAGAAAGGTCTAAGTCCAGTGGTATTCAACCTGGAGACGCGAATATATTTTATGCGGCTCGTAAAATAAAAATAACACATAACTTATACTCAAACACATTTTTTTATTATTTTTAGATATAATTTATTTTATTGTAGATTATAGAATATATATAACTTGCATTATGCACCAACAGCTTTAGGATACAAAGTTAAGGAGAAATCATATCTAAGGGTAGCGAACATAAAAGGTAGAATGCCACTGTTCTAGTGCGTCACTCTTGATGGACTAACTGCCATGACGGGTAGATAGGGGTTCGATATTGGTCGGGTGTACTGAGTTTTTTTTTACTAAATTGTTTCCCACTCTTCCTTCACGCGAATGCGGCTACACTTCTTCTAAATTCAACCTTACTTTTCTCTAACAGATTGGTATAATTAGTAGGTCTACATATGCGTGTAACCCAAACGCGATATTGAAATAAATAAACAATATATTACGTAAGGACAGAATAGTCTGATTAATTTCCTATATATGTAAAAAAAAAAATTTTAAAGTGATATAAAACAACTAACCACAACTTTACGAATAAAATGCAATATTTGTTCAAATTCCTAAAAAAACAGAACATTTGTTTGATTTACTTTGAATGATCTCGTTCCTTTTTCAAACCATTGACCCAACATTTTAACCGCTTGTTCGTGTTTAATCTATCGTGAAAGAGTTAGCGAGCGTTCTTTCTCTCTAATTTTTATCTTTCTCTTTCAATGACTCACTACATTTTTTCCCTCTCCATCCCAAGTATTACAAAAGAGAAAAATTCCCGGCCCTATAGGAAGTAAGCTGATATTTCTAGGTAAATTACGACACTGAGAAAATATAATCACAACTTTTCTTTATTTATACTTTCTGACGTCGATACTGGATATAATCTACAACTAGGTGAGATTCTGGTAGAAACACATTGTTTGTTTTTCTGTAAACATTAATATTTTGGCTGTATTATTAGTATTCAACGCCTGTGTGCTCTAATGGTCAGAGTTTCTGGCTACTGATCCAGAGGTCCCGGGTTCGATCCCCGTCTCTTCTAGATTTTCCATGAAGCAGTAGAATCTAGAACGGGGTCTACTCAACCTCGTGAAAACAAATGAGGATCTACTTGAATAAAAAAAAAAGTAGCGGCTTCGTTTTGGACTAGTCTGACGTTGACGGGGAGATTGAGGTTTGAGTCTCGGTCGGGTGTACTGAGGGTGGTTTTTCCAAAATGGTTTTCCACTCTCCCTCCACGAAAATGTGGGCACATTTCCTTTAAATATAACCTTCATAATCCTTAAACCCATTAGCAGAATGAGTACATAAGCGGATAACCCGAACGGTAGGAAAGACGCGGTGATAAAAATAAACTATCCATTTACTGTGTCTAAATAAATAAAAATAAAATTATTATTATTAATATTATTACTATTACTATCATTTTTAGTCACGTAATATATGGAATAGGACAAATTATATTATAATGCAAAAGATGTATTTATTGTTAATAGATAAATACGAAAACTATAAAGATGTAGACACACACTATCATTTATACCCGCTCTTGCTACTTGTTCAGGCTATACGCATATATGATACATTATTCTAATGGGGTAGGAATAAGGAAGGAAGCATTCTGAAGGTGATATACCCGCATTGGCGTGAAAGGAGTGTGGAAAACAATTTAGGAAAAACCACCCTCAATACACCCGATTGGTTATCGAACCCCGATCTCCTCGTCTTCAGCAGGCCAGTCTAACACAGCTATGCCTTAAGCCATTCAGCCACTGAAGTGAATCTACAAACATTATCATCATAATTTTGTAGGCCTATATACACAAACAGTAAAACGAACAAAAACACATGACGTTGGAATTCATTTTACTGCTTCTTCTTTCGATATCAATACCTACTATTTTCGATACTTTTCTTCTTATTCTAGAAATGAGGAAAGTATCTATATTTTTCTTTCGTTCCCACATCCGTTGGGCCAACAGCTTGTCGCATTGATTGGCCCCAATTCCCAACCAACCGAGGCGTGTTTCTGGGATGACCAATGTTACCATTCCTCTGGACGGGAAACAAGTACTAAAAACCATCATAACTTTTGGAATAAGTGAGATTTAGTCATCTCCTCTCCCGTCCGTACCTCCCGGAGTTTCCGTACTGCCGCAATGGCGCTTCCGGGACTGCTCGCTCTATGGCTAATGAGCGGACGATGAAGTAGGTACAGCGCGTTCAAGGTAACTTTGAAATTATATGACAGCTGGTGACGAGGTAGAGCTGATTCGCGGTAACTTGGGCCTTATGAAAGTTGATAAACACGTATAGCGCGTTCAAGGTAACTTTGAAATTATATGACAGCTGGTGACGAGGTAGAGCTGATTAGTGGTAGCTTAGGACGTCTATGAAAGTTGATAAACACGTATAGCGCGTTCAAGGTAACTTTGGAATTATATGACAGCTGGTGACGAGGTAGAGCTGATTAGTGGTAGCTTAGGACGTCTATGAAAGTTGATAAACACGTATAGCGCGTGCAAGGTAACTTTGGAATTATATGACAGTTGGTGACGAGGTAAAGCTGATTCGCGGTAGCTTTGGGCTTCTATGAAAGTTGATTATTGCGTATAGCTCGTTCACGGTAACTTTGGACTTATATGACAGCTGGTGACGAGGTAAAGCTGATTAGCGGTAGCTTTGGGCATCTATGAAAGTTGATAATTGCGTATAGCTCGTTCACGGTAACTTTGGACTTATATGACAGCTGGTGACGAGGTAAAGCTGATTAGCGGTAGCTTTGGGCATCTATGAAAGTTGATAATTGCGTATAGCTCGTTCACGGTAACTTTGGACTTATATGACAGCTGGTGACGAGGTAGAGCTGATTAGTGGTAGCTTAGGACGTCTATGAAAGTTGATAAACACGTATAGCGCGTTCAAGGTAACTTTGGAATTATATGACAGCTGGTGACGAGGTAGAGCTGATTAGTGGTAGCTTAGGACGTCTATGAAAGTTGATAAACACGTATAGCGCGTGCAAGGTAACTTTGGAATTATATGACAGTTGGTGACGAGGTGAAGCTGATTCGCGGTAGCTTTGGGCTTCTATGAAAGTTGATTATTGCGTATAGCTCGTTCACGGTAACTTTGGACTTATATGACAGCTGGTGACGAGGTAAAGCTGATTAGCGGTAGCTTTGGGCATCTATGAAAGTTGATAATTGCGTATAGCTCGTTCACGGTAAATTTAAACTTCGATGACAGTTTATTTTTATTGTTTGGAATATTTAATGCCGTTTTAGTACCAACGTATCATTTTCAATATATTTTCTTGAAAGATCTTTATATTCTTAAAGTTGGGTCGAATCCTCTATTTTCCAAATCCAACTCTTCATTTTTTAAAATCTATTAATCTCGAATTCTTAAATTGCTATATAAAATAAAAAAGTAACTAAACATTAACAAGTTTTTTTAAAATAGTTAAAGTTGAGTGATAAATTAATAAGCTGGGATCTGTTCGATAACATTTCCTATATCTGTTCTGGACATAACAACAATAAGCTGTAAATAAGCTCAGCAAAATCCAATTAGAAATTTAATTAAAAAAAATTGAGACTAGTATATTCTTTAATCGTCAAATTTCGAATATCATAAGGGATTTGAGGTTTCGAATGTACAATCCCTAATATATAATATCAAATCTTTAACAATCCTAGACTGAATAATATCGGCCATAATATTAAAATATATAAATAATAATATGTCCACAACGTGTATAAGAAATGTTTGATACAAATCGGTTGAAATACATTTCTAAGGGAAACATACGAACACAAGACAGAGACAAACAATAGCGTTAGTGTTTTGCATATTTGATGATAAAAATGCCAGAAAGGAATCCAATAAAACATCGAAGTGGTATATATTTTCAATTTGCCTCTTTGCCCGTAAGAGGCGCAAGCTCGTCGGATTGTTATTTGTTTTGAAAAGAATGCGCTGTGGGACGCGTCGTTCGTGTACCGAATACAAAGACACGTTAAAGAAAGACGACGGAGAAATGTCTCTCTTAAAGAAGTTGAGAGCCATCAGCGCGAGTGCACGGAATTTGGTTCTATTGTACAATTCAGACTGTTGAGCGGAAATTCTGGTTTGAACCTAGGTGGGGATTCCAGGGTGGTGGTGGTGGGTGCTTGAACTTTTTTGGGGGGAGGGGTTTCCGGGACTATCTCAATCACCCCACCCAAGCCCAACTTTAAGGGAGGGTGATAAGGGCTGACAACCAAGGGCCTTCACAAATCGTTGCAATAAAAAAATAATATATTTTTGACTGATTTTATAAAAATAACTTTCGTGATTTTTGAACAGAAAATTATGAATAATTTTTTTCTTTTAAGTTTTGAGATTTCTGTACTTATCGATAGTAACTTAAACACAAAAAATTAATATATCCGTGTATTTCCAAAACTACAACTACAACTACATTTACCTACTTTAAATTTTTAAGAAAGGGATTGCATTTTTACATCTTTTTAATATGTCTACCACCCGTTCGGTGGTCGAATGTTGTAAGCCGTCATCTTGCAGTATTCTAAACTGCGGAGGACTAATAGATAGGGGTTCTAATACTGCTCGGGTGACTAAGAGATTGGGGTCTAATCTGCTCGGGTGACTAAGAGATTGGGGCTCTAATCCTGCTCGGGTGACTGAAGATTAGGGGCTCTAATACCTGCTCGGTGACTAAGAGATGGGGCTCTAATCCTGCTCGGGTGACTAGAGATTGGGGCTCTAATACTGCTCGGGTGACTAAGAGATGGGTTCTAATCCTGCTCGGGTGACTAAGAGATTAGGGGTTCTAATCCTGCTCGGGTGACTAGAGATAGGGGCTTCTAATCACTGCTCGGGTGACTAAGGAGATTGGGGCTCTAATCTGCTCGGGTGACTAGAGATTGGGGCTCTAATACTGCTCGGGTGACTAGGAGATTGGGGCTTCTAATACCTGCTCGGGTGACTAAGAGATTGGGGCTCTAATCTGCTCGGGTGACTAGAGATAGGGGTCTAATACTGCTTGGGTGACAAAGAGATTCGGGCTCTAATCTGCTCGGGTGACTAAGAGATTGGGGCTCTAATCCTGCTCGAGTGACTAGAGATTGGGGCTCTAATCCTGCTCGGTGACTAAGAGATTGGGGCTCTAATCCTGCTCGGTGACTAAGAGTTGGGGTTCTAATCCTGCTCGGGTGACAGGTGTCCTGAGGGTGTATTTCCCTGAATCAAAGTAAACGTGGTATCGACTTAGTCGCCTGAAATCACGATTTCACCCCGAGATATGATCAGATAACATCTAAATATCAGTCGGCATCTCCTCTGGTACTGTCTAAACAGAATGGTAAAAACACTAAAAAAAAATAAAATCGGATACATAAATAATCTTGAGGTAGAAATTTTCACGAATAAAACACTTTCTCCAATTAATGAGAAAGTAAAAATGAGGCACCGCTTCTTCTGTTCGTCATACCGGTCCGGGCTATCCGCAAGAAATAACTATTCGAAATGTTTCCCTGCCTTACATTAACATTTAAATATAAACTCGTACTAAAGAATATACCTTCAGATACGAGCGTTAATATTACTTACCATTGTTTTTATTTCGGGAGTTGAAAACGGCGTGCGCTTATTACAGTCCATTCGCCAATGGTGTGGTGGTGACACCTAGCAGAAGATAGTTATTGCAAACATTGATTGAAAGTCCTTAATGTTAATCTATGTGAAAATAACTATTATTTCTTAGTAATAGTAGATTACCAATAAAAAGTTTTAATAAACTCTTCTAATAATAATTCCTTAAGAATTACTGTATTATTTTTCGTAACTACATTGTAAGAGCAAAAAATATTAATAAAACAATTAGGTTTCTTGTTTAGCGTATGTGGTAACAAGATTTACTATAGTACATGAAATAAAAAAATATATATTATACTCACACATGAATATTTCTTATAACTGTCCACCAAAAATAAGTAAATGTATTTTTATAATGTAGTTAAAGCGCCATTCAAAATATTAGTTTCAAAATAAAACGACATTATTTTGTAAAATATTCGCACTAACACAACCGAACACCGTTTGAATGACGTCATCAAAGGCCTTTGTTAATTTGGTTCATCATCATAATTTGTGAAGAGAATGCATCTCTTTAGAAGCTCTCGTTTGTTTGGTTGCCTCTTAAAAAAATATATACACATCCAAACAGTTATTTTCATAAATTCGTGTTTCAATAATGAATTCAAAAATGATTAAAAGAAAAACAAATAAAACAAATGGTTTGTTTTGAAAGTTTTGACTGCCCCAAAGTTTCAACAAATCAATATATGATCTGGATGATAGTATGGTTTGGCGAATGGTACATGAGAGTAGATCTGGTAAATTCTGCTAGCTGTCAATCACCACCAATCCAGTGGCGAATTGACTCTAGCAATTGTTTCTACCGATTTTAACTGCGTGGGTTTGAGGGGAATGTAACAGTGTTTTAATAGTCCTGTTATTCCTCACCCTTCCCCTAGTCCCACCCCTAACATCGACAGATATAAAACGTGTAATTAGCAAAGTTTTACTCGATACACAAGCAGAGTTTTATATTCGCGAGTGAACGAATCGGCAGGTCAACCGATTGTAGTGGGACTGTTATTTCATGGTGGCTACAGACAGGGAAAACCTGGTACAGTCGGGGAATTTTTCTGATGTCATGGAAAACAGAGAAATCTCAGGGAATTTAATCAGAAATAAGGAAATGTCAGGGAAAATATTTAAAACATTAAATATTGAATAAATAAGTTATGATAATGTTGATGTTTAGCAACCGTTTGGATTGTTTAAAAAAATGTGATCAATGTAATAAACAGAAAAATTGACATTCACTAAGTAAAACTGTAAAATGGTTAAGTGGGGAATTTTTTTAAATATTGTCTGGAAATCATGGAAAAGTCATAAAAGTTTTGTATTCATTAAATTAAAAAAATGACAACTGAACACGGGAATCTTAACAGTTCTAGCTATTAAAGATTGGCTATTTAATCCATTATGATGTAATTGTACTATTGGCAGCGTAAATCCCTCCCGAATCGAAGGTGGCTGCATTATCTGATAGCTCGTGATCTTAATTGATCGCTCATAATTATGTAGCTGACGATTTACTCAGGTCCATCACAGACTCTGCCTTAAAATATGAGCGAAAAATTAACCTGGTCATGAGATGACTCCTGGATAGATCAATGGTTAGAAGATTGGTGTACTAAAACCCCCGGGTTCGTTTCCCATGTCATTTTTCAATTTCTTTTTAGCACCGTGTCTTACTACCCGTTTGGGTTATACGCTTATGAACTAATTACGTTAGGGGTTTTTGGGATTGGGAAGGTTATATTTAAGGAATTGTACCCACATTTAAGTGGAGGGAGAGTGGAAAATCATTTTGAAAAACCACCCTTAGTACACCTGACAGAAATTTAAATCTCGATCTCCCCGTCATCGATAGTCTAGCCTACTACAAGAATAGCGCGTTAGACCACGCGGCCACCGAAGCGGATATTTATCACTTTATCAATTTATTGAGTATGGTATTTAGATACGACTCAACCATAACTAACAAACATAATAGCTTGGCTATTTAATCCATCGTAGAGGTTTTGTAGCCACCCTGTGTTTCTACACAATGTACTTTTCACTAGTTCGTTTAACACCATGGTAATTAGTGACATAATATACGGGGTAAGTATGAGTAGCATGGTTTAAAGGACTGCCTGTAGAACCTTCGGTGAAATCTGGAACTATCCCAGCTGAAATACACGGGTCGTTTTTCGCTTTAGTCCATTAAAGTCCCATCTTGGTAGACTCAAACGATTTCCTCCTATTTATTGCCAAGGAACTTGTGAATGTGAGGAATGCCAGGCCTCCACCGTGGTTCGGATTCCACGTTAAACTGTTAGGTCCTCCCTTTCATCTCACAATCACCCTACCATTACACATTAGCGTAAGTGCGTATAACCCGAACGGGTAGTAAGACGTGGTGCTAATAATAATAATAATAATAATAATAATAATAATAATAATACTTCCAAAGACAGCACCAAATATCCTGCAAAGATATATCTAATATACAGGTCGCTTTTCGGGAGGAGTGCGTCAAAGGTCCTGCGGCCATTGGAATTGCCTCTGAATTAGTAAAAATAGTAAGAACAAAATGATAAAGAACATGTGAAAAAAATCACCCCCAAATCCACCTGGCCGTAATGTAATCCTCGACTAAACCTGTGCGAAACCTAGACATTTTGAATTCGATTCTGAATCTGGTTAGGATTCGTATTAGATTCAAAACTCTGAACTTTAATGTAAGGAAGATTCGAAACGGATTAGAGATTTCAAATTCAAATACATTCCAGATTCGGTTTCGATGGAATTTAATTTGAAACTCGAATATAAAAGTCAAACTTATTGATTTAACTTTTTAAAGAAGTTAGTATATGTGTATGACTAGACTTGGCTATGCACACTTAGATTAATACATTAATAGCCATGGTGTTAACGTAACAATGAACACATTAGAACCCAAAAATATTTCTGCTGAAAAAACCCACCATGGCCATTTTTGTAAATTTCGGTGGTCGCTTGTTCCAAGGCTTCACTCTCGTAATGGACCAGCCTGTCGATAAGGGCTATAATCCCGATGGGTATACTGAAGTTGGATTTGTCTAAATTGTTTTCCACTCTACCTACATGACAATGCGGGTATACGTCCTATAAATAAAACATTCCTCATGTACTAACATATCGTAGTTAGTACATATGCGTATAATCTAACGGGTAGTAAGACACTGCGATAAAAACAAAATATTATTTTATTAGAGGAAGTACAGAAAATCTATAACAATGTACCTTTTAAAGTTTAGACAGATAAATAATACTGAAGGCACTACGTTGAAGATAAAAAAAAATGTATCCACAAAATTCATAGTTATAATTTTAATATTAAATAAAAGAAAGGATAACAGAAAATTGGACCGAATATTTTCTAGACCTATTTTTATTTACCACCGCGTTTTACTATCTGTTCAAGTTATATGCATACATAATGTATGATACATGCATGATAATTATTCTAATGGGGTAGAGACGAGGAAAGAAACATTCTATAGGTTAAATATCCGAATTTGCGTGAGAGGTGAGTGGGAAACCATTTAGGAAAAACAACCCTCAGTAGACCCGACCGGGATTCTAACCCCGATCTCCCCGGCATCGGCAGACCAGTTTTACACGAGAGTGACGCCGTGAACCATTCTGCCACTGAAGCGGGTGACCTAATTTATTGATACTGTCCAATAAGACAAATCTAAGACTATAATATTGTTTACGAAACATTTAAAAGACAACTATCTACTGCTCTAACAGTGGTTTGAGAATGGTCTTCCCTCAAAAATACCAATTCAAAAATGGATACTTTAATTCAAAAGCCTTCTCATGTACCGCAGCATCGGTCGCGTCAAGAGTTTCACAAGAGGCGACCCTTGAGGAACCCATCTCAGGCATCCTCGCCAACCTGGAGGCGATACATCCTTAAAACTATTGATTTTTGGATAAACTTTGAAGGAGGTTGAGACGAACCTTTCCTTCGCCCGAGAGTGACCTTGGTAGAGTGGAAAACCGGGTGAGGACGTGAACTTATAGGTGCGAGGTCAACTTAATCCTTTTGGCGGGGATTGCAAGAAAAAAAAAGGTGTGGGGGAGAAAGGTAATAAACTAGGGACGTAACGATTTTGTGTTGAATCCAACTAGATCCCGAATTGTTTGGGTGGAGGGGTGGGGAAGTAGCACAGGAGTATCGAGGCTAATTTTTTTTCTTTATCACCGCGTCTTACTCGTTATACGTATATGTGATCACTACTCTAATAAGGTAGATATGAGTAAGGAAGCATTTGCTTGGAAGTAGAGTGGGAAACCATTCTAGGTAAACCCCTTCAGTTGACTCTACCGGGATTTGAACCCGATCTCCCCATCATCAGCAGGAGATTGGTGCCGTGGACCATTCGGCCACTGAAACGGGTCTTTGGGTCAATATTTTATCGATTATACGGCGTGTAAATGTTTGTTTTTAGTGTTTGGTCTTACTAAAAACAAAACACAATCTAAATAAAATGATTGACCAACAAAACCAACATGAATATGAAGGGCAAGTGACGTATTTTTGTTGCCATAACTTGTAGTTTTGTCGGTGGTATCGGTGCCTTAAATTTATAAATTATAGTAACTGCACAGCATCCAGATCCCCTGTCGTTAATTTATTGATATTTAGAGAGAAACAAACCCAGATATACAGTGAAACATTTTCGGTTTTGTTAAGCTTGTAACTTCGTGGTTTTAAAGCATCTAAAACCCATATATTATTTTAAGTTACTCACTTTTTCGACACCTTAGCTCAGTCAGTAGTGTGTCTGTCTAACCGAGTTAAGGGTCTTGGCTTCAATTCCCGGCATGGCCGAAACATTTATCATTGGGATAGTGTAGGTTTCCCCTTTCACAGTTATTATTAATTAACGGTCTTGGGCTGAATGTTTGATTGTTATAGATTTAAGTTAGTTTATAAATGTGTTCTGATATAATCAGTCGGTTCATAAAGTGCATGTTCTACCTAAAATAAACAAAATAAAAATATTATTGCTATCAAGATCTGTAAGCATAATTTTATTTTTAAGTGTATTGTATAAATTATAGTTCGTTTCAATAATGTTACTTAAAAATTGTGTATAAATTGAAAATAATCATTTGTGTGCTGGTTGTATAAATTATATTATATCTAGGTCTAACAAATTAGGTAAATATACAATTGGATTTCGGTGAAAGGATATTTTTGACAGTTATGAAAGACATTAAAACAATTTTCATATATTCATACATCAGGCTATGTGCTCTGCAGCTGTCATTTTTTATAGATAATATCAATATATATTAAATAATCTAATAATAAATAGTGTATCAATGTTTATCGCAATGCTATGTTTGTGTATTTTAAAAGTTACTTCATGACAAAATCTTAATATATAGATTATTTTAATTACTATCCTAAGACCTACTTAGGCGTTACTCTTGGGTTAGACTATATTGCCGATGACAGGGATATTGGGGTTCGAATCTGGGTCGGGTGTACTGAGAGTGTTTTTCAAAAATTGTTTTACACACTCATTCTACGCTAATGCGGGTACACTTCATCTAAATTTAACCTTCCTTATCCCCAAAGTATTAGCGTATCTAGTAAATATGCGCATAACCTGAACAGGTAGTAAAACGCGTTGCTAGAATTTAAAAAAATTAACTAATCCAGCTTAAATATTAAAATGTGAAATATAGTATTTTAAGCCGCTACAAATTCTATAATACGTATTTGACGATTTGTAAATAGGAACAAATTTCGAGTCGAATTATTTACAAATGTAAGTTTTAATTTACTCCCACTGAACGAATTAAAAAAAATTAAGCCTATTGGCGTCCGTTTTATACAGATTTAGGATGCTTTTCGATACAAATCCGTTAATCACGGAAAACATTCATAGCAGTTCAGCAGTGCATCAAAATATAAATATGTGACTGTTATTATTGACTAGTTTTTTAAACATTAATATTACATTTTTTATCATTATTTTTGAGTTTAATGAAAAATCGTTTAAGTGAATTGGAGCAAATCTTGTTCAGATTTGACCTACAAGCCTGCACATAAATATTCTCCACGTCTAAGTGTGTGAATGTTAATCAATGGGATATTTATGATAAATTTTATAATAAGAATTAATAGCCAGAGCTATTATTTATGCTTATTAGTGGGAATTACACCATCTAGATATCATATTCTGAAAGTTGAAAAATGATACCTGGACACGGGAAGGAAGGGGGAAGGTCCCGGATTCGATTCCCGTGTCCAGGTGTCATTTTTCAACTTTCAGAAAATTTTATAATATAAATATAGATCAGTGGCCTAGCCAGGATTTACAGGTTTGGAAGACTTGAAGCTCCAAAAGCTTAAACGGGGTCCGAAGATCTTCCTCTTTAATATTTTTTTGATGATTGCCAACCTTAAGTATATAATTATAGACTTTTTCAATCGTATTTTTGGGGATTTTTGATGTTTTGTTTATCAATATTCTTGCTAATATATGTCTCAGGAGGTGGAATGGCACCGGTTAAGACTGGGACCTTAAAATTTGAAACCATGGCATTGTTTTGTTTTTATTTTAGTTAGATAATAATCATTAATTGGGTATTATTAAATGTCCCTACAAATAATAAAAACAATATCCTCCTCAAAATAAAATTAAAAAAAGCTTGTTTTAGATAAATCTTGTATAGTTGTCGCATGGCTATTGGGGTAGTAGGGAGAGGAGTGGGGTCATGGGGTTCAAAGCCCCTGACTAAACTAATGCTATATATTTTTTAATATTTTTTTAAAATGTGTGTTTGAGTATGAGTAATAAATTGGATACCAGATTGAACTCGTACACCCAAATTTCAGGATTTTAGTAATTTTTTAAGGTATTTAAAAGCTAATTAAAGATTCAGAAGCCACATATTTCCAGATATGAAGGGTACATGATAAAATGGGAGAGAGTCTAATTTTAACTCTAATTGAGTTAGTGCTGCCATTTGTTAGATAATCATGAGTTCCTTCTAATGCACTTTAGATTATGGTAAAAAGAGGTCTCTGTCATATTTAACTAAAAAAAAAAAGTATTTGCTAGTGTCCTTATGGGATTTGAGACAAAAATAATGTTGTCCTGGAAAATGTATGTAGTGTGACTTTCCGCCTTTTTTTGCTTTGTGCCGCTTATATTCGCCCCATGAACACGGACACATAAAATCCCGGGATTTATTGCACTTAACTGACAGAACTAGTCGTGTGATTGCTAGTGTGCTCGACTCTGAACACGTATTTTAACATTTCCTCTCCTAATTTTTTTTAAAAAAACCTTCCCTTTTCCTTTATACAGGGAATAAAGTATTTTAGTTATGTGTCAATAGTGCCTTGGACCTCCTGATTATAGATCTCGAACCACTCATTACCTACATTAACAACGATTCATGGGAATTCCCTAGATATATAACCCCTCAAGGCTAACGAAGCAGGGCTTAAAGGCAGGATTCCCTCGGCGCGTCTAGTGTTTGCGACTGCAGACGTGGAGTGGTGAGTCGCAGACGCGGGAAACAGTGTTTCCCTAGATGCGTCTCTTGGTCGCCAGTCGTGGGTTATTTTATGTGCAGAAAAGATCGCTTCTAATTTATCAGAGTTTTTCAATAGTGTTTTATTTAATGTACCTTGTTATTTTGAAATAGCGTGGATAAAAAAATACTAACATGATCGACCAACTATTCCTGAGATCTCTTTTCATGTGTTGTCCTTCACATGTTGATTTCGGTACACTGGTGAAGATATGTCAAGAAATTGGTGGGTGCTTTTCCAACTTTACGATTAAATTTTCGTCCTCTTCTATAGATAAATCTTGGACCATTTTCAAAACCAGCCCAATCAAACATAAAAATGTGCTGACTGAGACCTAAGATTTCCTCGAATAGCACGGCTCCTTTGAATAACTTTTTTTAAAAAGTACTTGTTGTAAACGACTTCTATTTATTTCCTGTGTCGGCAAGCAATTATGACAAAACTAAATTACAACTCTACTAAAACACACGTTTGTTCGGTGGTGGTCTTGGAGAAGTGTGGACGCAGACGCAGTGTAGAGACGCTGGACGCGCACTCTGGTCGTCAGTCGCAGTCGTCTCGAAGGAACTGGCCATATAACAAACTATGAAAACCAGTCCAGTCACTGGTCGCAGACGCGGGACGCAAAACGCGCCGAGGGAATCGTACCTGAAGATAGGATGGGAATCCCAGAATGTTAAGGTATTATTTTTAACAGTTTTAATCGATAACAAATTTTTGACAAGCTGCTAAATTTGATTTATGTCTACACTTATAGTAAGGATATAATTGCTTATATATCATATTGGGAAGAGAGTGGCATTTACTTTTTTTTTTACTAGCCAAGCGTGGGGCTGTTCACTGTATTTTAAAGTAAGGAACCAAATGGTACTTTTTGGTATGCATACAAAATCTAATATTTTCTTGTTCTCGACACCTTGGAGAGAAAGTATTGTGATCTTAAAAAAAATCTAATTCGAGATTTTGATAAATGTCGACGTTTCATGACCCCCTGAAACAAAAAAGTGGTTTTTTCAATGCCCTCTGTCTGTCTGTATCTCTGGTTAGAGCCGAAACTATTTTACCATTAGGCTAAAGCTTGGTATCTGGGGTTTTCGAAAGGGCCCTCCGAGGGGTTTGTGGAATTATATATCTGACCATTAATGTAAAGGTTATTTGCTATAAGCAAATATATATACTTTTTGATTCTGGTTTTTGAAAATGAATTTAATTCTTATGACCTTTGGTGGACAAAGATGTTTCTCTTGTCTCAATTTTCTATGACAGTGTTCCTAGTTCCTAATGCCAGAGAGTAACAGTGTATTTTATTTCATTTGTGGTCTTTGGTATAATGTTTCTACAATAAATATATATATAGATCTATTATTTCATTTCACAAATCTTACGAGTTTTTAATAAATCTATATTTTAAGATAAAAGCGGGTGCACCGTACCATTTATTTTTTTCTGATGACGTCTGGCCATTCTCAAAAGGCTTTGTTTATAATCCCGGCGAAGTCGAAATTTATTTTTGACGATTAAAAACCAGGTGAAACACAACTGTTTTAATTATTTCGAGTTATTCTAGGAACTGTGATCGAATTTTAAGGAAACTCAATCTAATTTGTCCGGATATAAGTCGTTAACTCACAAAAAAAAAATCCTAAATATTAAGAACTAGAACACCTTATCGCATATATTTATTTTAGCACTGCGCCTTACTACTCGTTCGGGTTATACGCTTATGTACTAATTGCGCTAATGGTTTTAGGGATTGTGAAGGCTCGCATTTGCGTGGAAGGAGAGTTGAAAATCATTTGGAAAAACCACCCTCAGTACACCCGACCGAGATTCGAATCTCGATCTTCCCGTCATAGGCAGTCTAGTCTACTGTGAGAGTAGCGTGTTAGACCACGTAACCATCGAAGTGAGTTATCGGATATCGATCACCCGCTCCCCGAATCAGAGTCTTTCATAATATCCGTGTGGTAAACACTTTTGTTAAATGTATAAATGTTGTTGAAATTTTTTTTTACATACTTTTTCAATTATGTTTGAGATATTATAACGAATATTTTAAACATCCATTTTTTCTTGAAAATCAATACATCCCCTTTTCAAACCCGGCTGAAATTAAAATAGACGGGTTTTAATTTAATCCCCGTTTAAAACAAACAGTGACCTGTCAAATCAACGATGTGAACGGAAAATCTGTTCCCCTTGGTTTCATTTGCCTCTCTACCTTCCCTTTTTTTAACTCTTATCCTCTCTCTCTCTTTCCTACTCTCTATTGTCCTCTTTTTTTATTTATCAAATTTTTCCCTCAGTCTCTATTTTCTCTCTCTAGCCAACTAATATTTCTAAGCACCCTTCTTTTTAATTCCGTGTCGTATTCATAATTCATTTCGGCCTCACCTTTGCGCCCCGAGTTTAGCCTACTTGTGCACACAGCCTGCCTACTCTATGGCCTATGCTATGATAAAAATACATATCGCGTGTTGGGAGGACATTTGTCAGAAGTTTTATTGGCTGCAACAGGTTAAAAGAAAAAGTTCTCTCTAGATTCTATATCGCGGTTCGTAAGAAAACTTAAACTGGAGCTTCTGGCAAACTAGGAGGGTTCTGGAAGAAAGAAACTTTTATGAAAATACAATTTTTTTGACGTCATCCTTGATACTATTAATTTAAGTACTATCTTTCACGCGTCTAGAACCTGTTAGGGCCACACTCAACTGCTTCAGCCTGAAATCTAGCTACACCTAATTTCATTGCTGAGGGAACTGCATGCTTACTATTGAGAAACAGCGTTGTCATTCTTTTGTTTTCCGTGATCAGTCTTCCTTCGAATGTATATCAAATTTGGCAATGCGGGCTGTCATTGTTGCCAGTAGTTGGTGCTTCTTCCTCCAGCACAGTCGTAAAGTGACAGTAGTCTTGTGTTCCTAATAGCTAGCTCAAAAACATTAACTAAATAAACACTCATATTTTATTAGTACTCTGTGTAGAAAAATATTTGTTATTGATCACGTTAAGATTTTGTGTTTATGTGTTGGTTATGTGTTTTGTATTTTTGCCGTAAGGTTGTGGGATTATAGTTTTATGTGCATATTAATATATTTATTTAAATAATAGTATATTGTTAACAATTAAAATAGAACACAAATTATGGAATCTCCGCTTTGTTACAAACAAGTACATTCCAAGAGGAAAATATTAAGTAATAAATAAAGGGCAGTGGTGTTAAGAGTCTACACCTATTTTCGTTAAAACGGAACTTTTTCAATAAATCAAGTGGCAATGCAGACTACAGAAGCTACAGGTGTGTCTTATAAGTTATTAATCTCTTCTTAACAAGAATTCAAAACCAAGGGAAAGTTACTGACACCGATCAAAAAAGGAAATAACTGCACTCAAATGAAGCGTTTGAATAAATATTACACTTTTACTCAAGCAGTAATTCGCAGAAAGGTACATTCACTTTACCGTAACAATGAATTACCTACCCTAAAGAAAATTAAAGCTTTGATTGATATTGATAGTGACCTTCCTAATTTTCTGATTAAGAACAAGTAAGAATGCAATTTATAGCATTTAGTATAAAATGCATATTGTAATATATTTGTTTGTATATTAATTATGAGGAAAAAAGCTTTATACATAAAATAAGTTCCAAGCATAATTACGTGGGGAATATAAAAAGCTAATACGATTGTGGAAATAGTTAATGTTTCTAGAAAAGGCTGTACACCGATAGGAAATGTTTTTGCCTGTCAATTGAACCCTCCAACCTCCCATGCCACATTGTTTACAATGAGGGCTTTCCAAATAAACCCTCCCCCCCCTCACTTCCCAACAACCGAGAGCTAGAAGGTTTGGCAACGGTCACAGAGAGAGAGAGCGAAGATAAGTCTTTTCTCCTTAAGACCTGCAGTTCCCTTAGCTATGAAAGCTATGAAATTAGGTGTATACTGACCAAGCGGCCGCCGTCAGTTTGCGATGATAGTGCCAACTTAAATTGATATAGGGTCTCATGTAGTCAGCACAACTAACCCTCCATCTGTTAATCTCAGTTTTCTAAACCGGAGTGGCTATTTTTTTTTTTTACTAACTCAAGCAGCTCCTTATTTTTCCTCGCGCAGAGGAGTTGACCATGTTCTACATCTATCTGGAAGCCCGGGGATCGAACCCGGAACCGCTAGATCTGTAGCAAGAAACTCTGACCACTAAACCTCACAGAGGTGGATCCTGTTAGGTTTATACGCGTACATTAATTACGTTAAGCGTATAGGGAGTAACAATGTAGATTTAGTACACCCAGATCTGTGTATAGGGAAGGTAGGGAACCATTTAGAAAAAGCCCCCCCTCAGTACACTCAACTGGGTTCTAACCTCACCTCCCTTCACTGAAAATATATATAACAGGAAATTGACGTGTTAGACCAGTGACCACCGATGTGGGTGGGGTTGATATTTCCCATCGAAAGGGATTTCTGCAGATCCCATAACTTGCCGTATTGTCACACATCTACTCTGTTTGACTACTAAAATGTGAGCCTTGAGTGTTTAATACTACACCTACATGCCGATTGACTTACTAAAGGCGAGTGTCCTTCCCGGCTTCCATCGCGGGATTCGATCCCAATCCCGTGGGTCTACATGAAGTCTCCCACCAATAACAAGTCAGACCTGGGCACGATTTCTATTTTTCAAAGAATCGTGTCAAGGGCTACTCTTTCAACTATAGCATTAGTCCACAGACAAATAATATGACCAGACACTCGATCTCCGGGTTAAAATGGTTGCGCTCCTTTTGGCAGCTTGAGTCCTTCAACACCAGGATCGCTGCGGTTAGTCCTATCATCACCCAGCAGTGACACTAGCGAAGCCCAGTGTTGAAGGACTCAAGGTGGCAAAAGGAACGCAGTGAAACCCCTGTAAGGTTGAGAGTCTGTTTCTTACTAGTCTGTGCACTAGGCTCACTCGGTGTATGGGCTAAACCTTTTTTAAGACAGTTATTTTTCTCACAAAGTTATTTTTTTCAGGTCAATAACTATCTATAGAATATCATACATTGTTTCTGTGACCGGCAGCTTCTGTCGTCCTGGGGTGTGAGAAAAGAGAAAGTGATGGCCGACACTCGTAGCTTATATTGGAGAGGACAATGCTACAAGTTGGGAGATGGCACTAAAACATATGTCACATTGCATCATGAATATGTAAACATTGTTTTAATACATTTTATAAATTTCAAAAAAGTTTCTTTCTATCTGAATCCGACTACACATGATAAAATAAATTCCACGTTAGATTGGGGAGAGAACGTTCTCGTTTACTCACATGTAGATATGTAAACATGTTTAGTACAAGGGTACAAAACATATTTATTAATTCAACTGTAAATGTAATTAGGAATCAAAATATTGTGTGTGTGTCTGTGGGGGGGGGGGGGGGGGGTGTAGGTAATTATACTACACTGTTATCGGTCGGTGGCGAACGCTGGCCTATGAATCCAGTCAAGCGTTTTAACTGCTCACTAATTAACACTACCAGTATTCAGGGTGGGGTAAAGGGTGGGGGTTCAGGTTAAAGGGTGGACAGGGTGAAAGGTGGACACACACATAAATCTAATCAATTGTTTCAAGGCGAGAGTGTAGGAAACGCGAGAAAATGTCAGTGTTTTTGCTGTTTTTATAGCAAAAAAATTTTTTTTTACAAAAATAAATAAAATACTGCTTAGTACAAACTTAGAGTTTAGTTTTCTTCACATGGTGATATCAATAGTTGTTGAATATCTGTCATGAGCATAGCGGCATTAGACGAGAAACTTTTTAAATGAAGAGAAAAAGCTGTCATTAAATTATAGGACAGTTTTATCAGAATATTCAACAACTTTTGAGGTCACCACGCGAAGGAAATTAAACTCTATATGTTTTTATTGGATAAATATTTGATTTATTTTGACCAAAAAAGTGTTGTGATATAAAATAAATGGTACGGCGCACCGCACAGACTTTCTCACTCTTTCTATAAACTCAAGTATCGTCAAAGTGTTGCAGATCTTCAAGTCATCGCATTGATATTTAATTATTCATTTATACATTTTGACCAATAAAAAATGTAAATATTGACTATTGAGTCTAAAATGTAGATAGATCATTGCTGTACAAACATTTCTCCAAAGAGTTTTAAGGACATACTTTTTTAGATACTTACTTATATTTAATTACTCTATGGCATTGGAAAATTATTGCGTTAAGACTTAAGTAGTATATGTTTACAACTAAAGCTCACAAAATTGTATTAATATATTTGTAAATATCTCAGAAACTGTTGCTTTTATAAAAATATATGTCAAATAAAAGTTTTTTATTTCTAATAGTCCTACAATTTTGCAATGATAAGTTGTTTAGTTTCTCAAATAGTTGTGGAGATACGGAAATTAACGCTTCTGTAAAGTATCCTAAAAATCATTTTCATAGGAAAATGAAAATAGCCAGTTTATTTATAATCTTAATCAACACCTAAATACGAATTTTAATCAAAATCGTTCGAGCAGATTTTGAGAAAATCTATTTTTTCTCTTTTCGCCCTTTGTAAAACTACTCTTAATTTTAAGTTTTAATAGACACACAGACAGACGGAATTGCAAAGACTATTTTTTAGGGTTCGGGGGGTCATGAGACGTCAACATCCATTAACATTTCAGGGTAGTTTTTTTTACGGTCGCAATACTTAAACTTAAATGTCCAAAAAGTTAAATATATATAATTGCGTATAGATTGAAAATTATTGATTTTATAAAAATATGTTTCGGATAAAATATTTGTATTATAAATATTTATACATATTTGTAATGCTAAGTAATTTCATATCTCAAATAGTTTCGGAACTATTATAAAAAATGTTAATTTACGCATCAGACCGGAGCCCTTAAAGCCATTTTGCCGAAATATTGAGAGTAACCATTTTGTTTGTAATATTTATTAATGTTTATAAATGAAATTTAATCAAAATCGTTAGAGCCGATTTTGAGAAAATCGACTTTTTCTCTTTTTTTCCCTTCAGTAAACTACCCTTAATTTTAGGGGTAGATATCCAATTCCAAAAACCCCTCGGGGCAACCCTATGAAAACCCTAGATATCAAGTTTTAGCTCAATCGGTAAAATAGTTTAGGCTCTAGTTGGAGGTATAGACAGACAGACAGACAGACGGAAATTCAAAAACAACTTTTTCGGATTCAGGGAGTCATGAAACGTCAAGATTCATCAAAATCTCGAGTTCGATTTTTTTGACGATCACCATACTTTCTCTAACTGCAAGATAGAGAGAAAGTAAAAATGCAAAAACACTGACCTTTCCTCGCGTCCCCTACATTCCCACCTTAATAACTAGCGGTGGCCTCACGATCTGAATCGTTAGTCTCGAAATACTCTCGTTGAATAAGAGGCCAGAGTTCATATTCCAACTGTTTTCAAGGGGATAGGAGGAGACGGCAGGGGGTAATCTTTTACATTTTTTCCCAAACTCCCTTTACACAAATACGGGCACATTTCTTTTAAATTCTACCTTCATAATCCCTACCACGATACTGTAATTAAAAATACAGATAAACCGAACGTGTAGTAAGAGGCGGTGTAAGAAAAAAATGTCCTAACAAACAACAGCACACACGTATAAAATATAGTTAGATGTGTTGAAAAAATGTTACATCATGAATTCCCTTGATAAATCGTCAGACAAGATGTAAAAAAAAAGTCTTCCCACGACCATCCACTTTAGACTTGGAATATCAATAAATCCTGAGCAAAAGGCTGCTGCTGCTGCAAAAAAAAGTTGGCAATGCTGTTTGGCGGCAAGAAAAATTAGAGACAGTCCTCGTTTCAGCCTCCTCCTTAACCTCCCACCGCCACCCCCAGAAAGGGCTCAAAGCAGTTTTGCCAACTTGGGCTTTCCCCTCTAGATCTATACCCTGAATAATGATAGGAAACCGGTTCTCAAAGGTCTTATATTCTACCAAAATACAGAAGGATTCTTGTACTTAATAAGTTATTCCATAACGGGTTTTTACCTAAATCAGGGAATAGCTTTATTCAAAATAGGTGGGTCTAGAACCTAAAATAATCAAATAGCGGATAGTGGGGTTTCTATCATTTAAAAAAAAATGTTCACTAGATTTTTTACATCAAAAAACCAACTTTTGTTATGTTTTGTCTTATTTTCTTAATTTTAAAGTAATTCAGAAGCTAGTTAAATTGAAACCTTGTTTCGTATTAGTATCTCTACTTACCTTTCTATGAGGTATCTAAAATGTTTACTGGAGTATTTTCTCTCTTAATTCATTGAAGTGTTTAAAATACTAATTTGCAACATTATTTATCTTGCGTCATTTGTTTTGGCAGGTCAATATATTTTGAGCATATAGGAAAGAGACTTCCATAGTTTAAAGAATACAAGAGACTTTTCTTTTACAAGAGGCCTGTTTACAAAAATTATAATTAGTAAAGCTTTTTTTTAGTTCAAATCTAGTGAAGAAATTATATAATTTCGATCACTTCTGACATGATTTTGGTAATATTAGTTGGTAACACTGGCTCAAAGAAATCCTGAACCCCTCCATGGATGTTTCAGCAGAACACACTCTATTCCACATTTCCCCCTCCAACCTTCCGAAAGTTCAGGGGGAAATTGTCGAGCGAATTCCGGATGCTCTTTGCTTGAAAGAAACGACGTGGAATTAATTAACCTTCGTTAAAGTTGGCAAGTCCGATCATTAGTTTACCCTCCAAATTGAAATATAGCCAAGCGCAAGAGTTTTGGAAACTTCACTTTTTTTTTTTTTGCTTCAAGGACGTGACTACTATCGAATGACGAACGAGGTATTTGATGAGAGCACTTTGTAGGAAAGCGAGATAGATATTTTATTTTCCTAAAAATTTTGACGCTTAGCATGAAAATAGAGCTTTAAAACGTCTGGAAATCTTATTTGATAAGAGACCACTTAATTATTATTTTTTGAGTTTTTTTTTACAGCGTTTACATTTTTTAGGGTGTTTAAAGGACACTCTCTGAACTGAGAGATTATATCAACACACAACTTACAAACTAATTTAATTCTATGACAAAGACGACTAAGAATATATAACACAATGGTTTTACCGGTTGTTCTCTATGGTTGTGAAACATGGTATCCTACCTTACATGATTACAATAAATTTAGGGTGTTCCAAAACGAGGTATTAGGAAGGTATTTTGGGAGTGGAGGAGGTTACATAATGATAAGCTACGTACCATGTTAGAATAATCAGATCTCGACGATTACGGTGGGCAGGACAAGCAGCGTGGATGGGATATTCTACAACCTCGTTCACGGTATTGATTGGCAAACCGAATGGAAAGAGATCGTTGGGAAGATCTAGACGCAGATGGAAGGATAGCATTAGAATGGACCTGAAAGAGATAGGGTGTGATGAGGTGGACTGAATAGAACTAGCTCAAAATAGGGATAGTGTGTAATGAGGTGGACTGGATAGAATAGCTCAAGATGGGTATAGGGTGTAATGAGGTGGACTGAATAGAACTATCTCAAGATAGGTATAAGGTGTAATGAGGTGGACTGGATATAACTAGCTCAAGATAGGTATAGGGTGTAATGAGGTGGACTGAATAGAACTATCTCAAGATAGGTATAAGGTGTAATGAGGTGGACTGGATAGAACTAGCTCAAGATAGGTATAAGGTGTAATGAGGTGGACTGGATAGAACTAGCTCAAGATAGGTATAGGGTGTAATGAGGTGGACTGAATAGAACTATCTCAAGATAGGTATAAGGTGTAATGAGGTGGACTGGATAGAACTAGCTCAAGATAGGTATAAGGTGTAATGAGGTGGACTGGATAGAACTAGCTCAAGATAGGTATAGGGTGTAATGAGGTGGACTGAATAGAACTATCTCAAGATAGGTATAAGGTGTAATGAGGTGGACTGGATAGAACTAGCTCAAGATAGGTATAGGGTGTAATGAGGTGGACTGAATAGAACTATCTCAAGATAGGTATAAGGTGTAATGAGGTGGACTGGATAGAACTAGCTCAAGATAGGTATAAGGTGTAATGAGGTGGACTGGATAGAACTAGCTCAAGATAGGTATAGGGTGTAATGAGGTGGACTGGATAGAATAGCTCAAGCTAGAGATAGGGTGTGATGAGGTGGACTGAATAGAACTAGCTCAAGATAGGTATAAGGTGTGATGAGGTGGACTGGATAGAACTAGCTCAAGATAGGTATAAGGTGTAATGAGGTGGACTGAATAGAACTATCTCAAGATAGGTATAAGGTGTAATGAGGTGGACTGGATAGAACTAGCTCAAGATAGGTATAAGGTGTAATGAGGTGGACTGGATAGAACTAGCTCAAGATAGGTATAGGGTGTAATGAGGTGGACTGAATAGAACTATCTCAAGATAGGTATAAGGTGTAATGAGGTGGACTGGATAGAACTAGCTCAAGATAGGTATAGGGTGTAATGAGGTGGACTGAATAGAACTATCTCAAGATAGGTATAAGGTGTAATGAGGTGGACTGGATAGAACTAGCTCAAGATAGGTATAGGGTGTAATGAGGTGGACTAGATAGAACTAGCTCAAGATAGGGATAGGTGGCGTACTTTTATGAGGCAATGAGCTTTTGAGTTCCTATTGCCATAGAGTAAGTAACATATAAAATAACCAATTCCCTAACCATAAAATTAATTTATGTGAAAGAAGAAGACCAAATTTTACCATTTTACCAGTTGGCGATACTGATGACTAAAACCATGACCAATACTTTAATAATAAAACACGTTAAAAAATCACCTAAGGGGTTGTACTATATCCACGTTTAATTACACAAATGGGGTAATGATGATGAAGGTATAGTTAAGGGGAAATGGACCTGCATTTGAAGTACAAACAAACTATCTACAACCAGCCGGAATTCGATTTTTATCCCCACATCATACCAAACTAAATGAGCTTGACGCCTTTTTCCACGTAACATCGATGCGGTTAAGGTAATTCGTCACTTTTTGAACTAGGGGCCTATTAGTATAATTTTTATTTTAAAAATCAATATTTATTTATATTGTGACTAAGTATGGAACTAATCGAACCGTAAAATTCAATCTGTGTCTAAGATGGCGGCAGTTTGTAATATCTAGCGCCATTAGGTCTCCGGTATTACAAACTCCCGAGAACTTTCACCCGTAAAACACACTCAGAACTTCGACCCTCCTCTTCACCCTTAAGTTAAAGTAGGGCTAAAGATACCCCATGGGAACAGTATGCAAAGCACGACCAACCCTCATAATAGACGACCCCACTTGTCACAGGGGAAGCTAGCAGGAAAAAAATAAATGACAAACGTTGCGCGTGTGTGGTTATAATTCCTCTTTGTATTTTTCATTTTAACATTAAAAAAAAGAAAGAGGTAGGCGGGTAGAACTTTCACGCCATATTAATTATCACATTATGCACATACACAGGCGGCCATTTGGTCTAAGCAAGAATCCAGCTTACAATAGATTAGGTTACTGGTGACGAGTTTCGAATCCTGACTGGTAGCACTGGCGTCGTATGTTGAATGGTGAAAGCATCACTCTGGCAATATATAGGACTGCTGAGGACTAGGAGATCAGAGTCAAAAGCCGGTCGGATGTAATGAGATAGATTTTTCCTAATTGGTTTTCCACGCAAATGCGGGCACACTGCCAATAAATTAAACTTTCCTGATTTTTAGTATCCTATTGTAATCAATACAAATGCGTGTAGCACGAATGGCTAGTAAGAAAGCGATGATTATAAAAACGTACTGGCCTCGATTTTTTTTAAAAGTGTGCTTTATTAAATACTAGCAATCCCGCACGGCATTTCCCGTGACCCACTGTGGTAAAATAATTATTTAAGCCCTCCTCCCCTCCCCCCTCACCCCACCCACAAAAA
The DNA here is from genome assembly GCA_033556935.1 of Timema podura. Classification (NCBI taxonomy): domain Eukaryota; kingdom Metazoa; phylum Arthropoda; class Insecta; order Phasmatodea; family Timematidae; genus Timema; species Timema podura. The sequence continues at coordinate 14,134,367 of JAVRXN010000014.1, read as the reverse complement.
TGGTTAAGAATTACGGTCGATTTCGTACACTTTTTTTTTCCGAGGGGGTGGCAATATTTTTATCACAGTTATCTCTGAAACGTAATTCTAAGCCAGATTAACAATATTTTCTTAAGAAAATAGTTAAAAATAGCCAAATTTTAAAATTTTAAAATCCGTCTTTGAAGGACATTGGATCCCTTCGTCCCCTATGTTAAATTTCAGATCTCTGCGTACCGTAGATTTGGCTGGGCATCGCACACAAACAAACAACAAACAACAAACACGTCCATTTATTATTATAGATGAGTTTCCCATCCCTTTTTCACGCTTATGCGGGTACTTTTCCTTTTAAAACCCCCTTCTTTATCTCTAACCATTATATCAATCTGTTCAAATTACTTGTGTTATAAATATTAATTAAAAAACTTTTTTTTTAAATATCATAACACACGTTTTTCAAGAATCCAAAATACTATGTATCCGAATAGTCTGTGTCCCGTAATAAGTTGACCTTCATATATATATATATATATATATATATATATATATATATTATATATATATATATATATATATATATATAATGTGTGTGTGTGTGTGTGTGTGTGTGTGTGTAATCAACAGATAGTATCAGTTCTTAGTTTTAGTTTCTCGTGACCCCCTCGGGGAGGAAAGAATTGTGATGGTCAAAAAATCAATCTCGAGATTTTGATGGATATCGACGTTTAAATGACCCTCTGAAACAAAAAAAGTTGTTTCTGTGTTGCCGTCCACTGGTGCTAAAGCTGAAACCATTCCTCGAACGGGCTGAAACTTGGTATCTAGGGTTTTCATAGGTTCTCCAGAGGAATTTATGGGATTATCTATCCATCCTTATAATTAAAGATAGATTTACTAATGGCGAAAATATAGAGAAAAAAACCGATATTCTCGAAAGAGTTTCTACAACATTTTTTAAAATTAAAATTCGTATCCAGGCATAGTTTAACCTTATAAACAAGATGGCACACCTCATTTTCCCATGAAAACGAATTGTAGGATATTTAAATGTGGACATTAACTATTTTGATCATATTATCTCCACAAAATATTTATCATTGTAAGAGTTGTAAGAGACTTAAAAATAAACAACCTTTACTTGAAATAATATTTGATAAAACCAACATTTTACTAGCTAGTACAAGCAACTAAGATATATGTATTTAAATAAAGCTTTGGAAAAATGGGAAGTTGAAAAGGCTTACAGCAAATGATGTTTCTGTGACAGTGTATATTATTTCATGTATGCTCTTTGATGAAATGCGATGTTCTTTTTTTCCATTATGTTTCTTTAACAATGTATAATTATTTTGTTTCACATATCTTACGAGCTAAAATATAATATAGATAAAGTTTGGGCGGTGCACCATATCATTTATTCATTCTGGAAATTTGACTTAATAATGGTAACTAATAGGATCCAATAGGAAGACATATTTAAAACACAACTTGATGAAAAATCGCTAACAAAGTCAAACCCTATTTAAATTTTTTGTTAGAGCTACTATGTATACACAACTTTTCCGCCAGAGATTAGCTGCATTGTTGCCAAACTATCTAATGTATAATTTTACTAACAGAAATGGAATTTTTATACACCCAATCAACACATAATAAAAAATATTTGAAGGATAAAAATTAGAGCCGAAATATATAGCTCAATAGACCAAAAATGTTATAAAAATAATTTTTAACCCAATGAAAAATGACATTTTTTGGTGAACCAATCGGCAAAAGGAAAATTTTAATTTAAAAACATAATCTCATCTTTTAAATAATAATATTGGCCTTATATAAACAAAAATGACTTAAAATAATATTTTTATGTCCCAAATTGTTTATGATAAAAATGGAATACAAATTGGTAAAGACAATTGTTTATAGCAATTAAATGACCAAAATGCCAGTCAGAATGTATTTTAGAAGTTTTCTTCTGATAATAGACGAAGCGAATACTAAAATACTGGCACAATTGGTTTTTGTTTTCTTATCCGACACCCTAGCTCAGTCGGTAGCGTGTCTGCCTACTGAGCTAAGTGTCCTGGATTCGATTCCCACCATGGCCAAAATTTATCATTGGTGAAATTTGGGGTTACCATCTCACATTGATAAATTAACGGCTGGGTACTGGATGTTGTGCTTGTCCTAGTCTTATGTTAGATTATAAGGCATACGAAGCTAAGGCAGGCCTAGCCACCGGTAGAGGGGAAGATATGACTTGAGTAAAATACTGACCTAGACCATTGACTGGAAACAGTATGGCTGGATGTAAGTGTAAAGTTTTAGTTTCCGACCAGTAGGGTGCTTACGCACACTCTATTTAACCTAATAGGTAGCAAGCTTACCCGGAATAGTTACACTATGGCGTAGTTTTATAACACTCAGTGTAATCAGTCAAGGAAAGATTGCAACCTTTCAGATGGAGTGTAAAGTCTGTTCAGCGTAGGAATTGTTTTCTGAAAGGCCTTTTTCCCTACCAGAAAGCTATTATATAGTAGGATATTGGTAGGAAAAAAGACCTTTCAGAGAGTAACTCCTACCGTGAATGGAGTATATATACACATTGAGACTTTTACGTTTTTTGACATCAAGTTTAAGTTCTATCTAATAGATATCTTATGAACATATAAATCTCAGTCTGTTCTGTCATAAAATATATTTTTTATGGGTGGGAGGGGGGGGGAAGATAAATATGAAGAGTTGAACTTATTTTATTGACTCACATGAACAAAATTGCACCGAGTGGAAATAAAGCATACGACTTTATTCATCCCTATATTATTTTTCATCTCACTCACGTTTTTTACTGACCGAGAGTAGTGAGGTCCTATTTCAACTTGATCATTTGACATTTCGTCGTATAGTCCGTCCAAATGTTTGTTCAGCCATAACTGTAAAATGTGCGACCCAAGTTTAACAACATTTGATACGGAGATTCCTTAAATCCAGGCCAAACGATGGTTTTCCAACTTGGTTATCCGTTTCAATATGGCGGCCACTCAAATGTATTTTTTATTTAAAAGCTCATCTAAAGTGATTTGAAGTTTAAATTCCAACAATAGATCGCGTACCTAGGGGATATTATTTTTAATTTTGAAATATATTATGAGGCTGACTTCTTACACCACGTGAAAAATGTTATTATATATTAATATATTATACTATTAAATGTAGATATTACAATTTTATATTTAAAGCGAAATCTTAAGACTGTAGTAACGATACTAACATGGAGTGAGCGAGGTCTACTGTTCACAGAACTACTAGTAAGACTGTAGTAACTATAATAACATGGAGGGAGTGAGGTCTACTGTTCACAGAACTACTAGTAAGACTGTAATAACGATAATAACATGGAGGGAGCGAGGTCTACTGTTCACAGAACTACTAGTAAGACTGTAGTAACGATAATAACATGGAGGGAGTGAGGTCTACTGCTCACAGAACTACTAGTAAGACTGTAATAACGATAATAACATGGAGTGAGCGAGGTCTACTGTTCACAGAACTACTAGTAAGACTGTAGTAACGATAATAACATGGAGGGAGTGAGGTCTACTGCTCACAGAACTACTAGTAAGACTGTAGTAACGATAATAACATGGATGGAGCGAGGTCTACTGTTCACAGAACTACTAGTAAGACTGTAGTAACGATAATAACATGGAGGGAGGTCTACTGTTCACAGAACTACTAGTAAGACTGTAGTAACGATAATAACTTGGAGGGAGTGAGGTCTACTGCTCACAGAACTACTAGTAAGACTGTAATAACGATAATAACATGGAGTGAGCGAGGTCTACTGTTCACAGAACTACTAGTAAGACTGTAGTAACGATAATAACATGGAGGGAGTGAGGTCTACTGCTCACAGAACTACTAGTAAGACTGTAGTAACGATAATAACATGGAGGGAGCGAGGTCTACTGTTCACAGAACTACTAGTAAGACTGTAGTAACGATAATAACATGGAGGGAGGTCTACTGTTCACAGAACTACTAGTAAGACTGTAGTAACGATAATAACATGGAGGGAGTGAGGTCTACTGCTCACAGAACTACTAGTAAGACTGTAGTCACGATAATAACATGGAGGGAGTGAGGTCTACTGCTCACAGAACTACTAGTAAGACTGTAGTAACGATAATAACATGGAGGGAGTTAGGTCTACTGTTCATAGAACTACTAGTAATACTGTAGTAACGATAATAACATGGAGCGAGGTCTAATGTTCACAGAACTACTAGTAAGACTGTAGTAACGATAATAACATGGAGGGAGCGAGGTCTACTGTTCACAGAACTACTAGTAAGACTGTAGTAACGATAGTAACATGGAGGGAGCTAGGTCTACTGCTCACAGAACTACTAGTAAGACTGTAGTAACGATAATAACATGGAGGGAGCGAGGTCTACTGTTCACAGAACTACTAGTAAGACTGTAGTAACGATAATAACATGGAGGGAGCGAGTTCTACTGATCACAGAACTACTAGTAAGACTGTAGTAACGATAATAACATGGAGAGAGCGAGGTCTACTGTTCACAGAACTACTAGTAAGACTGTAGTAACGATAATAACATGGAGGGAGCTAGGTCTACTGTTCACAGAACTACTAGTAAGACTGTAGTAACGATAATAACATGGAGGGAGGTCTACTGTTCACAGAACTACTAGTAAGACTGTAGTAACGATAATAACATGGAGGGAGTGAGGTCTACTGTTCACAGAACTACTAGTAAGACTGTAGTAACGATAATAACATGGAGGGAGGTCTACTGTTCACAGAACTACTAGTAAGACTGTAGTAACGATAATAACATGGAGGGAGCGAGGTCTACTGTTCACAGAACTACTAGTAAGACTGTAGTAACGATAATAACATGGAGGGAGCGAGGTCTACTGTTCACAGAACTACTAGTATTTATTATCTCTGAGGAGGTCTGCTCGCGTACAGCAGCACTCAAGTGCAGTACTTTAGTCCAGTACGTTACGTGCGTACTACATGCAAGGAAACATTTTTACGGCTCTCAAGGAATACATTACGGAGATTGCTACGGTGATGAGTCCAGGCTAGTTTTACCACAACACTTGCAAATGGAAATCAACGTGAAAGTTTCATTTCAGCATGGACTTTCCTCAGTTTCCATTTGCTTTGATAAAAGTTAACAAACACTGAACATTTTCCATTCGGGTTTAATTGGGAAGGAGAGTTTTTGACAGTTTCTAAAAGTTACTAAAACAATTTTAATATATATTTGTATATAAATTCATGTGATCTTCATCAGGTGATTCTGATAGATAGTCTCAAAATATATTGAATACTACCACTAATAAAGTAAAATGTTAGCAATGTACACAGCAAAAAAACATGTTTTAATTTTCTCATTTATTTAATTTTTTTGAGCTATTTTTAACTTGAACTTTCTTAGCCAACTTACTATATAACACGACTTACAAATTAACTCACAGCCCCCAGCCGTTGATTCATCACTGTGAAAGGGGAAACCCATATTTCAACAATGATACATATTTTACCATGCCGGGATATAAACCCAGGACTTCTAGTTCAGTGGACAGACACGCTACCGACTGAGCTAAAGTGTCAGATTTTTATTTAACAAAAGTTACTTCATATGCCACCATAATCCTTCTATTCACTAATTTGTGAACCATTAATAAAGGTAAAATTTAAAATAATACGCTTTATTATAATTATTCGTATCCTTCCGCCTCTGCCTATTTAATACAATTAAAAAATACAATGGAAGTTTGAAAGTAGAAAGGTGTACTATATACAGGTGTTCATCTTCAAATTATATTCATATGTACTGATTAAGCTAATGTAATAATGATGCGGAAGGTGTAATTCAAAGAAATTGTACCTGCTTTTGCTTTGATGGGGAGTGAAAAACCATTTAAGAATAAAACCTCTCAGTACACCAGACCAAGATTTAAACTCCGATATCCTATTATCAGCAGTACACTACATTGCTAGAGTGAGGCCTTGTAAATACTTAGAAAAACCAAAAAGTGCTCACCTCTTTTGTTGATTTTGTTTGTCTATTAATACATTTTTGAAACAAAATCCCATTTTGGTTTAATCAATCGGGATGAATTTCAATGCGGTTCTTTTATGATAATAGATAAAGCGAATACATATATAATGGGCCAAACTTATTGGAATTTGCGACCTGTAGCGTGTTTATTTATATATACACTACACCGTACAAGCCAACGGACAACTGCATAGGACAAACTTATTTCACCTTTTTTGACTTCGAAATAAAGTTTATTCTATACCATATTTTGTATAAATGTAGACGTTAGTTTGATATTTCAATAAATAAAAACTTTTATGTGCGTTTCTAAAACAATTCCCACAATTGAACTCATTTTGTTGAAGTGAAAGAGGACTGAGTGAGATTAGAACACGCTCCCCTTAAAGGTGGGGATGTAGGGATGGTGAGAAAAGGTAAATGTTTTTACAGTTGTGTATAAAAACTTTCTTCGGTTAAAATAAGTCAAGTATTGCTCAAGTATAAACATAGCGTTTAATTTTCTTCACACGGTGATATCAACAATTTGTCGAATATCTGTCAAGGGTGTCCTGGAATTTAATGACAACTTTTTCTCTTCATTTAAAAAAATTATCATCTAATGCCGCTTTCCTCACGACAGATATTCAACAACTGTTGATAACAATATGTGAAGAAAATTAAATTAATTTTAGCACCGCGTCTTACTACCCGTTCGGGTTATACGCTTAAGTACTAATTACACTAATGGATTAGGAATTGGGAAGGTTGAATATAGGGGAAGTGAACCCGCATTTGCGTGAAGGGAGAGTGGAAAACCATTTAGGAAAAACCTCCTCCAGTTCACCCGACCGAGATTCGAACCTCGATCTCCCCGTCCTCGGTGGTCTGGCTCAACACGACTGGGCGCGTTAGCCAACTACGCCACCGAGGCGGGTTATGTGAAGAAAATTAAACTATATTTTTCTACTGGAGCAATATTTTATTTATTTGTCCAAAATAAAGTGTTGCTATAAAAACTACAGAAACACTTTTCTTTTCTTGCGTTGTCACATACGCTGAAGCGAGGAGTTGTACCCTGATCTGTTTCAATTTAAATAATACGATATTTAGATACGGTTATAGCCGTAACTAATAAATATAATAAGTTGGCTATTTAATTCATGATAATATGCTCATTCATACAGTTGTATTTGTACTCTTGGCAGCATAAAGCACTCCTGAGTCGAAAGTGGTTGCGTTATCTGATAGTTCGTGATCTTAATTTTTTTTAACACCGCGTCTTACTACACGTTTGGGTTATAAGTTTATGTAATAATTACGCTAATGGTTTTAAGGACTAGGTAGGTTATATTCATAGAAAGTATACCCGCATTTGCGTGGAGGCAGGATGGAAAACCATTTTAATAAAAACACCACCCTCATTGCACCCGAATGGGATCGAACCCCAATCACCCCGTTTTCAGCATTCTAGTCCAACACGAGATTAGCGATTTAGACCACGCCACCACCAAAACGGATGCAAACTTAATTAATCGCTTCCGCACATACATCAAAGATTTTGCCTTAAAATATGAGTGAAGAATTACCTTTAGTGCAGGGTGACTCCTTGTTAGCTCAGTGGGTGGATTATTGAAGTACTAAACCAAAAGTTCCGGGTTCGATTCTCGTGTCCAGGTGTCAGTTTTCAATTTAAAAAATAAAGTATATGGATTTGTAAAACTAAGCTGTTTGGCAGATTTAATTTATGAATGGTCTATAAATTATATCAGTCCATAATAAAAAAAAGAGAATGATGAAATAAAAATAAAATTTACATTAATTTTATTGAGTCACATTTAGTTTGTGGAATAGTGAAAATTATCAAAAGAAAGAATTAAATGTGAAAAACCAATGATAATGTTTTAAATAATATAATAATAATATTTAGCACCGCGTCTTACTACCCGTTCGGGTTATACGCTTAAATACTAATTACTCTAATGGATTAGGAATTGGGAAGGTTGAATTTAGAGGAAGTGAACCCGCATTTGCGTGGAAGTAGAGTGGAAAACCATTTAGGAAAAACCACCCTCAGTTCACCCGACCGAGATTCGAACCTTGATCTCCCGTCCTCAGTGATCGAGCTCAACACGACTAGCGCGTTAGTCAACTACGCCACCGAGGCGGGTCAATGTTTTAAAAAAACAAGTAAAAATAAATATAAATAAAAAGAAGACTGACCTGTAGATTGAAAAGTCGTTTACATAATTTAAAATAAGTTGAAAAAAGGTCACTTAACACACGGTGAGTTGATATTTCTTTTTTGATATAATGTTTTCTAAAATGCTAGGTAATTTTAATTATCTAATAGCCAGTACCACCATTCAAAAGTCCTCTATAAATCAACACAGACTTTTGTCCAGAGGAAGACAAACATATAAAGCTGCTACCTCCCCATTCAACCACTCCCCTCCCTTCCCCTTCCAACCTTTTCCACCCATCTAAGTGCCCTGGAAAAGCTGATGAAGGGAAAGCAAACCCCCTTCACCACTTCTGAGAGTAAGGTCAACTTAATCATGTTAGTACTTTAAACAACCCCGTGTTTCATTCACCCTCCCACTTCCCCTACCTTTCGGGATGTCTACCCCCCTCCCCGCCCCACACACCCTCCACCCAGCTCTCGAAGAGATTCGCCCACATTGTAAAAGTGTTAAAAGCATCCTCGCGCTTCAGTTTCCTGTTTGATAAGTTTCTTGCTGTCGCAACAAGGATGAAGGTTGCCCAAGGGAAGCCTCGATACATTTCTTTACCAGCAGGAAACATGCTCACACGTGTGCAGCACATTGTCTGTTAATCTTTCTGCTGTTGCAACATGAAAGAAACTTGCCCAGGGAAGCCTCGATTCATTTATTTACCAGCAGGGGTTAGACTCACACGTGTGCAGCACATTGTCTGATAATCTTTCTGCTGTTGCAACATGAAAGAAACTTGCCCAGGGAAGCCTCGATTCATTTATTTACCAGCAGGGGTTAGACTCACACGTGTGCAGCACATTGTCTGATAATCTTTCTGCTGTTGCAACATGAAAGAAACTTGCCCAGGGAAGCCTCGATTCATTTATTTACCAGCAGGGGTTAGACTCACAGGTGTGCAGCATCTTGCCTGATAAGTTTCTTGCTGTTGCAACAAGGCTGAAGGTTGCCCGGGGAAGCCTCGATATATTTATTTACCAGCAGGGGACAGACCTGCAAGTGAGTAGCCTCGTTCTTTAGTTTCCTGTCTGTGAAGCTTCTCGTGGTCGCGAAATGTAATAAAACTGCCCAGAGGAAGCATCGATACATGCCTTGGTCAGCAGGGGACAGAATCGGACGTGGGCAGCGTCAAATGGACCAAATGTCGGACTGATCTAGTCTGATTTGTTGGTGACTTGTTTACATTTATTGAAACATGAAATGACCTGATCTAACGCCTTTTAAATTTTTTGCCTTTTCTGGAATCAAACCGGGCTCTTGGATCCTTTGGAATACAGTCATATACTTAGTTTCTTAAATAGTAACTCCTAAACCTATTTCTTTACCGATTTTTAAACAAAAGTTCTGCGTTCCTTTTATCTACTGTCTCGTCACCAAACAGATCTACATCATATGACCCGCCTCGGTGGCGTAGTTGGCTAACGCGCCAGTCGTGTTGAGCTCTACCGCCGAGGACGGGGAGATCGAGGTTCGAATCTTGGTCGGGTGAACTGGGGGTGGTTTTTCCTAAATGGTTTTCCACTCTCCCTCCACGCAAATGCGGGTTCACTTCCTCTAAATTCAACCTTCCCCATTCCTAATCCATTAGCGTAATTAGTACTTAGGCGTATAACCCGAACGGGTAGTAAGACGCGGTGCTAAGTATTATTATTATTATTACATCATATGCAAAAGTTGGCACGGCAAGAACCTGTCTTAAAATTATTCTTCCATGGTTGCCCCCACTTCACGTTCGTACAGTGGAGCTGGAAATTAAGTATTTCGTTCCCCTCACCCTATGTACTCCGCTCCACCCCTCCTTCAGACCACTCTGAACAAATTAAGTGTTTTATCTTCGCTAAGTTCCAAAACTTCAACACGGGTGTTGCTACTATGGAGGAGAAGTGGAATGTACGACCATCAAGATACGATAACATCAACATAAAACTTTTTTTTTTACTCCTATGGAGGAGGGAAATATATTTAATATCTAATAATATTGATTTGAACCTTTCTATCGCGATGGAGGATTGGAATGTACAGCCATCTTGAGTTTATTTTGTTTTTATGAATTATGAGTGAAATATACAACTTTCATGAGTTGGGAGTATTTATATTAGTATTGTAATTACGAATAATAAGTGAAATGTGCAACCATCTTGATCTTTTAATACATACCGTACATGTGCAAATTTGTAGATTTGTTAGGTATGTAGGCATACAGTTTGATTTTAACCATTTTAAACTTCGAAACATACCTAGGTAAAAAAAATTACTACAGACACGTTTCAGTGGCTGCATGGTCTAAGACGCTACTCTCGCAGTAGACTATACTGCCGATGACGGGGAGATCAAGGTTCGAATCTCGGTCCGGTGTATTTAAGGTGGTTATTTTCGAAAATATTTTTTCCAATCTTCCTCCTCGCAAATGCAGGTGCATTTCCTACTAATATAACCTCTCTTTTAACTGTAGGGGCCTACCTGTGATATGTTCTCCCAAACTAGGTTCCCCATTTGACCAATCATATTTATTCTCTGCTCTACACACTATGTATGAGAATATGTTTTCGTCGATATTTTTCAGATGAATGTTCTAGCGAGTGGTAAGAACGGCTCACAGGTACAATTTAAACTAACTCTGCTCACCCTGGCAACACGCCACACTCCATATCACATTTAAATTGCACATAAACTACACTTATTTAATGGCTTTAGTGCATCCATGATCTGAAAGATAAAAGTATTTTTTTTCTCTCGAAAATCTCATTTCCTGAGCGCAATGCTTGCCAATATCGTGACATTTCGACTAAAACTAATATCCGCTTTTACCGCCCAGTATCTGAAAGGGTCCTTTCACCCCCTCTCACCCTCTTAAAATCCTCTCATATCCGAACCGTCCATTGGTGCTCGTTGGCTCGTGAAAAGTCGTACAGCATCGGGCGATTCCGTGAAAACCGATTCAAGTCGTCGATGACAAATTAAACAATGAGAAATATTATTTATTTGCCTCATTTACTGTCGCCGCGTCTCACTACCTATTCAGGATACATCCATGATAATTACTCTAATGAGGTAGGGATGAGGAAGGAAGCATTTTAGAAGTAATCTACCCGTATTTGCGTGGAAGGAGAGTGGGAAACTATTCGAGGATAAACCACCCTCAGTAGATCAAACCGGGAGTGGAACCCTGATCTCCTCGCCATCAGCAGGACAGTCTATTGCGATAGTGACGTCATAAACCATGTGTCCACTGGAGCGGGTTAAAACGCTGTTGACGTGCTATATTTGTAAAGGGAATGTGTCACTCACATGGATTGCAGGGAGGCAGACCGGCATTCCTGCTGCTGCTGTTGTTGCTGCAGTAGCTGATGCTGCTGTTCTCGCTGCTCTATCTGTTCCCGTTGTTCCCTCACTTCCCGCTCCAGCTCGCGTTGTTCCCGCTCCAGAGCGCGCTCTGCCCGGTGGATAGCCCGCTGCTGCTGCGCCGCCTGAAAACACGTACTTGGCACTTTTTAACACCTGCGATACTCTCCTGTGAATTTCCGTCTTCGTAGAAATAGTTGGTTCTACAAGTCTTTCTTACTGTAAGATTATTCGTCGTCCTTATTAGTTAGTCTGATCATTCATCCTTATTATTAGTCTTTTTGATCATTCGTCCGTCTTATTAAATAGAGACATCAGTTTAGAGACCAGAAGGACATTTGTTAAAACGTTTGTTTGGAGTGTGCTGGCACATGGATGCGAAATCTGGACCTTAGGGAAAAGGAAAAAAAAACAAGACTTGAAGAAGCACAAATGTGGTTTTGGAGAAGGCTAACAAGAACAAGATGGATAAAAAGGAAGAGTAGGGAACAAATTCTAAAAGCAATACACGAGAAAAGGAGATTATTGAAGACAATAGGAAAGAGGAAAACGAAGTCCCTTGGGCACATATTGAGACATGACAACTCTATCCAGAACATTTTTGAAGGCAAAGCTGTTAGGGAGAAAATTGGGGGGAAGACCATGGCTGCTGTACCTAAAGAACGTGATCGTTGGGCTGGGATGAATTTCATATACTGACATGAAGAGGATTTCAGAACACCGAGAGCTACGGCGGCAGAGACAAGGCCTGGCCTTAAGAAATGATGATCATTCAACAAGTGTTCCTGAATACGTTACACAGCTACTGTGTTGCTTTAATTAAACATGTTGAAGTTGAAGTTCATCATTAACCTTCCGTGACTGGCGCTGTTGCATTTTCGCAATAGCTGTAATATAAATATATTTTAAAATTAAATGTTATTAGGTTGGATCCCCTCCAAGTATTCATAAATTAATTTTCGCTGCGTTGTATGATGTCATAAAACATTTTTTTTTAAATGTTTATTTTCTGAGATACGGAAGTTTTAACTGGCGCCATGCAGAAATGTTATGAATACGCAACGGTGCCAATCGTGATGTCATACGTCTGGATCATTGCCGCCGTATGTTTAAAATAACATAATACAATAATAATGTAGAAGTAAGTAATCAATAATTTTATAAGGCAATAAAATATAAAATAATTACTTAATATATTATGTTTTATTTCTTATAATAATAAGCTATTTTTTTAACAGTTTAAAATTATTGCAATTTTTTTAGGTAAAATTTACCAAATACAATACTACCCACATATGTATTTAATAATATTGCTTCAATAATAATATTATGTATTAAAGTATGTATTTTTATTATTATTTAGAATATAATAGGATGTAGCAAAAATGCAACGCTACCAGTCCTCATGTTATTTTTTTTTATCAATAGTGTTATCTAAATATCACCTGACTTGACTTATAAATACGTGAAAGTAGATTTAATAGATTTTCTAGCTGTCCGATAAGGTCCTTCTAATAATAATTGTACTGAATATAATAATGTACATGGTTTACTTTTACATAATGTTGTTACGTTCAACCTGTGCTTGTAGAACAAAGGGTTATATCAGTACGTGACTTACAAACTAAATCAACAATTACAGCACAGCAGAACAAGTCAAGTACTCCTAAAGCTATGATTCTCTTACCTAAGAATGCAACCCTGTAGATGATTATTTGAAGTGTGTTCCAAATTACATTAATTCTTTGTGTCATTATCAAATTTAATTTGTGAATAAAGTGTTTTGATTTATTTGTTTTATTTATTCTAATAATTGCGTAACAGAGGAATTCTATAAAGCCGTGGGAAGATAATGTTCGGCAACATGTTAAACACTAGTGTAGAGCGTAGTAGGTTGCTAAAATAACGCCGTGAGATAATTATGTTAGGCAACTTGTTAAACACCAGCGTAAGGCGTAGCAAAATGCTAAAATATCGCCGTGAGATGATTATGTTAGGCAACATGTTAAACACCAGCGCAAGGCGTAGCAAAATGCTAAAATAACGCCGTGAGATGATTATGTTAGGCAACATGTTAAACACCAGCGTAAGGCGTAGCAAAATGCTAAAATAACGCCGTGAGATGATTTTACTAGGCAACATGTTAAACACCAGCCTAAGGCGTATCACAGGGCTTTAATATTGCCGTAAGATTAATAAGAAAATAATTTCTTGCAACTGCGTAGATTATATCTTTAACCTGGAATCATAATAAGCTTCCCTTTTAAATGTGTGAAGAATTATTCAAACCAGATAAAAATGTCAAAAATATTTGGATACAATAAAGAAATTTCAAACTAATTAAAATGTTTCTTATTTTAGCATTATATGTATAGGAATTATCACTACATACTATTAAATAACTAGTTAGTGTTTGGCTATTAAATTTTATAACAAATTTACTTTAGAAATAAATTGATTTGCTCATTTAGAGGAACCGAAATTTTTTAGCAAGAACTAAACACATTTTCTCTAAAAATATTTAATTTAAAAATTTAAATACATGTACAAAATTTAAAAAAATTGTTGGTGTTCCATATTTTACTACACGTACGAGCTATCCGCATATTTACATTAATTGGTTAGATATTAGAACTGTAGAATTAGTAGGAAATGTACCGGCTTCTGCATGGAGGGAGAGTGGAAAACCATTAAGGAAAGTAACCCCGACCAGCCTGTCACCGACAAACTGGACAAGACGATACTGTCTGCATACTCCACCGAGGCGGATAGTAAATAATCGGATTAAAAAGTAAAACAAATAAAATTGGAATATTTTGATATCTGTTAATATTTAATCCTATTGTGTTACATACCCTAAAATTTAATACAAAACCTCAGATTAATGGGATGAATAGAAATATGTCACTATTTATATATCTATAGTAGAATCGCCATATGAATAAAGTTTTGGTTTAAATTATCAGTTATGGTAGAATAGCCAACATTTAGAAACAACTTATTAAAAATATACATATTTAAACTAAATTATCCCACTTAATCTTCTAACCTTTATTTTATAAAAATCCACCATATAGATTAAACTTTTAGAATTAATTACTTCACTCACTCTATTGACCTTTTATTATGATAAAGAACCAATAATAGTGGGATAACGTATAATGAAAATGCATACATAATGTTAGGCGCTTATAATAAGTTAACAATAATAATTTAATAACAAACTATGAAAAAAATAAACATCTATTAAGCTTTTATAATAAATGAGCAATAATAGTAAAGTAGCCAACATTGAAATAAAACCATCTATTAACCGTTTATATTACTATTATAGTCGGATAGCCAATATTGAAATAATAAAATCTATTAACGTTTTATAATAAATGAGCAATAATAATGAAATAGCCAACATTGAAAAAATAAATATGCATTATTAACCGTTTATATCAAATTAAAAATAATAGTGGAGTAGCCAATATTGAAATAATAAAATATATTAACCTCTTATAATAAATTAACAGTAAGAGTGGCGTTGCCAACATTGAAAAAAATATTCACTATTATGATCTCACAACTGTTAAAATGGACGAAAGTTTCAGAAATTGAAACTTAGCGTTTTAATATTTAAAAACGGGGTAGATTTATTAATTTAATGAGGTGAAGTGTCAGGTAAAACAGCTCCTTCCAACACACACTATTAAATAACTAACGTTATGTTGTCATACCTGCTGAGCGTGCTCCGCGCGGGCTAGGGCCTCCGCCGCCTCTTTCTTCTCCTTCTTATCGTCCTCGGTCTGAGAGCGGCTACTCCCTGCCCCTGGTGGGGGAAACGAGAACCAGAACTGATGGGCCAGTTTTGTGACGGGGGGCTGCACCGGCTCACTCAAGTCCCCGATGGACGTTTCACGTCTGAAACAATAGACACGTTGGAAGGTTTTTATTATTATTTAAAAAAATATTTAGCACCGCGTCTTACTACCCGTTCGGGTTATACGCTTAAGTACTAATTACGCTAATGGGTTAGGAATTGGGAAGGTTGAATAAAGGGGAAGTGAACCCGCATTTGCGTAGAGGGAGAGTGGAAAACCATTTAAGGAAAACCACCCCCAGTTCACCCGACCAAGATTCGAACCTCGATCTCCCCGTCCTCGGCAGTCGAGCTCAACACGACTAGCGCGTTAGCTAACTACACCACCGAGACGTTTTTTATTATTATTGTTGTTGTTGTTGTTGGGTCGGGGGACGTCTGACGGTTATAGCAACATCTGAGCTGCTACTTTTTATTTTTATTTGAGATATTTAACGTGCACTTTCTAATCTGACTGATTATATCAACACATGACTTGTAAATTAGTTTATATCTAAAAAACTCAGCACCCAATCAATTCATCATTGTGCGAGGGAAACCCCACGATTCATCAATGATACATTTTTTTCGGCCATGCGCAGGAATAGAACCCGGGACTAAAACTTAATCATCATGGATCGGTGGCGTCACTAAATTACACTTTTGTCGCAATAGGGTGGTGCTTTCAATAAATAATGGTACAGATTTAAGTATTTATTTATATATTTTATTTATTTCAGTTCATGGCTGGTCTACAGTTTGAAAGTAACTTATACTAATGTTATGCTAAATATTGTGTGAGGTTGTTTACTAAAAATATTGGAGCTTAGTATTTACAACTTAGTTCTAAGAGTTAACATTTATTATTATTATAACCATATACAAAATTGGATGTCCAATTATTATTTTTTATGCATATCGAAATAGATCCTTCCATATACCGGTTTGAAAGCTACTGACAGTAAAACATTCCAAACCCCAGCCGCTTGCAAGGTAAATGATTTTTTGAAATGTATACAAATTTAATCACGAATTGCCTTAAATTTTAATTACTGTATATTCATTTCATGTGCCACTTGCCAAATAATAAATAATTAGTATTCTAATATTCACCTACAAGATACACTAATATAGTCTATATGTTAACACAATCTCACCCGTTTCAGTGGTCCCATGATGCTACTTTCGTGATATACAAGGAGGGGATATCGATGTTCGAATCCCGGTCGAGTGCACTGGAGTGGTTTTTCTAAACGTTTTTACACTATCCCTCCACGCAAATGCTGGACACTTCCTCTAAATTCAAACCTTACTCATCCCTAACTCATTATTGTAGTTAGTAAAGAGGCGTACAACCCGATCGGGTAAAAGACACCGCGCTAAAAAAAATTAGCTCTATGAACATTTCAAATAATATATGATTTTTGGTGCATCCAAATGGTTTTGGACAACAAAGGGCGTTTCTTGGTGGGCAAAAACTAGTCGAATAATTTTTTTATTAAATTTAAGATTTTATTTGAGAAATATATCACCCCCACACACATACATATATTTATATAAATATATATCGACATGGTACGTCAACTTTCTAGTGGATAACCCCGCCTCCCTATTAATAAAAATTAGCTTCCTACTCCCTTGCGGGCTACAGTGGATTCACACTTTTGCCGAAAAACAAACGCAGAACAGAAACGTGATCACGTGACGAGCTCTAAACCAATCACGAGATTTTAACCTCATCAACGCGAGCTGTTCTGCTTATGTTCAATGTTCAACTAATTTCTACTTCGTCCACTCTGCCTGAAATTTTCGCACGGTAGAAACAATAAAATATCAAACTAATCAACTAAAATCAGTGCGCATGCGCTGTAGAGCTAGAAGCAAGCAGACAGCTCGTTGGCCGTTGTGAAGAGATTTTAAATAACCCGTTTATGGAAAGCGTGTGTATCGATGTATTGGATTATGCCAAGACACAAAGTTATAATATGAAAAATCCATCGTGACAATAATCTAAAATATATGCTTATCCACTAGAAAGTAAAACAAATTGATTGATTGCGTTTCAATGCATCATGGGTCAACATACAACGTGTGAATTGATTCACCATTTTTCAAGAAGATTCTGCTTTCTGTTTTCGACGAACGTGTGAATTAAGCTTTAATGAGTCATTATCTAAGTTCGCAATAAAGCAAGGGATAGATTAAAATCTAAGAAGATTCACAACAAAGTTACGGTACAGCTTTGGCAGATAATATAAAGTTGTGCACTAAAGACCCGCAATACCCCCGAATGTCTTGATAAAGGAACGAGTTTATAAAGTAGGAAATGAACAGTTTCGCCAAATTGATGACTTCAAATAGTGAGCTTTGTGCACTCTGGCTTGAAATTCTTCTTCCTAAACTCCTAGGAGCTGAGTTCCGCCTCCTACCTCAATCCTCCCTCTTAACATTACTCTATCGACTAGTAAATAAGTAAATCCACACCATTAAATGTATAAATACTCATATAAATCGTTTTAATACGAGTCGATTACAGAAAATAAACTAATTAAAAATATAAAGCACATTTGTGACACTATATAATTTTATTTTTTATTTTTTACCATGCTATAGGCGTCTTATTTGCTTACAAAAATATCTACCCCTATGCTTATTAATGGCAATGATAAGTTCATTTAAAGGAAGTGTTCCCAAATTAGCTTGTTGAGGGAATGATAAAACCCCAGTTATACATCACATAGCTATAAAAAACCATCCCTTACAGCCGCAGACAAGATTCGCACCTTTGACCTTCCTCCCTCCCGTCACCATAAATCCATGTTTGGTGGTGATACTGCGCCCTATACCGTGTGACCCCCGATGTGGGTCTGTGGTATAGATGAATGGAAGGGCACTCTATTGTCATTGTAAATCCTATCTGTATGCGCTGTTCCGTGAAGGGTTAGGCAACACCGTGAAGTGGAGCTATAACGGCGGATCACGTGTTCTTGTTAACGAGGGGATGTAAGGTTTGAGGGGGTGAGGGGAAGGATCCGAGCTACCCTAACGAGAGATTAAATGAGGTTAATTGTGGGTCAAGTGATACTGCGTGCTTGTCCTTGGAGGATTAAGGAACGGATATAACGATACTCTCAGTGTCCAGGAATATGAAGGAGGATATATGAAGGGAATATAAATCTAATACGATATTCATATTCTTGTTTACTACCACACAATTCTCACTTAAAGTTTTGTTTATCGTGGCGTCTTGCCACCTTTTCAGGTTTTATACATGTGTGTTAGTTTCTCAATGGGGTAGTGATGAGTAAGAAAGCATTTGCGTGGAAGAGAGTTGGAGAGAATTTAGGAAAAATCACCCTCGGTACAACCAACGGGGATTAGAACCCAGCTCTCCCTGTCTCCAGCAGGTCATTCTAACGTGAGAGTGAAGCCCTAGACTATTCATCCACTGCGAAGCGGATCGTTTAAAGTTAACATTTGAAAATGTTTATCCTAATATACAATCAAACTTTTGAGGCCTACCTATGGCTATACATGTTTGTAGATCTACTTTAATGTATTCATACTTCAAGCCATGTGATCTGCATCCGTCACTTTAGTTGATATTATCAATAACTATAAAATAATACTAATAATGTAGTAAACGTTATCAGTCGGTCGCAAACAAAAATAGGTTTGCATTTACTTTTTATGGAATCTGAACTGTTTTTTATGAACATGCATGAATGTCCAAGTTAAGCGTTAGAAGGATAGCGTTTTTTAAACCCAAAATAAGTATTAATACGAGTCGTTCCCAGTCGAAAACTCACCTAGGTCAATTTTATTGCTAGTTCAAATCACAAGGTTTTTGTGGAAAAGCCTAGCGTAAGTTTAGACGTCTTTTACGTTTTGTTCAACTCCATCTTTTTATAACTGGAGGCCTCAACCTCTTTTTATGACATCGGAAACCCCCTTTTTTCACTAAATAATACAAATTATATGAAAATCTGCTAACTTTCACAGGGGCGGAGCCGTAGGGTGGATTATATCGGGATGCACCCCATTCAATACAATTTTTAATCAAATAAATAAATATTGTGATAACCTTCCAGTCCAGCGCTGATGTCAGCAGTCTGCCAGGGTGCGCTCCGAAATGTGTGTCTACTTGTATCTGCATATATGTATTCATTTTAGGCTTATTTTGGTAAATTTATAAACATTATGCTATATTTTAACCATTTTAATAGTGTTTTTTGTTATATCCTCTATCAATTTTCCTGTTGTTTTATTAAAAATAATTAACTATTTCAAGGTTAAAAGTAAAGTATAAAAAAATATGTTTAAATATGCCACGAAATATAAATAGATATTATATTAAATTGATTTTTAAATCAAATCAAAACCTAGTTGTTTATCTCTTTGTCGAAATTTTATTACATCTCCCCTCCTTCCCCTCCTTCGAAAAAAAATTCCTGACTACGCCCATAAACTTGGATATGATAATACTCCAAGTAAATGCTTTTATTTAAGAAAAATTAAACCCACCTCGGTGGCGTAGTTAGCTAATGCGTTAGTTTCTTGTTGAGATGGACTGCCGAGGACGGGGAGATCGAGGTTCGAATCTCGCTCGGGTGAACTGGGGTGGTTTTCCCTAAATGGTTTTCCACTCTCCCTCCATGCAAATTTGGTTTCACTTCATCTATAATCAACCTTCCCAACTCCTAACACATTAGTGCAATTAGTAATTAAGCGTATAACCCGAACGGTGAGTAAGACGCGGTGCTAAATATTAAGTATTAAGAAAAATTAAAATAGATTTTGTGGAATTTAAGAAAATCCTGTCAAAAGTACAATTTTTGGGTGAATTCTCAGTGTCAGGTTTTTTTTTATGAAAATTTATCGGGTAGGGTTCCGGGAACTATGGTCGAAAGGAATTTATTGAAGTTTTATAAATATACTTAAAAAAAAGATTTACTACCATCACGCCAGTAAACATTATTTAGAAAGAGTTCGACTCAAACGGGCGTTTTATAATACGATTTAGCCACAGCGCAATCAGAGAAGTAAAGATAGTATTTCGATAACATGGTCCCGAGACGCCTATTACGCGATTTATGATCACGTACATGTGTGATTCCCCGCGCTAGTGCATTATTTCTGCGCCACAAGCGCTGTGATTGCGCCTGCGCTTGCCTCAGTCTGTTTCCAGCTCAATTACACCCACACAATTATTTTTATCTTTACCATTTATTCTGATTTGTGTGGTCAAGGTATTATTTCTGTATTTTCATGCGTACTATTTAATTTTTTTTGACATTATTGTGTTGTAAACAATACTATATAAATACTATCATATTGCAAAAATAAACTATGAATTAGTATGTAAAACTAAGAATGGAAAGTGATTTTTCATAGGTTTGACCAGTAAACTCGCCCGAGATTCAAACCCCATCCCATCCCATCACCTTAAAATCCCATCCCAACACATTAAAATCAGACCAGATGTAGGTCCTCCATTTCATCTCACAATCACCCTACCATTACATATTAGCGTAAGTGCATACAACCCGAACGGGTAGTAAGACGTGGTGCTAATAATAATAATAATAATAATAATAATAATAATAATAATAATATAGTAACTATAATAAAATAGAAGAATAGAGGTTTACTATTCTCAGAACTACTGGTTTCCGTAAAATTTGTCTTTTTCTTACAGTTGAATAATTACTTTAAATCAGTCCGGTCACGCCACTTTACGAATTCACCATTTTATAAGTGATGTGATTTAATTCGCTTGTCAAAGTAACTAAACATAGTTACGAATTGGTTGGACACTGAATTGTTTTTAGTAACTTGCGTAGCTATTTGAAAAAAAGCCTAAGTTATTATGAATGGCCTATAAAATATGTCTCAAGAAAAGCTTCAAATAAATGTTATACACATCACACTAAATTATATTTTTTTTCTTGTCTCCTTTTTTTAAAAATGTATTTCTATTCACCTAATCAAAATAAAATAAAAACTCTTCCAATAATTTTTTAAAAACAATAGCTACAGCGTGTTGACGGGAAAGTTGTAGGTCTATAATTTCTGCTTTGCACGACACATTTAGTATGTAGCGGTTCGCCAGGAAAAGGTATTCACACCATCAACTCGGAAATAATCACCGGAATGTTGCTTTTTTTTTTTTTTTTACCCTTCCAAAATAGACCTGAGTTGGCATGACCTGCCCGTAGTGTTGTTTATTGCATGACGCACTCAACGCAGCTTCCATTAAATTTGCGTTATACGTCCTGTCCTTCGGTTTTAACGATGCTTTGATGTCGCGCGTAGAATTTGATTTGTGATGCGGGCGCAGTCACATCGCACGTAGATCAATATCAAGTATAGGAGATTCTGACAACTTTATTTTATTAGCTTTTTGAATCAATTTTTCAAACAAACACACAATAGGCGAGAATTCTGTTAACAATTCTCATGTTTTTATAAAGTAGATTTATTATTATTATTATTATTATCATCATCATCATCACCGGGTCTTACTAACCGTTCGGGTTATACGCACTTACCCTAATGTGTAATGGTATGGTGATTGTGAGATGAAATGGAGGACTTACAGCTTAACGTGGAATCCGAACCACGGTGGAGGCCTAGCATTCCTCACTTTCACAAGTTGTGATTAATACACGTCTTGTCAGAGGTGAAGGAAGGGTTTGGCAATCAGATAAATCTGTGCCGGGACCGAGGATTGAACCCCGGACCCCCAGCACAGATGTCCGACACCTTACCCCTAGACCACCAGGTCACCCTAAATTTAATTTTAAAAAAAAGGGTGGACATCTAATTTCACCAATTGACGAGTTTTTCTACCGTCCGGCGAATTGTTTCCTTAATCCTTAGTTCAGCAGACCGGTACAGTACCAACTGAACTGAACTGAATTGAACTAAGGAGTCTGATTGTTTGGTTTATTAAGCTGAGCTCACACTAGCATAATGTCCTCGTATCGTATACTCGATCAGGGTTGGAGTGGGTGACGACACATACAGATACGGCCGGGAAAAAAATTCCGCCGAGCCATTCCTCGTTCCATCGCGATCATTAATGTGACCCAATAATTTAATTTCCATTACATTGTTTGGTTCGGAGCACGTTCAAACCTGTCGTATCCTCACCCCACTTCTTTTTTTTTGTAAGCACCGCGTCTTACTACCTGTTCGGGTTATACGCTTATGTACTAATTACGTTAATGGGTTAAGAATTGGGAAGGTTGAATTTATATGAAGTTTACATTCATTTACATGGAGGGAAAGTGGAAAACCATTTTGGAAAAACAACCCCAGTGCAGCCGATGGAGGTTCAAACCTCGATCTCCTTGTCATCGGCAGTCTAGTCTACCGCAAGAGTAGCGCGTCGGACCACGGGGCCACCGTCGCGGTTTCGTAGATTATTTTGATTTAAAGGTGAAATAACGACTAGAAGCGGAACGAAGCGATCAGATGATGCGTATCACTCTTAAGATAACGTGGAATATACATGGTAACGTACAAACCGACACGTTCAAGATACGTACTATAGGAGGACATGATACACCTGTTGACCTGTATTTAGACTTTCTCGCTTTTTACGTTTTGATTACCATGCGGAATATCCGCATATTTGACGCTAATGATACAGAGAAGTCGACCTCCCCTCACAGTCCGAAGTTTGCGGGTTAGAACCCGGCTGATGGAAACGTATAACTGCCAAGTTATAAGATTGCGTTGCACAACTTCCTTTGCAAGGGAAGTAAAACCGCCTGTCCTATATCAATTGATGTATGTAAAATATCTCTGAAAGGCATTGATATGAGTTATCTTTTAGGCAAAAATTTTGTAAGCACTTTCTCACTCACATCTTAGTGGGACCCTTGATTATACCGTGAAGGGATATATAGTATTGCACTCTGCTAGGCACTATTCACCCTCTTCATCCTCCTCTATTACCCTATCCTCCCTGTGGTCATTGACGCTGAAGGACGTTTTCAGAATGTTGCAATTTTGCCCTATTAGATTTTTTTTATCCCATTTGAGAATCCCTCAGAGGATTGGTTCAGTAGTCAGTATGTGTCCCGATATTTTTTTTTAACCTATTTAAATACTTAATCGTCTTTGGTTCAAATCCCGGAGAGGTTGTTGCGGGTGGGGGTGGTTCGGTGCGAACCCTCCTTGCTGCATCTATCCACACTGGACGGCGACCTATATTGCACCTCCTCAACGTATGAGACGATTGAATTGTGTCCATTTGGAATGGTCTCCATTCCGACATTTTTCAAACAAATAGCCCAAATGGAAAACCCTGAATTGTATATCCTTTTTAATTATTGAAATTATATCTACAAAATCCTGAATTGTATCCACTCGGAAATATATCAATTTCAACATTTTTTTGAACAACCAACCCTTTCGAAAAATCTGAATTGTATTCACAAATGGTGGATCCTAAATTTTATTTATTGTTATTCTTATTCAAATTAAGTACAGAAGAAACTTCAACTATGCAATTTACTTTGTCATAAGTTTTCTATAGGGTAGCAGAAAAATATGAAAACCACTGAATAGTGTAATATTGTGAAGAATCTTGCGCGTATAATTTTTAAACCGGACAGCCCAAGTACGGATAATTGGAAGTTTATCTTGATATTAATAAATAACATACAGCATTGTTACCTAAAATTTTACCATTCGCTTTTGATCTGAACAACTACCTACCACCTACTACTAACTACCTACATAGTTGGATAAACGTAGAAAAAAAATTCAAACAGTAATTCATATGAAAATCAGTGTATAGCTTCTCTTATGCACTGCTTGGAATCGAAATAAGTTCCCCTAGGCCTATAATCGTCCTCCCTAGCCACTCAACCTTGGTAACGCGTAGCGATTTTTTTAAGAACCAAATCGTCATAATGTGTGTGTATATGCGCGCGCGCGCGTGCACACGCAAGCTAAAAATTGGCTTATCGATCACGAATTAATACCTCTTCGTTCCTGATTTGTGTTTTTAGAAGGTAAAAAATAACTTTCACGTTTTCACTTCAGTTATTTATCACTCCCGATATTCTTCAAATTCCTATAAATCAATAATCACTTTTTAAGACATTTGCGCGGTTGGAGATGCTATTGGTGTTTCAATTTATTCCCCCCCCCCCCCTTCGTTTCCTTCCAAATTCCTCCTCTTCTGTTCCTTCTCTTATTTAAGAGAAACCCTGCAAAACCGGATCAATACCTCAATTCCGACTCAAAGGGGGAACACATTTTAAAAATGACAGTTATTAATTTACTATAATTTTTCTTTATTATAAATTGAACTTTTTTTTTTTGCATCAAAGTTTGTACAAACTTTTTACATCGTTAGGATTTAATAAATAATTTGTCTGAAAACTTTATAAAACTTTTTTAAAAAGTCAAAATGGACATTTGTATACGTTTATTTGAGTCTTACTTACCGTCTGCTTATCAGAATACATATACTAATTGGAGATAGATCAGTAAGGTAGATATTGGAAAGAATTAAAAATCTTTGGGGATAAAGATTTAGAAACCATTTAGAGAGAACCACCTCACCATACCAGGCCAGGATTTGCTCCCCGACCTCCTCATCACAGACAAACCAGACAATACGAGACTTACGCCTTTGGCCCAAGTCTCTGTTGGTTAGTATCGTGAATATTTTAACACTCGTATGTTTTACTATTTAAATTGAAAAATGACACTGGGACACGGGAATCGAACCCGGGACCTCCGACTTAACCTTTGAATTCGATTCCCGTGTCCAGGTGTCAATTTTCATTCCAAATAATATGGTAATTACGTGACCTTAACCGTACTTGACAACTACAATAGCCTGGCTATTTAATCCGTCACCCGAATGTTTAATTTCAAAACGGAAAGTGGTTAGAATCCCGGCCGGTGCTTTGGAGGGGTGTTATCCTCAGAAGTGAGTTTTACATCATCACTCTTGACGAATGCTAGTTAGTTCCCACTTGGTTTGTCGGTTATCATCTCGAACACGGTACAAGATTCTCACATTCGCGCTGCATGTCCTGTCGAGAAATCCACATTTAAAATTGATTTGTTTTTAACCGTCTCAGTAGATCATATTGTAGTTAATTACTGCTACTGGCAGCATGATAAGCTCCTAGCCCAAATATAAGTCCTCTACTGATAATTATAATACCAACCCTACAATATGTTAAGATTTTTAAAATTGAATAGTTACTCATTGCTAAGTTTACGGTTACTCTAATCGTGTAGTCATTTGATATAATTTTTTGAAGGTATTTAACGTGCACTTTCTTACACCGATTATATCGGCACATTACTTACTAACTATCTCAAATATGGAGCAGACACAACTTCCAGACCCCGGGCAGATTAACTTCATCATTGTGAAAAAGGAAATCCACATTTCAACCATTTTTCACTTTTCAGTCTTTCAGAGAATCGAAGCCTGGATCTTTATCTCAGTAGGCAGCGAAGCTACCGACTGATATAAGGTGTCAGAACTCATAAAATAAAAGGAGGTATAGCCATGAAGGTACAACCGTGAGTAACGGTTCTTTTTGTTCACATTAAATGCGAGATGTAAGGGATTTATTTTTTATATTTTACTTACCAACATGTTTGCGTTTTATTTCGTGTTGAAAGGATCATCACTTACCGACTGCTACGTACACAGTATCGTACCAAGAGTTTGACGTCACTCAATAATTAATCACATTGGTTGCTATGGCAACGGTGCTGTTTGGTGATCTCAACAACTATGGGGCTAAGGGGTTTAAGGCTGTTTAGCAGCTGAATAAAATATGTAGATACAACTGCTATCAAGTGGATTTTCATTACGAAAAAAAAAAATCAGAGATTTTAATAAAAATATGATGGTACACCCTAAGCAGACAGACTAGATTAAACAAGTAGTTATGTGAACAGTAAATCTCGGACACTCCATGTTCTTATCGTTACTACAGTCTTACTATTATATCTGTGAACAGGTGCGGATTCGGGGTAAGGGGGGGGGGGTTCAAAGGGTCAGTTGATCCCCCTGTGAAAGATAGAAAATTAATTCAATAAACAAAATGAAAGCTCAAATTTTAGAAAGAAAATGCAACACAGATAAATGTTATACAATTTTTAATCTTCTTACTGCAGACACCTCTTAAGCCGGGTCCACACGTGCGTTATTCGTCCGCATTTATTCAATGGTCGACATGACTCACGTAAATGTGAAAAAAAAAAATTCGTTTCATGTGCGAATATTTGTCGTGCATTAGCGAGTAACGAGCACTGTTCCGCATAGAGACGGTAGACTTACCACACATCAAAGAAGACTAATAATCGCCTGAGAGCAGTTCATCCACGAATACCGAATATAGAATATGTGTGGACAGCAGGAGCGGTGGAACTGGGGGGGGACTCTGCCCCCCTGAAAATAATTTGCCCTTCCCTGGAATAAATTCCCTCCTAGATATATTTCATATCCTCTGATATCGAATATAAAGCTGAAACATGGCCTTAAATTAAACTCCAGATAATGTCTAGATGTATTTACTGTCAAAATTTTTTGCCGGGGAAGACCGTTTCAAATAACTACTAGACTAGAGGCATCTAACTGGCAGAAGAAGTTGAGGGAGGAAAGCTCTAAATAGCCTCCAAGGTCATTCAAATTTCACAAATGTCTTGGGGAGGATAATTCCAAATTCTGCATTTTTTTAAAATTTCCTAAAGAATTAATTTTCAAAATTTTATCGCTGGAAGACTACTTCAAAGATTATCTTTTAGAGGTATCTAATATCGTAAAAAATTAAAGTGAGGATCACTCTAAATAGCTTCGAGGGACATCCAAATTTCAAAAATTTCTTGGTGATGAACACTTTAAATGGCCTATAAAAGAATCTAATTTAAAAAAATCAAGTTGAAGACTATTCATAGCTCCTAGCGTGAAATATTTTTCAAAAAATTGTTGAAGGAGGGTCACTTCAAATAATTTATAAAAACTATCTGATTTTAAAAAATATGAGAGGATGACCACGGTTTAAAACATAGGCATACATAAGATCAAATATGAATGAGAAACTATTAAATGGCTTTAAACAGAAATCTAACATTGTAAGTAACTAGGTTATTTATAATTATGACCCCCCCCCCCCTATGAAAATGATCTGGATCCGCCTCTGTCTGTGAACAGTAGACCTCGCTCCCTCCATGTTAATATCGTCAACAGTCTTACTAGTAGTTCTGTGAACAGTAGACCTCGCTCTATCCATGTTATTATCGTTACTACAGTCTTACTAGTAGTTCTGTGAACAGTAGACCTCGCTCCCTCCATGTTATTATCGTTACTACAGTCTTACTAGTAGTTCTGTGAACAGTAGACCTCGCTCCCTCCATGTTATTATCGTTACTACAGTCTTACTAGTAGTTCTGTGAACAGTAGACCTAGCTCCCTCCATGTTATTATCGTTACTACAGTCTTACTAGTAGTTCTGTGAACAGTAGACCTCGCTACCTTCATGTTATTATCGTTACTACAGTCTTACTAGTAGTTCTGTGAACAGTAGACCTAGCTACCTTCATGTTCTTATCGTTACTACAGTCTTACTAGTAGTTCTGTGAACAGTAGACCTCGCTACCTTCATGTTATTATCGTTACTACAGTCTTACTAGTAGTTCTGTGAACAGTAGACCTAGCTCCCTCCATGTTATTATCGTTACTACAGTCTTACTAGTAGTTCTGTGAACAGTAGACCTCGCTACCTTCATGTTCTTATCGTTACTACAGTCTTACTAGTAGTTCTGTGAACAGTAGACCTAGCTCCCTCCATGTTATTATCGTTACTACAGTCTTACTAGTAGTTCTGTGAACAGTAGACCTCGCTACCTCCATGTTATTATCGTTACTACAGTCTTACTAGTAGTTCTGTGAACAGTAGACCTCGCTCTCTCCATGTTATTATCGTTACTACAGTCTTACTAGTAGTTCTGTGAACAGTAGACCTCCCTCCATGTTATTATCGTTACTACAGTCTTACTAGTAGTTCTGTGAACAGTAGACCTCGCTCTCTCCATGTTATTATCGTTACTACAGTCTTACTAGTAGTTCTGTGAACAGTAGACCTCGCTCTCTCCATGTTATTATCGTTACTACAGTCTTACTAGTAGTTCTGTGAACAGTAGACCTCGCTCCCTCCATGTTATTATCGTTACTACAGTCTTACTAGTAGTTCTGTGAACAGTAGACCTCGCTCCCTCCATGTTATTATCGTTACTACAGTCTTACTAGTAGTTCTGTGAACAGTAGACCTCGCTCCCTCCATGTTATTATTGTTACTACAGTCTTACTAGTATTCCCATTCGAATGCGGTTATAAAAGAGGTTTATCTGTGAGCCTATTTCTATATTGGTTTTTCAATACATCCAGGTAGTACAGAACAAAGGCTTCACTTGGAGTGCAACACGAACCTAAACCATCGAGACCACACACATCCTGAAATTGATGCAACCTTCGATTATGTCACTTTGGGAAGTGCTAGATAAATTTCTCGCGAGAGCTACCGAAAATGCCGTCGCGAGCCACCGGTGGCAACACCTGGTCTAAGGCGTCACTCTCGTGTTAGACTGTTCTACTGATGACGGAGATATCGGGTTTGAATCCTGGTCGGATCTGCTGTGAGTAGTTTTTCCTAAATGGTTTCTCACTCTCCTTCCAGTCAAATGCGGGTAGATTACCTCTAAGATGCTTCATTTCTCATCCCTACTTCATTAGATTAATTATCATAATATATGCGTACAGCCTGAACAGGTTATAGGACGCGGTGATAAAAAAAAATATGTGAAGGACCGGAAAAAATAATATTTAATTCCCCTAGATCCCTCCAAAAACTTTTAATTTCTTATGAGTGCGTCAGAAATAATTTCCGTTTTGTTTTATAAACTTTCCCATCAGGCAGTGAAGGTTGTAAAAGCACGTGCATCCAACATTTCTCAGCCATGAAGAGGTCATGTTGGTTATATATGTATATGCTCACATATGAGTGAGGGAATAATTTCCACCCCGTTTGACTGACGGCAGCTGGACGCATACACTGGAGCGTTATGATGTGATGTAAACACACCTCAGGAA
The DNA here is from genome assembly GCA_033556935.1 of Timema podura. Lineage (NCBI taxonomy): Eukaryota > Metazoa > Arthropoda > Insecta > Phasmatodea > Timematidae > Timema > Timema podura. The sequence goes on along the minus strand of JAVRXN010000014.1, from coordinate 14,104,745 downwards.
ATTTACAGCACACAGCGCTGGATTCAGTACGACAGCCAAGAGGAAGTAGAAGGCTGTTAGATAATATATTCTACGTTTTTACTTTCTCTCGAGCCCTAGGAGAAATAAAACTTTGTGATTGTCAAAAATATTGAATTTGAGGTACCCGCTTCAGTGGCCGCGTGGTCTAAGAAGCTACTCTCGCAGTAGGCTAAACTGCCGATGCTTGGGAGATCGATGTTCGAATCTCGGTCGGGTGTACTGAGGGTAGTTTTCACAAAATGGTTTTCCACTTTCACTCTATGCAAATGAGGATACACTTCCTATAAATATAACCTTTCTAATACCTAAAACCGTTAGCGTAATTAGTACAAAAGCGTATAACATAACACGAACGGGTAGTAAGACGTGGTGCTAAAAAAAACACGAGATTTTAATGGATGCAGACGTTTCTTGACTCCCTGAAACAGAAAAATCGTTTTTCGCAATGCCATAAGTCTGTCTGTTATTCAGCCTGGAGTCAAAACCATTTTACCGATCGGGATGAAACTCGGGGGTGTGGGGGGTAGGAACTAGGGGTTTTCCAAGTCTACCCAAAGGTTTTATTTTGATTTATCTAAAATTAAGCGTAATTTACTTAGGATTGAAATGAGGGAAAAAAATTGATTTATTTAAAATCAGCTTTAACGATTTTGATTAAAATTCGTTTCTAGGCACTGTCTAACAATAAAAATAAAATGGCCTATGTCATTTATCAGAGAATATGGATTTGAGGGTGCTTAACATAAGCGGATATCTCCAAATTTAATTATATCCCAGCAACTCTTTGAAACATGAAATAACTTATCGTTGCAATTTTGTAGTACTATTTAAAATGAAAAAACCTATAATTTAAACATATCTTTATAAAAGCAATAGTTTCCGAGCTATAAGCAAATACATTTTTTAAATGTAGGTATGGGAAATGGACAGTTAAAAACTTACGTAAATTTTTTTTCACTACGTCCTACTATCCAAGCTTATGTACTAATTACGATAGTGGTTTTAGGAATGGGAAGGCTATATTTATAGGAATTGTACCTGCAATTGCATGAAGGGAGAGTGAACAACAATTTTGGAAATATCCCCTCAGTACACTCGACTGAGATTCGAACCTCGTCCTCCCCGTCAACGGCAATCTAGTCTACTACGAAAGTAGCTTCGGTTGCGGGCACGGATATAATTAATAAACTCGATAATTATGAGCTTAAAAGGTTTTAAATTAGAAACTCCAAATGAGGGTTAAATCTCAACATTTACGAGACTAAACGCAAGAATATACTATTTATTGGTGATATAGAAAATTGCAATTTTTTATACGATATTGTGGCTCGAACCCTTACCTCCCCACCACTTGCGAGCGAGAATCGATTAACTTGACGTTCAGTCCGCGTACACACCGATGATAGTATATTCTCCTCGTGTACAATGTCAACGTGTACCGAAATCGTGACAGGAAAAGTAGGTTTAAAAGATACAAATTTTTTTCTCTCAAGGTTTTCAATGGAAAAATGTTACTATAAAATTGCTTTACCGGCACTGATACTATCTGTCAAACGTGACAGCTCGGCAAAGGAGTTGACGTATGCATACATTAAAGTAAAATCCAGTAAGGTTTAAAACCGACACATGTCTGTCTGTCTACCTTCACACCATGTTCTGAATATTGCCGTGTAGTTTTATTCTCCGTCGAGTCTCAGTACCAGGGATTTGCTAACGAAAGAAAAGTATCTATTTCGGCGACAGAGTAAACAGGAGATCTTATTCGAAAATCATATTTTCTACAGTTTTTTGAGTACGATCATGTTGATGGTATTTTTTTTAAATTAATTTTACTTATAATTTTTATACTTATAAAAGTAATAACGAATCTATATTTTGAATATTAAATTATTTTTTTTAGCATCGCGTCTTACTACACATTCGGGTTATACACTTATGTATTAATTAAGCTGATAGGTTATAGATTAATACGGTTGAATTTAAATAAAGTGTACCATCATTTACGTGGAGGGAGAATGGGAAACCATTTAAGATAAAATTACCTCAGTAGTACCCCCTGGGATTCGTGCCCCGACCGACAGATCAGACCAGATGATCTTGACACTTTAAACGCGTGCCCATTACTCAGTTAGTAGTGCATACCTAGATTTTTTTTTTACAAATATACATTTGAAGCAACTTTTTAAAAATACGTATTTTTTGCGGTCGAAATTTATAACTTTTTAATGTTACTAGCATTATTGTATAGGTATTGACAGTAAACTAACCAAAGCGACATCTGCAGATCCCATGAATTGACGTATGAATACGTGAAAGTATATATAATAGTCTTCGCTAGATGCCAGATATGTTCATTATTTAGAAAATCTGGGGTATTTTATAAGATTTTAGTAGGAAGGAACTTTTAGAAAATACACACATATTTTTTGCGATCAATAATGGTAACATTTTACTGTATTATAAGTTTTTATTAATAGGTATTAATATTAATTATCTATGAAAAATAGACAGTTGTAAATTACATAATTTTTACATAATTTTTTTAAATTAGTAACATTCATGACTCAAAAATGTTCCTCCCTGTATAGATTAAACTTTGGTACACCCAGATTTTACAACTCTCAAAAGGGCTCCAATAAGTCGGGAATGGACTGTACCCATTTGAAAACAGATGCTGGGAGCTTTGTGCACCAGATATCATGTAATATTCATCACAGACTGTTTCAGAGATCGATCTCCCCCCCACCCCACTCTTTACATTCAACTTACACGATTACCCTCCTGTGTGCCCACAGTCAGGAATAGTGTGACAGGTCCTGGCTTCAATGCTCGGAGAGATCAGAGGAGTTTTGTGTGTCGCAAGATATTGAGATACAGTTATCTGTGTGCCTTTTAGTTTCGTTCTTAAGGACGGACATGTGACCATCATTTTCAAATTTAATATGAACTAGACCCGCTTCGGTGACCGCGTGGACTAACGCGCTACTTTCGCATTAGACTAGACTGCCGATGACGGGGAGATTGAGGTTCGAATCCCGGTCAGGTGTACTGAGAGGGGTTTTTCCAAAATTGTTTTCCACTCTCCTTCCACGCAACTGTGGGTACAATTTATATAAATACATAGCCTTTTTAATCATCAGCATAAGTAATTAGTACATAAGTGTACAGTATAAACCGAACGGGTAGTAAGACGTGGTGCTAAAAAGATGGACTAGCATCGAAGTACCAGACGTTCCCTAGGATAAATATTTAGGGTAAAAAGTGTAAAAAGGACAAATAGAATTTTAAAAAAAGTAAGAAATGGAAAAGGTTGATAAGTAAACCTAATCAAAATTTTGAAATTCCAACTTCGAGGTGCACATGTTCGTTCTCAGATGCTATAATTTTTAAAATTTCACCCTCTCGTGCGGTAGATATCGCTCAACTCTCATGGCAGACAAACTCTTCACTTTATTAATATAGAAGAAGAAAAGATATATGGATGGATCTACAATTAATGTTTAAACGTATTCTTAAAACCTAAAAAGTTGGTACATCAGTACAATAATATATTGTTTATAAAATTATCTTGAAATATATCATCCCAAGTCTTGCACGATAGTGACTGTTCGACCCGAGGGTTGGTCCTGATATGCTCCCCATCCGTCTGGAGCTGTCCGTGCACTCAGCATTTCGGCCGGTTAGTGTTTACCACACCATCTGAGAGGAAGCACATGTGTGTTAGGGAGGTCCTGAAAGTGACGGTAGTTCCCGTTGCTTTCCGCACTGGATTTCTACAAGCGAGCGAGAAATACCCTACACATTCTGCCGGGAAGGTTTATTCACACAACTTCCAGGGACCTTTTGTATGCCATATTCAATATGGGACCTATGCCTTTACTTCCCTTCCGAAGGAAGTTGTGCTACGGATTTTTATCACCCAAGAAAGAAATTTCCGGAGACCCCGACTGTGTTTGAACACCCCCCCCCCCCCCCCGAACATCGGGTTCCGAGGAGAGTACTTTACACCAAGATCACTGAGATCTACAAAATATGAATACATTTCTTCAACATTTATAACATTTATTGTATTAAGAATTAATAGCCAGAGCTATTATTTATGCTTATTAGTGGGAAATTACTCCACAAGATATTATATTTTAAAATTTACTGTATTATTAGTGTTATTTTTTATCGTTATAATACTACCTAAAAATAGTAAGAACTGAATATCATGTGACTTCTCGTATGAAATTAGTATTAGCAAACTACTATAACATATATTGTCCTTCCTACAATGTTCCCGCTGTAACCACATCAAGGAACACACACCCAATCAGTGGTGGGGAACATTATTTGCATAGGAGAGGGCAATCAACCAATGAGGGATATTTGAGGAGCCTCTCCTTCCCAAGCCGAAGGGGATCCGGAAGTCCTTTACTGGCAAATATTTAACAATTAGATGCCCATTCAAGATAATTAGAACATTTTGGTGGAACACGAAGAAATTGCGCTAAAATATTGTGGTTTTAAGAAATGCGGCTACCCACTTGTGTATAATATATAATATATAAAATTTTATCGGGCGCATCTTCTTAATTTAAAAGCTGGGAAATGGGCCATGGTGGTCTTGGGGTAAAGTGCACGTAACAGGACACGACGTTCACGGTTTCAAATCCGTCCGAGGTCAACGGATTTTACTGAGCAATGAAAATCCAAAGGGTGACCTAGGTGGTCTAGGGGTAAGGTGTTGGAGTTCTGTGCGGAGGGTCCGGGTTTCAATCCTCGGTCCGGCACATATTTATCTGATTGCCAAACCCTTCCTTCACCTCTGACAAGACGTGTATTAATCACAACTTGTGAATGTGTGGAATGCCAGGCCTCCACCGTGGTTCGGATCCCACGTTAAACTGTAGGTCTCCATTTCATCTCACAATTCGCCCTACCATTGCACATTAGCGTAAAGTGCGTTAACCGAACGGGTAGTAAGACGGTGTGCTATATAATAATAATATAATAATAAATAATAATAATAATAATAATAAAATCCAAAGCACAACTTCCATCGGAAGGGAAGTAAAGCCGTCGGCGGTCCCACGCCAATTGTGGCATGTAAAACAACCATGAAAGGTATGTGAAAATACCTTTCCAGGCAAAATTGGTAGGCCCTTTTGCACTCGTTCATAGAAATTCTCGTGTTATGATATAATCAGTCGGTTCAGAAAGTTAAATACCTCATATTAATGAAATAATTTTTTTTTCTTTAACTGTTCTTCTTACCACATCCTTCCTTACCCTAGTTTGTGAATCGTGTTTTGATATGTTTGAAAAGTGTTGGATGAATACCAAATATAACAGTTTCTTAAACTTATCACAGTAACAAAGCCAACGTTAAACTAGACTTTTTGTTACTCAAATCTGTTACAAAGCTTTGAATCGTTTTGACTCTATAATAATATCTCTTTCCCACAAGTATTCAAGCTCGTTTTAGTAACTTCTATAGAGATCCTTTTTGTGATGCGAGTCACCGCCAACGACGGAAGAGGCGGAAATTAAGTTTGCAACTGGTTTTTGTTGTTGCGGGTTCACACGTTCACCGGGAAACAATAGCAGAGCAGAACAGTGATCACGTGACTGAGCTCTAAGCCAATCACCGAGGATATCGGCGCAATCTGAGCTGTCCGCACTGCTAGACTTGGTGTTGTTTCAACTTTCTCGATTACTGAGAGATATAATCTGCTTGAGAGACCCAAACAAGTTTCAAAATCAACCGAATAAATTCGTGCTTACGCGCCTTCACAGTGCGATACAAGCAGACAACTGGATCTACTGTCATGATATGATTTGATATAACTCCTTAAATGAAAAGAGTGTGTGGTGTTCTCGTTCTGTGTTGATTTGTTTCACTGTACATCACAGTATTTGTAAAACATCTACATCATCTTTAAAGAACTGTTTTTTTTTTAGCAGCACCGCGTTTTAATTTCTGTTCGGGCAGTGCGCATAATACGTACTAACTACGCTAATGCGTTGGATATAAAGAAAGTTGAGTTTAAAGGAAGTTCTCGAATTTGCGTGTAGTGAGGATGGAAAACACAATTTTGGAAAAATCACCATCAATATACACTCGACCAGGATTGGCCAATCTCATCACCAGCAGTCCAAACTATTGCGAGAGTGATACCTTAGACCAGGGGTCCCCAAACTTTATCGAGCAGAGGGGCACATTAGGATATTCAGAGACTCGATTCAGAGACAACACACACACAAATGTATACAGCAAAAACTAACTAAACATGAATAAGAAGCTGATCAGCCACATAATTACACATTTACCTCTCCAAATCGGAAACGTTCCTCAGCTCCTCCTCATAGCAGACACTTTATAAAACGTTTCTCTGCTCCTCCTCTTAGCAGACACTTTATGAAACGTTCCTCAGCTCCTTTAGAAGACACTTTATGAAACTTTTCCTCAGCTCCTCCTCCTCTTAGCAAACACTTTATGAAACGTTCCTCAGCTCCTCCCCTCAACAGCACTTTATGAAACGTTCCTCAGTTCCTCCTCTTAGCAGACATTTATGAAACGTTCCTCAGCTCCTCCCCTCAACAGCACTTTATGAAACGTTCCTCAGTTCCTCCTCTTAGCAGACATTTTATGAAAGTTCCTGGCTCCTCCTCTTAGCAGACACTTATGAAACGTTCCTCACTCCTCTTTTAGCAGACACTTTATGAAACGTTCTCAGCTCCTCCTCACAGCACTTTATGAACGTTCCTAGTTCCTCCTTTAGCAGACATTTTATGAACGTTCCTTGGCTCTCCTCTTAGCAGACACTTTATGAAACGTTCCTCAGCTCCTCCTTTTAGCAACCTTATGGAACGTTCCTTGGCTCCTCCTCTTAGCAGACACTTTATAAAACGTTCTTCAGCTCCTCCCCTCAACAGCACTTTATGAAACGCGGCCAGATAATTCTGAGAAGCTGTGCATCACAGTAGGTTTGTTTTGATATGTGGTTCCAATACTGTATTTTGTGTACTGCATACATTTTGGTATTTGTAATTGAAATTTTTTCCCCCTTTTGTTTTATTCGTCAAAGCGTCTGCGGGCCGTAGTTTGGGCAGCCCTGCCTTGGACCATGTGACCACCTAAGCGGGTCTTAAATTTTTCACCAAATAAATGAAATGTTGATAATCAGTTGTTTCTAGTTTTCTTTGGAAGGTATCATGAGTCAAAATACCATTTTCTGCTGGCGTATGGATTTCTGCGCCACTCAAGCAGACTCCGATCTTCTTTTTTTTCGGTGAAAGTGTGAATCAAGCCTCAGAGTGTGCTTTAGATGTTTTTTTAATGCCTCCTCTTGAATCAATCTCCTCCAGCCGCTATCTGAACGTGTTCCGGTGCCGCTTTTAACATCGTGCGTCGTCGCAAAACAATGGGCCCTGTCATCTTCTTTGTGCACGGAGCAGGTAGAGGGGTGGTCGGATAGAGGGGTATGTGATAGTGAGCTTGTCTCTGACCCACGATGCCCGAGGTCAAATTATCGTCTGAGGATTTTTTTCTCTCCGATGTGATTTACTCATATTTTTCCCAAGTGATCATAGGGGATTTTACTAAAAAATTTACCTTTTACCTTTTTTCTTTAAGGTGAGGTGGAGGGAAATACGAGTTAAGGTCAATATTCTTGCAGCTTTTTTAAGCAGAAAATCCATCTTATTTTTAGTCAAAGTGAAGTAAAAATGGCTTTCATTAAACACGCATAGTTTAGTTGTATACGTCTAGTGATCTCAATAGTGATCGCCTCTGTGGTCTAGTGGTCAGAGTTTCTAGGTCATAGGTCCCGGGCTCGACCCCCAGCGCTTCCATATTTTATGTAAACAATTGGGTCTGGGACGGGGTCAACCCAGCCTCGTTAGGACAATTGAAGAGCTACTTGAATAAAGAAGTAGCGGTTCCGGTCTAGAAATCTGAGATTAATGGCTGGAGTTTTCGTTGTGCTGACCACAAGACACCCTCTATCAGCAAATGTTGGCACTATCATCGCCAACAGACTGCGGCCGTTCGGTTGGTATATCTCGATTGTGAGCTGACGCTATAGAATAATCTTAACAGTTCTTGAATATCAAAACAGAGTGGAATTCGAACAGAAACTTTTTAAATCAAGAGAAAAATTACTGTTTAAATTCAATTAAGTTAATGACAAATATTCAGGAACTTTTGAGCTTACTATATGTAGAAAACTAAACTTAAAGTAACTACTTTATTGTAACCGTCTCAGAGGTACGATAGCTCGTCCATCTTGTTTTGTAATGTAAATATTGCCGAAATAGATCGCCAGTTGTCAGCAACAACACCAAACAATAACAGCAATTCCAAACAACATACACAATATGTTTAATTAATTCAGTGCAGAGTAAGTTTGCTACGGCATGTAATAAAACAATAACTATTGTGACCCAAAAGGACCTAATTGCTGTTGATTGGTCGGGGACTAAACCGTTGAAGGGTAATAGACCCCTTCCTGGCGATTAAGGTGTGGCAGAAGGGAGCGCGAGTAATTTTACAGTTTTTATAACATTACATTTTTTTGGCCAAAATAAATCAAATATTTCTCCAGTAGCAACATATAGTTTAGTTTTCTGCATATGCTAATATCAACAGATCTTGAATATCTGTCAAGGGTGTCCTGGAATTTTGTCAAAACTTTTTAAATAAAGAGAAAAAGTTTTGACAAAACTCCAGGACACCCTTGAAATATATTCAAGATCCGTTGCTATTAGCATGTTGCTACTGGAGAAATATTTGATTTATTTTGGCAAAAAAATTTCTATTATATAAAAACTGTAAAAATACTTTCACTCCCATCGGCCGCACCTTAAATAAGTCTGTATTTTGTCTAGCAAGAAGCTAAGAAGTTCGGAAGCTCGGATGTCATTACGCTTGCGGAATCTCTTAATGTCGGAGGCTAGATTTCGTGTTACTTATTTACAGAGTCAATACCAGTAGTAACCGGCCTCGTGATGTAGTGGTCAGTGTACCTGGATACGAGCCTAGGGGTCCCGAGTTTGATTCCCGGCTGGTACCTTGGGTAAGTTTCCCGAAAGGGGAATTACCCCAACGGTCACCAGGGTTTGGTTGGTTAGGTTTAAGTTAGGGTTAATTGTTGCCACTGTTTCCACTGGTTACATACCCTCATACTCATTATCACCATCATCTCATCTCATCGGGACATGAAAAGAGCCTCCACGGAAAGGATGTACGATTAGTACATTCGGGCGTCCCCTGAGCAATGGCTTTAGTACTGGCTAATATTTCCACTACTGGGCTACGATTGATGTAGCCCAGACGTAAATTATTATTATTATTACTACCAGTAGTACAGTACGTAGGAGCCGTGAACGAAAGCCACAATGCAATGACATGAACGAGTACGATCGTACCTTCCTGTATCGACCCAGGTCCTACTTACTCTAGTACAGGTTGCTGACACGACGGTCACACTTATTAGCCATCACTTATTTTAGGGGTGACCTGGTAGTCTAGGGGTAAGGTGTCAGACTTCCGGGGTTGGGGGGACCGGGGTTCAATCCTCGGTCCCGGCACAGATTTATCTGACTGCCAAACCCTTCCTTCACCTCTGACAAGACGTGTATTAATCACAACTTGTGAATGTGAGGAATGCCAGGCCTCCACCGTGGTTCGGATCCCACGTTAAACTGTAGGTCCTCCATTTCATCTCACAATCACCCTGCACATTACACATTAGCGTAAGTTCGTACAACCTGAACGGTTAGTAAGACGTGGTGCTAATAATATTAATAATAATAATAATTTTATTTTAGTCATGACTATCAACACCTTTTTTCATACGTTTGTAATATACTCCATTCAGTACTTTTTTTTTTACAATAAAACCCTTAGAAACCACTTTCGTTTCCCTTATCTCAACAGCTCCTTACCCTTTCCTAGCGACCGTCCCTGACAAGAAGCGCCCAGTGGGAGGCAGGCTGTGATAGAAACAATGTTACTTATTTTGACAGCAAAAAAAAGTTTTTTTTACTATAAAAACTGCAAAAGAAAACAACGGAGTTTAACTCGTGCCCTATAACCATCTTGCTTAATTCATTAGAGAAATATACACTGAAATAACAATCAAAATCTTATTCTTTTAATCACCGCGACTCACTAACCTTTCGGGTTGTGTACATTTATTTTAATGGCGCTAATATGATGAGGATGGAAGGATTTATAGGAAGTGTAGCTGCGTTAGCGTGTAGAGTTAGTGCGAAGCCATTTAGGAAAAGTAAAATAGTCTGGTTCACTTGGCTGGGATCTGAACCCTGACCTTTCCTTCACCAGAAAATAATACTAAATGAGCTTGACTGCTTGTCCACTTGCGCGGGTATGATGGCAACCATCCCTAAATAAACAATGAGGTAGTCTCTCTGAAATATACGACGTGTGTAGGTGTACATTCACATGGTTATTAATCTCATTCTTACCCACCTCGGTGACCACATGGTCTAAGGCGTCAATCTGGCAATAGGACTGCCGAAGATGAGCAGATCGGGGTTCTAATCCCGGTCAGATGTACCGAGGATGGCTTTCCACTCTCACTCTAATCAAATGCGGTTACACTTACTCTAAATTCAACATTGCTTGTTTTAACACACTAGCGTAATTAGTACATGTGCGTGTAGCCCGAAAGGGTAGTAAGTCGCGGTGCTAAAGAGAAAAGAGAATAATTTATCCTTGTATTAGAAATAGCTAAGTTTAACAATTAGAACAAAGTTTTTTCAGAAAATTATTTGTGCACGTAGGAATTATATTTTGCAACAATTTGGCCGATTTTTAAAATTATGAATATATCTATAGAATAAAAATAAGTGAGTATTCAACCCAAATGTGCTAAGTTATCATTCTGTTGTAGCGCACGCACTAGCCTTCTGGTCGGTTAGTGACGCCCGCCCGCTTTATATGAGAGAAAGAATATATACTGGTGAAGTCGTGAAGTGCGGTATTTTCCCGTTATTTTCCGCACAGAATTCAACGAGCGAGCTAGAAAGAACGTATGAATATTGTTGGGAAAGGAATCTCACATACCATTCCAGGGTTCTCTTACATGCGACTGAAGAAGACTTTACTTCCCCTTCAAAGGAATTTTTGCTACGGATTTTCATCGCTCGGTTAAAATCTGTTGACCCAGAATGGGTTTGAACCCGCAAACATTGGATCCTGAGGCGAGCACCAAAGTTGGATTTAAAAAAAAAAATCAACGTGTCTTACTAGCTGTTCAGGTCATACGCATGTAAGATAATTACTCTAATGGGGTAGGGATGAGGAAGGAAGCATTTTAGAGGTGACCTACCCACAATTGCGTGGAAGGAGCGTGGGAAATAATTTAGGAAATAAACCTCACTAGACCCGAACAGGATTAGAACCCCGATCTTCCCGTCATCAGCAGGTTAGTCTAACATGAAAGTGAAGCCTTAGACCATTCGGAAACTGAAGCGGGTGACATTTTTGTTGAGTGTGGACGAAAGTCTTGAAACACACGTCAGTAGAATGTTTGCAACAGGATCATGAAACTATGTTTGTGAAAGGACCACTCCCATTCCCTGCCTGTAAAGATGGTTACTGTCGAGAATATAGATATATACATCCGAATGTATGTAACTCACGTCGGCTGGTATAAAGTTGAGCTTTTCGATCGACTTCATCACATACGTGAACGGAAAAACGGATTGGATTTGAGTCGAAGCGCCTGACAATAAAAGTTTCAGTCGCGTCCCCGTACATGTAATCCAGTCTCTAAAGTTGAATTCAATCATAAGATGTTGAATAGTTTTAACGCAAGATGTCCCCCTTGCCCTTTTGGGGCTAAGTCAATATTGTTGGAAGCGTTAGTGCTTTTGATGAATACCAGCCCATCTGAGGGATTTTTGATTCGAATCACGGAAACTAATTTAACCTAAAACAGCTCGCATAACATTATCAACCAGCCACAGCACCAGATTATAGTTGGTCGTATTTCACCTCAAGAACGCCTTGTGGTCTAGTAGACATAGTTCCTGGTTACGAATCCAGAGGTCTCGGGTTCTATCCTCGGACTTCCGATTTTCAGTGAACCAGTGGGTATGGAACGGTATAAACTCAGCCTCATGCAGGACAAATGAGGAGCTAATTGAATGAAAAAGCGTCTCCACTCTGAAAACTGATATCAACTTTCAGAAAATTCACTGTGCTGACCACATGACACCTTCTATCTACAGAAGTGGGCACTATCATCGCCAACAGACGGTGGCTGCTGGTTTGTATGGCTTGATTGCGGGCTGACGCCATGGAGTTTTTTTTTAAATATTTCACCGCATCTTATTACGGACTATACAAACACACATCAATTAGCTAGTGGCGTAAGAAGGAGAAAAGTAGGATTTAGAGGAAATGTACCCGAATTTTTACCATGAGGGTAGCGGAAAAATATTTAGAGATAAACACCCTCGATACAACCCTTCCAGGATACGAACCCCACCTCCCCGTCATGGCAAACAGAACAAATCAGCTTCACATTTCAAATGGTTGCCCATGGCTCGGATAGGATATAATTATTTGTAAAAAAAAAAAAAAAGAAGAGCACAGACACTAAATTACTACCTGATAAGATGTTCACGTCGTTTAGGGTGTAACTCCAGCGATATACCGGTTTGCTGGTGGGGAGGAAAGATCAAGGTTCGTATCTCAACCAGATACACTAGGGGGTGATTCACCACGTGTGATTTATTACTTTATTTTTCTCATCCCCTTCCTCGTATTAATGTGGGTGCGTATTTTATAAACAACCGACCTCACCGCAAACCTTAGATTAAGAGTTCGATCGCCCTTAAAATAGCTTTGGTGGTGGCTTGATCTAACTTGTCACTCTCGTGTAGTCTGGCTTAGCTGGTGATCGGGATTCGAATCCTGGTCGGGTTTACCGAGGGTGATTTTCCTAAATGTTTTCTCACTTTTCTCCACGCAATACAGGTATATTTACACTAAAATTCTACCTTTTCCAGAAATGTAATTAATAATAATATTGCGCGTCTGAGCTACATCACTCGTAGCCCAGTTTGTGGAAAGATCATCCAGTACTAATGTACCGTTGTACAAGGGACGCCCGAATGTACTGATCGTACATTCCTTTCCATGTCCCGATGAGATGAGGTGATGGTGATAGTGAGTATGAGGTGTGGAAACATACCTAACTTAAGGTAATTAACGAAACCCCTGGTTACCTTATGGGATAATTCCCCTTTCAGGAAAAATACCCAAGGTTCCAGTTGGGATTCGAACCTAGGACGCCTAGTATGGTAGCCAGGTGTACGACCACTACAAAATGGGGCTGGTTAACTTAATGAATGTAAACGTATAACCCAAACGGTCACTAAGACTAGTGCAATAAAAAAAAGTGTTAAATGTACAAATCAAAAAGTAAATTATTTTAGTGACCACTCGATACCATTAAGCCCCTCTTCCTAGCCACGCCACCTCGAGGACTGACTCTAGTCGAAATCTAATCAAGATAATATCTCTCTTGTCGTGAGCGCCATGTTGACGTGGTCACATGTGCCGTAGTAAGGGTTCACCCCCCCCCCTCCCAATTCCCGCTTCCTCTCACTAATTAGATAAGTCCCGCTTGGCTCAAGAGACATGCCCCGCGATAACGTTGTCCATGGTTCGGAGAAGGATGTAGGGACGGATGGACGGACATAAACGCGGCCGTCCTAGGAGCCATCCATAAATTCACGTTGTTTTTTTTTACCTCCTAGCTCCTCTTGCCCCAAGTAACACCAAGTAGACATTTATCCTGACCCCTCTCCCCGCTCTAACCTGTGTTACGTAACTTTTCACATGACGAGTGAGTGTCATTATTTAATAGGGACACTTTTTGTTTCACTAGAGAAGAGAGAGGGGACTAAGATTTAATTAATACAACTCAAAATCCATTTTAAATCCTGAATATAAATGATTTCGAAGAATTTTATAACAATACCTTATTATTTTTATTTATGAAAAATCATATTATTTTTTTCAACCTAGAATTTAAGTTTTAAGATCTGTGTTACGTAACACACCCTCCTCTCTATGTAAACCACCAAGTAGACATTATAACTCCCCTTCTCTTTCAACAGCGTTACGTAGTTTATGGATGATCTCTTAGTTATAGGCTAAAGTGTGAACTGTGACAAACTCCTCTTGGAGTGACGTCACTGGACTTAGAAATCTGCCGTTACTTTACGGAGAATTGTGTGCAATATCTCACGTTTTCTTTCACTAACGACGTTGCGTACTTGGTAAATTCAAATCTATTTCTCGAAGCTGGTTGCATCTTAGCTCGACGCACCTAACACTCTAACCCAATCACACTTAGACGTCAATGCATTTAAACAGAAAGGGAGGGAATAAACTGGGCAATTCGCACTGCGACCGGTCTCTTGTATATTTGCTGATAATACTTCCCCTATTCCTCTGACGAGTATACACACCAACTCTACAATTTGTACCTTGATAGCGTTAACTTGCATTTCAAAACTAGCTTTAGGCCTAACTTGTCTACTAGTCTGGATAGGCAGATGCTTCCACGCATCTTTTTAATCTACAATTTGGCAGGAAGTTTCGTACTGACTATTTTCGTGAAAAGATTCATTAGCTGTAGACGATTTAAAAAAATTTTTAAAAAACTAATCTAGTATGAACAAAAATATTGTGACAATGTAACACTATTTTTTAGAATTATTTAAGAATTTTTGCTTTTTATTTCACTGGTACATCTTTAAAACTCGCCGATTAATTCATTAACATGGGGAAATCCTATATTGACTTGTCGCTACGTCACAGAAAGGAAACGTCTTTTTAAAAAAACTTATTTGTCAATTTGAATTACATTTGTTTGGAATTATTGTCATTCTAAGTTAGTTTTACGTGTATCCTTCAAGTAAAATGTATTTTAAAGGTGGGACAAATATAGTATATCAAAATAATTATTATGAATTATATTTAAAGGCCGCAGAAGAATAGTGGTAAGTCGAATTTTAACTCAAATTGCTGCAATTTGTTCGACAGCCATGTTAACTTTATAATATGCACTTTAGATTATAATTGAAAGATGTAGCTGTCATATTTAAATTTAATACTTGAAATAATATTATTTTAGGGTCTTGATGTGGTTTTAAATATAAAAGCTGTTTTGAAATATGTGTGTAATGTTATTTTCTCATCTTCCATCTCCCCCCCCCCCCCCCCCGACTCTCACTTCTCCCATTTTATATTTACATCATTTGGTGTTATAGATAGATTATGTAGAATTCAAAAATATAATTTGAATATATTATCTTGAAAATGATATAAACGGCATTGTTTTGAAGCCTAGTAAATTGCATTGTTTTGTTAAGTCAAGGGTCTTGGGTGAATATTAAGTGTCTAGTAATATATATTTAACACATATATCTAGATGGAATAAATGTTTTTATTTACTAAAGACGGCCATGGCCTAATGGATGGGTCTGTCAGAAGAGGGGTGGGGAGTTTGAGGTTTTAACTCATTGTATCTGCGCAATGGCTAAAACGTGAGGTCATAATAAGAAACAGCTGATTAGAGCAGTGGTTTCCATCCCTTTTACGTTATCTCAACTCCTCGGAGAGAGAAGTATTGTAATCGTCAAAAAAAAATCAAACTAGAGATCTTGATAAATGTTGACGGTTTCATGACTCTCTGAAAGCGATAAAGTGAGTTTCACAATGCCGTCAGTCAGTCTGTCTGTCTGTCTGTCTGTTTGTACCTCGGGCTAGAGCCAAAACCATTTTACCGATAGGGCTAAAACTTGGGTTTTCATAAGGTCCCCCCGGGGAATTTTTGGAATTAGATATCTAGCCCTAAAATTAAGGGTAGTTTACTGAAGGGCAAAAACAGTAAAAAAAAAAATTATGTTCTCGCAATCCGCTCTAATGATTTCTATTAAATTTTATAACTTGGAATGGTTTAACATTTAAAAAATCCCCTTTCCCTATGAAAATGACTTTAAGGATATTTTACTCAAGCACACATTTCCTATTTTGATCATATCCTCACAAATATTTGAGAGAATATATAACTTATCATTGTAAAGTTGTTACGGTACTGTTGAATATAAAAATATTTTATTTGAAATATACTTTTATAAACCCAATAGTTTCTGAGCTGTAAATGAATATGTATACATCATGGAGCTCTTTGAAAACAGAAATTGATTGTAATGATCTTTTATGGAGTGTTTTTGCAACAATGTATTCACAAATCTTACTAGTATTTAGTAAATGTCTCTCTTTTAAGACAAAAGGGAAAGTCTGTGCCGTGCACCGTACCATTTATTTAGTGCTGTGTGCTCTCTTATTTGTAATCCATTATTTCAAATACCAAAGAGTTTGATTTAATAAATAAATAAATAATTCTTTTAAGCCCTTTCCCATAGTCGTACTAGCGTTTTTTTTTAAAAACTAATTACTTAACTTTAGAATGTAGTGTATTATTTTGTTTCAAAATACTTATTTAACTTGCTTCAGCTACAAAATTCAGTAGGCGCCCACAAATTGTATTCAGAACAAACTTTTACAAAGTCACATGTCACTTAGGTAAAATTTACTTTCAGTGTGTTCATGAAAAACTCCATATAAATATATAAAAATTAATCTTTTAATTAAAATACATATATTTGTCATCATCAACTGTTTCCAGCCTGTGGCCGGGTCAGTTTAGTAAAATGTCTCCAACTTCTCTCTCTTCCACCACTCTTCCTCCTTTAATTTCTTCCATTCTTCTCTCACTTGAACACTTACTGTTATCTGCTCCTCCCATCTCTTTCTTGGCCTCCCTTGCGGTCTTTTCCCTACATACTTCACTTCCAACATGCCCATACCATCTCAGTTTTGCTTCCTCTACAATCTCATGTACTTCCTGTACTCCTACTCAGAGCGAGAAAAGGAGGGAAATTCCAATTTTAGCTCCAATTGAGTTTGTGCTGCAATCTATCAGACAATCATGAGACCTTTCTAATGTACTTTATATTATGGTTAAGAGAGGTTTCTGTCATATTTAAATATTAGGGAAAAAAAGTATTTGCTGGGGTTCTTAAAGTGGGATGCTAGTGAGCGAAAGCTTAGTGCATTAATTTTCAGTTTTTATAGCATAAACATTTTTTTGGCCAAAATAGATCAAATATTTCTTCTATAGAAACATAGAGTTATGTTTTCTGCACATGATAATCTCAACAGTTCTTGAATATCTGTCATGAGCATAGCGGCATTTGG
This sequence comes from Timema podura, assembly GCA_033556935.1. Lineage (NCBI taxonomy): Eukaryota > Metazoa > Arthropoda > Insecta > Phasmatodea > Timematidae > Timema > Timema podura. Next base: position 14,087,428 of record JAVRXN010000014.1, on the reverse strand, counting down.
TGACAAACCTTTTAAATGAAGATAAAAAGTTGTCACTAAATTCCAGGACACCCTTCCTTGACAGATATTAAAGAACTGTTGAGATTAGCATGCACCGAAAACTTAACTCTATGTTTCTATAGAAGAAATATTTGATTTATTTTGGACAAAAAAAGTTTATGCTATAAAAACTTCGAAAATACTGCCCTAAACTCACGCTCACTAGCACCCCACCTTAAGGGGTTTTCGATATAAAAGTTGTACTGAAACTTGTGTGTAACGTGTTACTTTCCCCTGTACCCTTCATTTTTCATACTTACTTTCACATATTCATATGTCAAGTCGCTTAATCTGCAGTTGTCACTTTTGATAGATGTTATCAATTTAATATATAAAATAGCAACACTAGTATAGTAAATTGTATCAATGTTGACCTCAAATATGTTCGTATTTTATAAAGGACTCTTTATATTGACATAGGACTGTTATCTCAATGTAAGGTGTTTTTTGTTTTAGCAACGCTTCTTACTACCCGCTCGGGTTATACGCTTAGCAATAGCTTGAATATGAGGTTGTTGCCCTATCGGTGTGAGGAGGGAAAGTCAAGTTTGCGAGATGAGACAGAATTCGGGGGATAAGTCGAGACAGAGAAAGAATTGAGAAGAGTGAGGAAGAGAAAGAAAGGGGAAAGGTAAGTGACCGTAGCCGAGAGTAAGAAAGAGAGAAAAATAAGCTCTGAGCTGCCTGCAAAGGATCGATACTCGACACACTCTGTACCCCCCTTTCCAGCGTCTCTTTTCCACCCGAGTGTCACGACAATCTTTGCAGCTTTCCTATTTCACCATCAACCTCCTCACCGGCCGAGAGCGTCAAGGCGGTAAACAGCAGCTCTTGACAAGAAGCGCAATGAGAGAGAGAGAGAAAACTCCGCTGTACGCTCTCACTCGTAAATTGACATAACTGCTGTTGAGAACAGTTCAAAACGATTCTCTTCACTGAAATTTGGTGAAGGCACCCATTGCCCTAACTTTGGGTCAGAGTGGAATGTCCGTTTTGGTAATTTTGGGGAGTCTATAGAGCGCTGGAGTCGTGCCTTCCTTAGGTACAAACCAGTTTTCATGGGAAGGGCCTTCTCTCACAGCCAGAAAAGTTACTATACCTACGTTCACATATTCATATGTCAAGTCATCTGATCTGGAGCACCTTAGCTCAGTCGATAGTATGTCTGTCTACTGAACTAAGGTTCCCGGGCTCGATACCCGGCATGGCTGAAAATGTATCATTGATGAAATGTGGGTTTACCCTCTCACATTGATGAATTAACGGCCAGGGACTGTTTGTTGTGCCTATCCTAGTCTTAATTTAGATTAAAAGACATATGAAGCTTTGACAAGCCTAGCAAGCCGGTAGCGGGGAATATATGGTTTGGATAAAATACCGACCCAGGCAATAGGATGGAAGCAGTAATGGGTGTAAAAATGTGATCTGGAGGGTTCACTTTTGATAGCTATTCCAATACCTATAAAATAAACATTATTAAGATAGTAACCCACTTCGGTGGCCGCATAGTCTGAGGAGTCACTCTCTCAATATAGTAGACTGCCGACGACGGGGAAATCGGGGGTTGATCTCAGTACGCAGGGCTGTTTTCCACTCCCCCTACATGCAAATGCGAATATGTTTCCTCTAAATTCAACCTTCCTCATCCCTAACACATTAGAGTAATTAGTAAATATGCGTGTTGCCCGAATGAATAGTAAAACGTGGTGTATTATATTTATATATAATATGATTAAATGTCATCAATTTTACCCACGAAAAAATATGTATTTTATAAAGAGTCTTCCAGTGAAATTTGGTCTGTAACATCGATTTGGTTTATTTACGTCTAGAGGAAAGAAAAAAACCACCTTGTTTTTAGGACACTAATTTCAAATTAAATGCTACAAAATTGTCAATTTGAAATAATAAGCCAGACTTATTCAATCATATCGATTATAGATTTGTCCAACCAATAACCAGGGAATATTAGCTCTGATTGGTTTGGGAAGAGTCAGTTGCCAGTAAAGTATATATATATATATATAGTTATATATAATATATATAACTCAAATTCTTTCATCACGCATTTAGCACCGCGTCTTACTACCCATTCGGATTATACGCCTATGTACTAATTATTCTAAAGTCCTAGTGATGTGGAAGGATTAATTTAGAGGAAGTCTACCAGCATTTGCGTGAGGAGAGATTGGGAAACCCTTTAGGAAAATCAGTCTCAGTATATTCGATCGGAATCGAACCATGATCTCCCCGTCGCCAGTATAGTATATTGCAAGAGCGACGCCTTGTACCATACAGCCACCGAATCGATTCGAATCGCAGTTGATGGCTTTTGTAGCTACAGCTCAATCGTCCACGTCGGGTTAAAGAGTTTTTATACACCTTACGCTTAAACGTCAGTTGAATAAAGCAGTTTTAACTAACCTGTTTACCTTCCCTCGACACCTTGGAGAGAGAAGTATTGTGATCGTCTAAAAAATTTAACTTGAGATTTTGACAAATATGTCGACGTTTCATGAGACCCTGAAACCAAAAAGTTGTTTTCTTAATGCCGTCTGTCTGTACCTCGGGCTAGAGCCGAAACTATTTTACCAATTGGGCTAAAACTTGGTATCTGGGGTTTTCATAAGGGCCCTCCGAGGGGTTTTTAGAGTTAGATATCTGACCATTAATTTAAAGGTAGTTTACTGAAAGGTAAAGAGAGAAAAAAAATCTAATTTTTAGAAATTTGTTTTAAAATTTTGATTAAAATTTATATCTAGACACTGTTTATCATTATAAACAAGATGGAGATTCTCATTTTCTCATGAAAATGGCTTTGAGGGTGCATTACATGGGGGAAATTTTACAATTTTCATAATTCCTTCTCAACTATTTGAGATAAAAAAATAACATATTATTGTAAAGTCGTAGTACTATTAAAGATGATAATCTTTTATTTAAAAAATATTTTTATAAAACCAATAATTTCTTAGCTATAAGCTAAGATATATACTTTTTAATTCAGGTCTTTGAAAATGAATTTGATTATTATGCTCTTTGATGAACAAAGATGTTTCTCTTTTCTAAATTTTTCTATGACAGTGTTCCAAGTTTCTAATGCCATAGAGTAAGTAGGTAACAGTGTATATTATTTAATTTGGTGTAACAAATTATTTCACAAAATAATTTTGTAACTAAGCTGTCCCAATTAGAATATTATAAATTCTATACTTCATTAATTTAACACTTGATTATTTGTAAAATCTGTTTAAAGTGTAACAGACTAATTAAAATAATTTCCTTCATTATTAATATAGGAGCTCATATTCTAATAATGTAATTAAAAGGTTAAGAAATAGGGGGTCTTAAAATATTGTCTGTCTGAATGTATGCACCTATATACCTGTGGTGGACAGCTAAAATATGTTTTATGAATTTTGTTCATATTTGATATTTATACCTTATATGGTCATAACTCGTGATCTTGATTCTTCCCTTAAATTAAGGGTTTTTGCTGAAGTCTAATTTTTGAAAACTGTAAATTTTTTCAAAATTGTCTTTATTAAATTTGTTTAAAATGTTTATACATGATAAATAATAATATATGTGTGTGTATTTCTAAAAAAAAAAAAAATTCTAGATTAGTTTATTTCTCGCATATTAAAAAAACTATAACAATTGAGTTCAAAATTTATGTCAGTGTGTTTTATATTATTATAATGTTTTTTCTCTAAAAAAATATTTGAGGGTAATTAAAAGATCTTTGTGTCACGCCATTTATTTTATAGTCACTCAATATTACCAGATATCTTAGATAGTAAACTTTTAATCAATATAACACCATAAAAAGATTAAAATATGCTTTAGTCGGGGCTCGATCTAGTCTCTGATTAGATTAGTCAACGCCTCGAGTACAACTCCTTGGGGTACTCGACCACGAATTAGGTCGACACTTCGTTGTGGAAAGGGTATATAGCTTTAAGAGGCCTCCTTTCTAACATCTTTCTTCGTTAATGTTTTCCCTCGTGTAGTATACAATGTGTCAGTGATAGAGTATGTGCTCAAAATAAATGGCTAGATGGTGAAAAAAAATACAATAACAACAAAAAAAAAGAAGAAAAAACTTAAACACGTCAGACAAGTGACAAATCGTAGTCCAGATAGTAGAGAGGTAAACTACATTATAGAGTCACTTGTAACTTTAAAAACAAATTCGATTCATTCCTGTGTTCAGAAGCGAAAGTTTGAAACAATTATTTCTAAAACAGTCCGTCCAAAAAACTTTACACTGACAACAGTTTCCTCAGGACATTCTGAAACTTCAATTTTAAGATTAAGTTAGGGAAATTGGGAAAGCGAGTTAAGGTAAGTGTTTTATATTTTTTTATAACAACACATTGTTTTGGCCTAAATAGATCAAATATTTCTCCAGCAGAAATCTAGAGTTTAATTTTCTTCAAGTGGTGATATCAACAGTTGTTGAATATCTGCCATGATCATAGCGGAATTAGATGAGAAACTTTTTAGATGAAGAGAGTCGTCATTAAATTTCAAGGTCAGGACATTCTTGACAGATATTCAAAAACTGTAGATCTCACTATGTGAAGAAAATTAAACTCTATGTTTGTACTGAAGCAATATTTGATTTATTTTTACAAAAAAATAAATAAAGTGGTGATATAAAAACTGCAAAAATACTACTCTTAACTCTCTTTCCTTACACTCCCGCCTTAAGTCGTTCCGTTTCCTTTGTAATGTGTGAGAATACTTACTTCCAGCTCGATATTACTTCTGACGTCCAGCTAAAGCTTAAAGTTCTAAATCAACCTCTCTAAGGTACCTTAAAATTAAATTTACGATGCAATCTTTGAAATAAAGAACATGTAAGATATATGTTGAGCAACCATGTGTGGTATTTTAAGTGGTTTTATTGAAATTTATATATTAATAAATATTTAAAGGTGCGGGAAGCTTTGAAATGTCAGTCAAATGTCAAATATTCTTTGTTTCGGCTTCCAAGCCAACAACCTTTGTACCTTCGAAACATCCAGACGGAAGGAGAAAACTTGGATGAACTAGGAAAGATTTGAAATTTATGTCACTGTGACATATTTCAACGTACAGTCATTTTTATAACAGTTACTAAACATTATTTTAACACAGACTAGTGATTACCACGTAACCATACAAAAAGTCGGACATGTCAGTATAGAAGAATGTAGCGTGCTTTGTTTTTTCCGTTAAGACTATTTACCTAGATACACTTAATGGGTAATTTAAAAATAAGAAATAGTGTTATGTTACAACAACAAAAACCTTATCCGCGAATTCAGCTTTGGCCTTGCTTCACACGTTTCAAGTTTCGCTTCGTATTTTATAAAGTGATCTTCGCACACACCTATTAATCATTTTATTGATGATGTCCAACCCTAAGGATGGTTGGATGTGCTTCCTATCCATCCGGTGCTGGGCATGCACCTGGGTCCTCCAGCTGGTCAGTGCCGCCCACACCATCTGGTAGAAAACACATGCACTAGGCAGGGTGGCTACAAAACATATTTTATAAAATTCCCTGACTTTTCCAAGTTTTCCAGGCAACATTTTTCAATTTTCCCTGACTACTTTTTTCCAGTTTTAATGGTGTATGATGACTTGTTTTATTTATTATTGATCACATATTAAAAAAGTTTGTGTCTACTAACATAAACAGTTTTATCAGTTATTTTAAAAATTAAAATGTTATTTTATTTGGGTATTATTAACTTTTTTTTTAGTGTTTAGTTGCGAAATTAATGGGATTTTTAGACATATTTTTTAATTCCCTGACTTTTTCTTATTTCTAGTTAAATTCCCTGACATTTCCCTGTTTTCCCTGTCTTTCAAAAATTCCCTGACTTTTCCAGGTTTTGCCTGTTTTCTCTGTCTGTAGCCACCATAACTAGGGAACATCAGAAAGTGCAATGGATTACCGTTGCTTTCGACACTAAAATTGTATTAGCGAGCGCGAAAGAGCCTACCAATTTTGCCAGAAACTTATATTAAGACCGTGCATCACATGCCCATCAACTCTGTGATACAGTCGGCTCAAAATCGTAAATTTACACATCAACATTGTTGCACGTGGATCATTTCTTATTAATCATTAATGGAGATAAAGTGTTAATATAGATTCCTGATACTTTTTGAAATATTTAATAATATTTGGTTAAAAAATGAATTGAAAAGACAATTTTTGACCATTTTAGAATGTCTTCACAGCTAAGCACTCTGCACAAATATTCATTCCGTCATAATAGGGACATACTATATTATTAACAAGAAACTTTGTCACTTTGTCCTCCAATGTCACCGAGGAAAATTTCTAGTAATCATTCAAATACGGATCTAGTGCACACATTTATGGTATATCTTGGTCTTTTCTTTTCCCTTTTACTCCCAAACCTCGCGCGAGCCGGGAGCTGGGTTGGGCCTGCTATAATAATATGTATAAAATACAAAAGGCAGAAACTTTGACTTAATTTTAGTAATATTACGTTAGACACTATGGTTAGTATAATATTTAAGGACAAGAAGGATTGTTTTAGAAGGATTTCTCCCGTACTAAGTGAAAAGAAGATCGGGAAACCACAGTGATAAATCACAGCGATCATGTTTAGACCTCATTCAATGTTGGTTCTGGCATCTTAACTATTCGTCCAAGTTGTCAAAATTTGATTAAACTAATGGGCTGGAAAAAAGAAAGATAGAATTTATAAGAACTATACTTGCATTTTATTGGAAAGAGCGGGGAAGGGGGGCCAATTTTGTAAATAAAAACTCGGTCCGGGATTCGAATCCCTACTTTTCCATCACTGGCAAACCAATCTAAATTAGATTGACCACCAATTCGGGGATTATGTTTTGTTGGCTTTTTAAAGAAAAAAGAATTGTGTTGTGGTAGTTTTTATATAGAAAGTTGAAGTTAAATCCGTCAGTTATAGCAAGCCTAATAATTAATAAAACGTACTATGGAACCGTTTCTGATTTGAATAATTCACGCAATACAGTGTCATAGGCGCCATCTTTCTAGAAAACCAGACTGATTGATGTGCTTGGCGCAGTACGTGGGCATCTGTTACATGTTCCAGATGAGGGGCAGAACATGTTTTATTTACTAAGTACTCGACTCTAGAAAATAGTTCTTTTTTTTAAATACTTCCCAACAGTTGCGATTATCTTATTTGTGTTTATATTCGTGGTGGGAAAAAGCAGATACAGTACAAGCCTACTGATCTGATGGTTACGAAAATTACTAAAACTACTTTCAAATATGTATTTAAACCTCAAGTCATTTGATCCTAAACTTTCACTTCTAATAGATAGCGTTAATACCTATAAAACAACAATAATATATATAAATGTTATCAACCGTTTGACCGTGAAAAATATGTTTGCCTTTGCTAAACATTTCTTCCTATCAGAAACTTGCCGTGACCTACGTCCGTAGCGCTACTTAATTATTTGAAGCTAGGATTTTGATGTAGACCTTTTTAAAATAAACCATGGTTCAGTTGTTTGTTCTTTTTTAAATGATTCTTTACCCCTATAAACTGCTACTGGGACCTTTACTTTACTTTACTTCATCAAACATCTTTAACACGAAGTTTATCAGGTTTATTCACATTATCAGTTTAGTGTTATTTATGGTTATTATATACAACTATATTTGCAAATTTATTCACGGGAAAATCACACATCAGGAACTCCCCTTAACCCACTTACCCGCCCCCCTCATTGCACCGACTTCCTTGTCAATGTCAGTTGAGTCTATAGCGAGTCTGATTTCTTATACCACGTGACTAGGGAGGAGGGGAGGTAAAATATTAAGTAAGTGCTCTGTTATTTTCCTCTTTTTCTTTAAAATATGAGATATGTTAATTTGGCACCTCGTCTTACTGCCCTTTCGGGTTTCCCCCATATTTATATGATTGGCCTAACTAGAAAGGTTTAACTTAGATAAAAAAAATATCTCCGTATTTTCGTGGAGTGAGAGTGGTAAACCATTTAGAAAAAAAATCAGTACATCCGGCTGGGATTTGATCCCCAATATCCCCATCATCGGTGATCCAGTTTATTGTGAGAGTGACGCGTTATAGAGCCCCTACACGATCAGTCAGACTGACAGTCTGACTGTCAGTATGCATCAGTATTTACAACGTTAGCCTACACGGTCAGTCTTCTCGTTATTATTTTTATCAGTGGTCAGTCTATGTTTGATACTGAGACTGAAGGAAATACTGACGAGCGCGCGCACACGGTCAGTCAAACGGTCAGTATTACTGTTAGTATCTCCTACCACTTGCAATACTGATGGACTGAGACTGAAGTGATCAGAAAATTCGGATCACATAAGTATTTAAGTCAGTCCGGCCAACAGTCCATCAGTACTGCTCCTAAGAGATCAGTCGGATTATTAATAAAGTAATAATTAATACCGACAGTCTGACTGATCGTGTAGGGGCCCTATTAAGGTGGGAGTTTAGGAAACGCGAGTTTATTTTTTAGCAACGCGTCTTACTACCCTTTCGTGTTATACGCTTATGTACAGATTACGTTGATTATTTTAGGGTTCAGGAAGGTTATATTTCAAGGAACTGTACCCGCATATTTGTGGAGGGCGAGTGGAAAACAATTTTGAAAAAAAAAACCACCTCAGTACACCCGATCGAGATTCGAACCTTAATCTCCCTGTCATAGGTATATTTGTCTAATGCGAGAGTAGAGCGTTAGACGACGCGGCCACCGAAGTGGGTGGAACGCTGCTCAAACGGCGGTGTTTTTGCAGTTCTTTTAGAAAAAACATTTGTTTAGTCAAAATAATCAAATATTGCTTCAATACAAACAAAGAGTTGAATTTTCTTCACGTAATGATATCAACAGTTGTTGAATATCTGTCAAGGAATTTAATGACAACCTTTTCTCTTCTTTTAAAAAGTTTTGTCATCTAATGCCGTTATTCTCATGACAGATATTCAACAACTTCCAAATCACTCACGTCCCGCCTGCTATTCCAACACGTTAAGAGGAATTACCTCTTCCCAGCATTCAAAATAAAGTCTCTCAGTGAACGTTTGATGATTGAAACAACGTCGCTATGATCGTGAGAGCGGCCGAGTCTAGGTGCCGCCGTGTTGAGTTGATTGCTTCCAACAGCTCGATTGTACAAACCTATCTATCTATTGAAGGAAGGAAAGGGTCGCTGTCGAGTGGAAGGCTTGATATTGTCCCTCACCCTCTCATTCTGTTGAAGACGTCGAGATGCCACTTTCAGACAGGTGTAGGCGGCGAGGGTTGAGAGGAGGGTATATTCCCCTGAGGGGCTCGCTGCAGGAAGCAAATAAACGCCTCAGGACAAACAAGACAACGGCTCTGTTATATAACAGCACAGGTGTAAAGGAACACTCGGGGAGAACTAACGCTGAACTGTATTATGTATCAGATGGAACTACCTTCAGTCGAAAGGGAGGAACTGAGGGGGCTGGTTCATTTCTTTGGTACACTCCGTTTACCCTGAAAGATAAGAGATTTACCTTTACCAGTACCGATTACAGGATGACTCCTATAAAATAGCCTAAACCAGGGGTAGGAAACTTGCAGATCACGATCGACCGGTCGATCTTATGCGTATAACCCGAACGGGTAGTAAGACGTGGTGCTAATAATAATAATAATAATAATAATAATAATAATAATAGAAATTTTACTAAAACAATTTTAATAAACGTTATACTTAAGGACTCCGGATTCTTCCTCCACACATATACGGGTACTCTTCCTCTAAAATTCTACCTTATTCATCCCTGCCCCATTAGGAGTCGTTCTTAAATTACGTAAAGGTGTTTTCACATAATTTTCGACCTCTCCTCAGTCCTCCCCCAAGTAAGGGATAGTATGATTCCCTGTAACCCCTTTCTTATTTAGATTATTTTAATTGTTTGATTATTTTTAGACGTAGGTATTGTTAATAAAGCGAGTGATATGTAATAAATCATAAATAAATTAAATATACGTGATTTTTATGACTAATGTATTTATTTATTCTTTAAAAAACAATATTTAAATTTTTTTATGTTATTTATATCAATTTCATCCAAATGAAACATTTCAGAATTTTCTGACAATTTAAAAAAAAATCTCTTTTTCACTTATAGAAAACAAAATACGTAAGATAAATTCTGAACCTCCCTCCCCTCGTAAGAAAACTCAAGAAAATACTGAACCCCCTCTCCACCCAAAACAGCCCTTAATTTAAGGATGCCCCCTTAAAGTATTTAAAATGAGTATACCCTGGACGGTGGTAAGATGAAACTGAGAGAAAGAAAAAAAAAACACTTTTTCATGGCTCTGATACTTGCAATAAGAATTTCTAGTATAGCAGGCGGTTACGAAAGAACTAACCCGTTTTTACTTTTTGATTCGTCTTTTTTTTTTCGGTCTTATATTCCCACCAGTGTCATCACATCATTTCCTACGTGTCCTTCCGCCCTTCCCCGACCGAACACCATTGAACGCTTTACTCTTTTACTTCAGATAGGACATTTCCTTTACAACCCTTTTGCATCGTCTCCTCATACTAAACCAGACCAACCTACCCCCCAACCCCCTATCCTTCAACCACATTCGCCAGGAAATCGAGCCACACACACAGGATGACGAATAATAAAGAACTTGATAAAAATAACGCATCTGAGTTGTTTCAAACTTTTATTTTTGGTTTTTTTAGCACCGTATCTTACTACCTGTTAAGGTTGTACGCATATATAAAAATTAAGTTAGTGAGTTAGGGATTAGAAAGGTTTAATTTAGAGGAAGTGTACTCCCATTTGCTTAGAGGGCGAGTGTAAAACCATTTAGGATAAACCACTCTCAGTACAACTAACCGGGATTCGAACCCCGATATTCCTGTCATTGACAGTCTAACCTAACACGAGAGTGACGCCTTAGACCATGCGGCCGCCGAAGTAGTTTTTTTTACAAATTAATTGAGTGATATTTTTACTTTCCCCCCGCCCCATCTCCCTACCTTGTTTTGTTTTTAGTCCGGGCTATCCGCATTTAATTACAATTACGAGAAAGGTAAAATTCATAGGAAATGTATCCGCATTTTAATAGTATGAAGAGTTGAAACCATTTAGTTGGGAGGAAAAAATCTGTCCTTTTCTTTGCAGTGATTTTGTAACTTCGTCACTGACAAACCAGATGAAACGATTTTAACGATCCTCCGCCCACCCACCGATTTGGGTGTGATCAGTGATCATATATTATTTATCTTATTTGCGGTGTCGGTGAAGTGTAACTGAAACCATGTTGTAACATAAATCAATGAAAACACATGAAAACCCGTTAGCAACAGTTCGAAACCAAAATCCCATCACGTGACTCATAATATCGCGGTCAAATAATGTTTTCAAACGATTAAACGTTGACTGGCGATTGATTAAAGTACTATGACTCATACATAGAGGCGCAATTTTTTCCTACTCAATTCAGTATAGAAACTTATATTCAAATCATGAATGCAACTGTATAACGAAAAATACATCTCTCATTCACAAGCTCATTATTTTTATCGTATTTTACCTTCTCTTGACTACTCAAATAGAGAACTATTGTGATCATCAAAAAAATCGAGATTTTGGTAAATGTCGGCGTTTCATGACTCACTGAAACACAAAAAGTGGTTTTCGTGATGCCGTCTGTCTATGTGTCTGTATCCTGGCCTAGAAACGAAACCATTTTATCGATTGGGCTAAAAGGTATCTAGGTTTTTCATAAGGTTTCCCCGAGGGTAATTGGAATTAAATATCTAGCCCTAATATTAAGGTTAGTTTATATCATTTATTTATTCAAATCGAAGTTTTTAGAAACACTCTCTAACGATCTTGATTAAATTTTGTATTTATGCATCGTTTAACATTACAAATAAAATGTATATTCTCGTTTTCCCATGAAAATGACTTCAAGGGCACTTTAAATTGGTAGAAATTTCCAAATTGATCTATTCTCCACAATTATTTGAGACAAAAAACAACTTGTCATTGTAAAAATTTAGTAATATCAAAAATATAAATCACTTATTTAAAATAAATTTTTATAAAACCAAAATTTTCTGATTTATTCCATAAACGTTCCTCTTTTCTCAATGTTTCTGTAACCGTGTATAGTATTTAATATGTGGTATTTGGTGAAGTATTTCTGCAACAATGAATATTATTTTGTTTAATAAATCCTACGAGTTTTTAGAAATGCCTCTTTTTTAGATGAAAGAGAAAGTCTGTGCGGTGCACTGCACCATTTATTTTTAGAATATTATTTTTAAGAAAACCAACAAAAATACAATTATTTTAAGAAAATAGTTTGTGTGTGTGTGTGTGTGTGTAATTATATTAATCAAACCTATGTTATTTTAACCATACAAATCTATTTATATTTTAATACATTTAACTAAAATCAATTCCATCAAACCTTTTTAAAAGGAGCAATTTTTTTTAAAAGACTGTTCAATTTGCTAATTGAAGACAATTTTACTTCGTTTGCACGTGAGTCTGTTTCTAAACATCTTTGAAAACTTAGTTCTGTGCTACTACAAAATTAGGCTACTTACAAGTTTCCATGATAGGTTCTTGTTTTTACAATAGTCACCGTTATGGTTGGTCGTTTGCATGGTAACATGAAACTTGTATCCGGAATTCAACGTTGAACTATGTACGAGGACATAGCCAGTGTACAAGGTGCATTAGCAAAAAGGTTTCGATTGAACATAAATTAAATAAGCTACATACCATTTATAAATTATTTGGTGTTGCCGCTGAAGGGAACAACAATGAACTAATCCTAAGAGCTGTTTCCACGGGATTACTGTTCGAATACTGATTAGAGCTTAAAAATATAGATTTATCAGAGTGGAGTGGTTAGTGTGTGGGGGGAGGGGGGGGGGCGAAGGGTGTTTACAATTATCAGGTTTTATCAAAAGCAAAGCAAACAAGGTTTAATTTAGATATACGGAAGGACGTACCGAGAGGGGAGGTGGAGAGTAAATGCATTTTTTTTAGGGAGTTAAATCAACTTACACTTCCAGAAATATTAACATTTTATGTTTGCACTCCTTATCGATGACCAGGATAGGGCTTTATTGTATTCTCATAAAATTATTAGTGCCTGTAACCCTGATTATATTTTAAATTACTTTTCTTCAAGAGGGATATCTTGAACATTTCATTTTGGGAGCGCGCACTATGAGCGCCCCCCCCTCCCCCCCATCCTGTCTTCCCGCCTCTTCTCCCAAAAAAATAATATGATACATATCTATTTTTCTATTACGTTCTAGTGAGACTAATATATGTTCACAAATTAAAATACTAAATCATAAGGGAATAGTATAAAATTAAAGATAGTTGGGTGATAAACGCCGATAAATTTCGTCTTAAGGGATGGTCGGGGGGGGGGGGGGGAACACAATGGGGTTAAAATATTTTTTTAAGTATGACCGGGGCTCACGCAACCGCAAGACAAATACTAGGGTTCCACGTCATAGTCCGGCACACTATCAGTGGGACCAACATTGATTGCGCAGTAAAATTAAATATCTAAAAAAACTTAACATAACCCTTCCAAATGGTTTTTACACGATATGTGAATATGCTGTATTTTTACTAGTCCTATATAACGTGAGCTTTCTGAACTAACTGATTATATCAACACACGATCAACAAAGTATATTATTACTGAAAACAAACAAAACACCCAGTCTCCCTATCGTTAATTTATCACCGTGGAAGCGGAAACCTCGATTTGACCAAATATACAGGTTTTGACTATGCCAGGAATCGAATCCGGGTCCCTAAGTAAAGTAATCAGATTCTCTACCGACTGTGCCAAAGGCTCGGACTATTATGTTTCACAACGTGGGCAATTTTTAATAATGTTTTAAGGTTGCGGTCTACACTTTTTAAATATTATAAATATTTATCGTTAGTGATAAACTGTCGTTAGCCCATACAATCCATTTTTCTTAGAAAAATATAAACATATTTACTGTGACCAACATTATAACATTTGAAATAATATATCAAAAAACATTCTAAAAATATGTAGTGGGGTGTGTATATATTACTCGTCTATTTATTTTAATTAATTTGAAGTCTTTAACGTGCACTTACTTAATTATATGATTAACTTAAATATATAACAGTCACAACATCCATATGATAAACTTTTTACCACACTGGGAATCAAACCCGGTATCCTTAGTTCCTTATACAGACACGCTACTGCCTAAACTAAGGTGTAATACGTATATTATATAATTAATGAAGGAAATGATTTCAAGTAGTTTGTTTCACACTGAGTTGTACTGAGTTGTCGATGAACATTTTATATAATTTATAATATAAAGACATGTTAAACACATTATTAAGTACTGATTTTAAATTGGTTTTACAAAATAAACGACCACATTTGGGGTCTAGAGGTCAGAGTTCTGTCTACATATTCATAGGTCCCCGGTTTGATCCCCGGCATATTTTCTGTGAAACAGTGGGTCTTGAACGGGGTCAACTCAGCCTGGTGAGGACAAATGAGAGGCTATTTGAACGAAAAATTAGTGGCTCCGGTCTAGAAAACTGAGATTTACAGCTGGAGGGTTCGTTGTGCTGATCACGTGACACCCGCTATTCTCAAAAGTTGACGGTGGCCGCTCGGTTGGTGTGCCTCGATTGCAGGCTTACAATATTCAGGTGTTTCTTTTTACAAAATGAAGTTCTTATCTAGTGTAGTGTTCTCCACATAACATTGTTTCAATTGCAATATTTTAACTTCACATTATAATAGATTAAGGATTGATTTTGTAAAAACCAATTTAAAATATGTACATAATAATTTGTATAATATTTCTTTGTATTATACATCATCTAAAGTTTTCACTAATTTTTTACAACTCAGTGTGTAGCAAACTATTTGAAATCCATTTATTAATTAATAATATTAATAACATTTTACTTTATATGTATTGATGATATCTATAAAAAAAGTGGCCGTTGAAGATAACTTGACTCGATGTATGAATGCGTGAAAGTAGATCTATTAACTTTTCTACTTGTCAAATAAGGCTATTTAATTTCTATTAAGAATTGGACTTTATCCATAAAACAAACATGGCTAAGAGATATTAAATAAGAAATTGCCAGTGTTTAATAAATAATGTTGGCATAAGCTATTGAACTCATTCAGTTTAGCTCACAATAAATGTATTAAAATAATTAACATAATGTATTAGAATTGTGTGGAGGATTCGCGGCAATGTTTGTTTAAGACAGGGGTTGGTATCTGGTTGATCGCGATCTACCGGTTGATATCGTGTCAATTTTCAGTCGATCACGTACGAAATCTACAGGCTACATTGTTATTAAAGTCGATCTATTGAGTCTTCTAATCTTGCAAACAATATTTGAGTATGACCGAAAAACCTTATTCCGTCATAATTGGTCATATTAAAAATAAAAGTAAATAGTTGAATATGAAAATATACATTTTACCTATTTTATATTTAGAATTAAATAGCCAAAGCTATTATTTATGCTATTAGTGGGAATTACACCATCTAGATATCATATTCTAAAAATTGAAAAATGACACCTGGACACGGGAATCGAACCCGGGACCTTTGGCTTTGTACGCAAATGCTCTAACCACTGAGCTATCCAGAATTCATTCCGTACACAGGGTCATTCTTCAATTATATTTTTAGGCAAAGTCTATGATGGACGTATAGAAATCGTCGGCTACAAATATGTGATTATATTAATATCACGAGCTATCAGATAACGCAGCCATCTGCGACTCGGTAGTTGACTTTTTTGCTGCCATTTTACAATTACTAAACTGTACGGGATTTATATTTACTTATAGAGGGGTGGGGACTTAGATATTTGAGAAAGATTGATTTTAGGGAATAAAACAAATATGTAAAAAAGAAGTTAAAGTAAAGTAGAGAAACGAAGGGTGATCGCTGGACCTTCGACATGTCTTTAAGTCAATCTGTAAATTTACATACAATTTATTTTTACTACCAAAGTGTTCGGTGCAGACTTAAATACAAAGTCTTAAGTTGGTGAAGTCCAAACAGTTGTGGTCTAGAGCAAACTCTCTAGGATCTAGATAATCCCTAGAAGAGGGGAAGTAATGTTCTAACCCTTAAGAGCAGGCAAGTTCAATGTTTGAAGTCTTGAAAACCGTCGAGAGAACTCTCTAAGTCAAACCAAGCTTGAAACAGAGAACGGGGAGCTACCAAATGCAAATGGAGGCTGGGCTGCTACTTAAAAAAATAAAAAGACTCGTTCCTCTGAGCTCGTTCCAAAAGGTTTTTTTTTTACCTGCCTCTTACTACCCGTCTGGGTTATTCGCATTTAAGGTTGGTATGGAAGGAAACATGAGTTAAAGTCCGTATTTTTTATAGAAAAAAATAATTTTTGTTCAAAATAGTTAAAACGTTCCTTCAGTACGTTTAGTTTAGTTTTCTATCTACTTTGGTGACCGCATGGTTTAAGGTGTCACTCTTGCGATAGACTAGACTGCCGATGAAGGGGAGATCAAGGTTCATTCCCGCTCGGGTGCACTGAAGGTGGTTTTTCATAAATGGTTCTCCACTATCCACGCAAATACAGTTACAATCCCTCTAAGGCCCATTTATTTTTATGTACAGTATTTGATACATCATTACTTTTTTTTACTATCTCAATGTGACAACTTCAGTTTTATTTTATTTATTTATATAAACACTAAGAAGCACATTGCACCAGATTGCTCTGTTCTCTTTCTAGTAAAATATGAATTCATAGCGTATTATAGTTTTTTTTTTTACTTTTAACATGTTTGTATTAATGTGTACGTAATTAATGAACCAATCATTAATAAATACCTCCTCTCTCTACTCTCTCACCCGTAACACATTAGCGTAGTTAGTACATAAGCAAATAAACCAAATGGGTAGTAAGACGCTGTGTTAAAAAAAAGTTTGGTTTTCTACATATAGTGATTTCAACAGTTCTTGGGACTCTGTTATGGGCATATTGGCATTTAAACATACACTTTTTAAATGAAACTAACAAGTCCTGACCAAATGCCAAGATGCTCATGACAAATGCTGAGATTACCATGAGATGCTAATGAGAAATGCTGATATGAGTATGAAATGCTCATGACAAATGCTGAGATTAACATGAGATGCTAATGACAAATGCTGAGATTACTATGAGATGCTAATGACAAATGCTGAGATTACCATGAGATGCTCATGACAAATGCTAAGATTACCTTGAGATGCTCATGACAAATGATGAGATTACCATGAGATGCTCATGACAAATGCTAAGATTACCTTGAGATGCTCATGACAAATGCTAAGATTACCTTGAGATGCTCATGACAAATGATGAGATTACCATGAGATGCTCATGACAAATGCTAAGATTACCTTGAGATGCTCATGACAAATGATGAGATTACCATGAGATGCTCATGACAAATGCTAAGATTACCTTGAGATGCTCATGACAAATGCTAAGATTACCTTGAGATGCTCATGACAAATGATGAGATTACCATGAAATGCTCATGACAAATGCTAAGATTACCTTGAGATGCTCATGACAAATGATGAGATTACTATGAGATGCTAATGACAAAAGCTGAGATTACTCTGAGTTTGTTTATATATACAGTACTATATATATATATATAACTTAACTACCTGTTCAGGTCATATACATATATGATAATCAATCTAATGGAGTAGGGATGAGGAAGGAAGCATTTTATAGGTAATCTGCTCGTATTGATTTGGACAATCTATTCTCAATACACCAGTCCAAGACTCAAACCCCAACTTACCCCTCACCGGTAAATTAGTAGGCCTGTAGATGAGATTGGCCTTAATTTGGCATTCCTACATATGCGTATTAGGTACTTAAGTTCCAGTCAGTAGTAAAATATGTGGTCCAGTTTTTTTTATAAAATATAGACCCGCTTTGTAAATAGTAAGAGCGCATGTGACAGGAATAACAAAGATGGAAACTGAATCCTCTGATGGACACACATTGCATTTGTTCACTATTGACAGGGAGATCGGGGTTAGAATCTCGGACATGTGCAATTGGTGCTTTTCTTTTAAATGTGAATTTATCATCTTCTCTTCCCTCAAACACTACCTTTAATATCCCCTGCCTCTTAAATGATTAATTCTTAAAAATAAAAAAGTGAAACCGGTCTTAATTAAGTTCCAGATTAACTGCATATAAACCCAAATGGGGTAATAGATGTGTAGGGTTTAATTTAAAGGAAGTGTGCCCATAATTCTATATAGGGATATTTGGAAAATATTTATGAGAAAACCCAAATATTCGAACCTCGCCCTCCCCATCACAGACAAACCACGCAAGACGAGGCTGCCCTTGGGACCTAACGGTGCGTATAATTCATTAATAACTCCTTAAGCTAAACATAATTCTAAAATAAATAAACAAAATATATAAACTACTTCCAAAACGATATCTTATGTACGATTGATCACAAGTCAAGGGCGTTCATATATTGACACAACAGATTTCCGTAGTAAATGGAATCTCGAGGAATATTTGACAGCGTTTATTTGTTTTATCCCAAGACCCACTTGCTACAGAAATTGAAGTGGCACCCCCACTAGATTTGCCCAGGATAGTCCAAATATTGACCCAAGGAAGTTTAACGCTCTACTACTCTCCACCCCCTCCCCTCTCCGCACCTTCTTTAACCCCACAATCCACGAACACAAATCCAACCCTCACGTAATCCAACGTAGCTCTGATCTCCAGCATTTTTAGCACCGCGTCTTACTACCCGTTCGGGTTGTACGCCTATGTACTAATATATTAATGGGTTAAGTATCACGAAGGCTCAACTTAGAGGAAATGCACCCAAATTGTGTGGAGGGAGAGTGGAAAACCATAAAGGAAAAAACTCAGTAGACCCGACCGGGATCGAACCCCAATCTCCCCTTCTTAAGCAGTCTAGTCCAACACGGGATTAGCGCGTTAGACCACGCGGCCACCTAAGAGGGTTGATTTTAATTGAATCGGTGATTGGAAAAAGGATAAAATTCCAACAACTTTAATTAGTAATAATTAAAAAAATAATGAGAATTTCACTTTGATATTTTAGGATTGAATAATTATTGACCAGGACTACAATTACCTAATGGTAACCTTTTCGATAACACTTATAGTTTTGCCACTAAACTGTTTTTTTTCGTTTTAGAGAGAACTAGGTAAACTGGAATGTTATCCTTTTTCCACTCACCTATTCAATTATTCCGATACGCCAGTAAGAGTGCAGCATGAATGTTTGCCAGTGAAAGGAAATGTCCTTAAAATAGTCAACTATCTCTAGTTAATTCTCCAGAATATGAACTTTTTCAAGTTCAAGTTCTCCTTAAGGCTATTCGACAATAAACATTTGATTGCACAATTTTAACACTTGTATAATTATAGTTATAACTTATAAATAGTGATTCACTAATTTCAAATCATTACAGTTCATGAGCTATAAGGGTTTAAAACTTGATATTTTATGCTTTTTGTGTACCATTGTTAAGGTGCTGTAATTAATGTATGGGGCTGAAATTTAGTATAACCAAACATTCATATGAGGTGTACGCAATGAAATATTTATAATATTTACATTATTAATAATGTCTAACTATGCTAAATTTTAGACCCACACATTAATTACTTTACTATAGCAATAGAACGTAAAAGTAATAAAATAGAAAGTTTGACCCCTTATAACTCGGGAACAGTAATAATTTGAAATCAGTGAATTACTATTTATAGCTTATAATTATACACTTCTTGTTAAAATTGTACAATAAAATTTCTATTGACTAATTAATTACCTTGAATTTTTTTAGCACCGTTCGGGTTATACGCTTTGAATAAAATTAACTTCACTATTTCCAATTCATGTTTAAAAAAATACCAGTAAAGTTATTTAGGCTATTTTTTATATTTATTCGATTATTTATCTCTCTAGTAGGGAAAAAAAGGGAGGGGGGGAGATAAGAAAAAGGAAATTGGAAAAAAAAAGTTGTCCAAGTTTGATGTATACTACTAGTAGTACCCAGGCGAAGAACCGCCTAAGTCCATTTCCTCGTTTGTCCATATCTCAGGGTTTATAGAAAAGCCAAGTGTAAGTTCAGACGTTCTATGATTATTATTTTTTTGTTGCAAATCTACAGCTCAGTAAAAAATTTATAACACCTGGAATCTTCATAACGTACAAACATTCATCGACTAATGGCAGCTTCGCTATTGATCATGATATTCCTAGAAGTAAATTAACATTTTTGAAATTTGAAACTTTCGGTCATATCCTCGATGTAAAAGCATTCTTTAAAAAATGAAATAAAATAGAAAATCCAGGAATCATAATCTAAAGGAATCGATTCATATTTTAAATAAATAGATATGTACATATAGTGCAACACAGTAAGTCTATTTGGATTTAATTTAACATATTAACTAAAACGTAATAGTAAATTAACTAAAGAAAAGCCATGATCACAGAATATGAAACAAGTTAAAATAATATAAAAAGCATTTGTTGTGTCAGCAATAATGTTTCTTGCAAATTAATGCTACTTGACTTAATTAAGACAAAATATAATGAATTTCTAGGAACTGTTGTTGAAATTTAAGTAAATTAATTGCAGAAAGGTTGATTAGAAAATTAACTTTTAATTAACAACAAAAGGTCGTTTGCGTCCATGCACGGAATGAACTTAGCTCAAAACTAGTTTTTTAAATTAAATTTGAGCGCGTTCAGCCAAAGCTCGCCAGAAAATAAACTAGTTCACATGAACGCGTTCAAATAAAAGCAATCTTTCCGAGCGCTGATGTTTATATGGGAGGTAGGTGGTACAATCTGTTCATCGTAGGAGTGTCAGTAACTGACAGCTACGAAAAGTGACCAGATCTACTCTCATGGGTCTGCAAGACCGTATGTTGAGCTGCTGTCATATTTGGAAGTCAAAATGTTAAAAAAAATATATATATATTTAAACTGTTTTTATATTATTGAACTATACACATATAAAAATAACCGTTTGAACATTTATTTTATGTGAAATCAGCGTGGTTCACTTAAAAGTGATTTACAATCGAGATATTTTAAAATTCTGTGTTTTTTTTTCATCATACGGCATACCTATAAAGCTGGCAAACCGAAAGAAATGAGCGTGGCTTATGACGTCACACACTAACCGCATCTGATTGTGTTCATGCGCATGTGCTTACAAAATAAAAACGCTTTATTTTGAAACTATTATTTCGCACGGCTCTTTCTATAAGTTATGGGAAAAAAATGGTGGCCCGTTGTTATAAGAAGTTACAAGTGTGAATATAATATTTATTGAATTTTATTTCATGCACTGTATTATATCTTGCTGTCACAAACGCGTAAAAAAGCACATACCAGTTTTATTATTATTTTTTGTTCTTTCAATTAGTTATGAAAAAGACAATTATACAGTAATCCTAGAGGAATTATTATTAAAAGTGTTTATTAACACTTGTGATTGATAATATAATATTACTAAGAACATAATAATATTTCCCTAGACCTACAAGTTAGCATGGGTGACTTTCAATCAATATCTGTAGTAAACATCTTCTGCTGTCAGTTACCACCACTCCTACGCTGAATAGTATGTAGGTGGTACGCAGGGTGTACGCAGGGTGTACGCAGGTTAGAGGCACAGTACATCTTACCTTTGTTAGACGTGAAGTAGAACTGCTCGTCTCCAGTGAGATCAACATTTATTTTCCAGTTCAGAAACTAGAACAGAATAAAAATAATAATAATACAAACTGATCGTACATACTTTGCCAAGTAGTCTATTATAATAAGGAACACAATATTTAAAAATCTGTTATCAGTAAATTAAACTTAAATCAATTTTCCTTTAAAAACACACACACATATATTTGATAATCATATGATATATACTTCAATTATAAGTTTAAAACAAAAATTTGTACAACCGTTTTCAGAGAATTTATAGTTTTCAAAAATTTATCAGTAAATTAATATCAAACAATTTTATTCATAAAAACAAGAACACATTATTATTTACTATGTAAAACATTCCCCAAATACCCATTTCAAACAAAAATTGTTTAAGACATTTTCAAAACAATTCAAATTTTCAAAAATCAATCACCCTCAAGGGATTTTTTCTAAAAACAACAAGTAAACAGTGCTATATTCCATGTAAAACACTCCCCACATATTCACTTTTAATAAAATATTTAAAAGAACTGTTTTAAAAAATTGGAAAATTTACAAAATCAATCATTATTAAACTAGGTACTCTTAGTTTTAGGACCAGAATTAAAATCACAATTTGGCCTTGGTTATGATCATATAACATCTAAATGTAAAGTTTGAACGAAATAACTCAAACTATTACGGATGTATCCCCAGGGACAGACAAAAATGTGATGGACAGAATTGTAATATCCATTTGGGGGAGAGGGGAACACACATGAAACGTCAATATCAATCGTAATGTCGAAGTGGAAAATTTCCATATGATATTCTTTACTATATGAATGTAATGACATAATTTTCTAAAATTAAATATGATTTAGCCAGTCCTACACAATTTAGATCAAAAACGGTGACACGAAGGGGCCGTATTTAAGAAAAAAGAAAAGAAAAAACTGTCAACAAGTTTTAAGCCAAAAAACCCACTCGATTATAAAATAATTTTTATCATAGAGAATAGACTAAGGTGTTTAAAAAATGTAAGTTTTACTCTCGATTTTTATCCAGAAATTTAAAATATTCTATTTGTGGCAAAGAGAAAATAACTGTTCACACATTTGTGTTGCCAAACATGCACGTTTTTTTTAGTTTGAAAATTAAAATTTTGTAACTAAATTTATAAATTATATCATCTTAGCTCAAATCAGTGGTCACACCGACTGTATGTTAGGCTCATCTTGTCTGGTTTCCTGGTGATGGTTCAAATCCCTCTCTGGTGTACTGACGGTGTTTTTCCCTAAGCGTTTTCCCACTATCCCTCCATACAAATACTGGTGTATTTCCTATCATTTCTACCTTAGTTATCCCTACTACATCAACGCAATTAAAATGCGAATGGGAATTAAAAAACTGTGGAAAATACATTATATTTATCATCCTACTTCATTTATTCTCTCTGTTCCTCTCTATGATAAATATTTTTTTAATATTCAGATACCTCCAGGTGTATTATTTCCTAAATGTAAATACACAGTTGGCTATTTTACTGAGAAAACACGATAATCAAGCTTAAGGGATTTTTAAAGTTAAAAAATATTTATTTAAAAATTCGAATTTTAAAATAAATTTAGTAAAAAGAGAAACAGTTTTCTCCAAATGAATGCTAACGGAGAGTATTAAAAAAAATTCTAAAAAGCTTTATCGATGATTAGGGCTTTTAGTAGCTTTTATAGATACTAAATAGTTAAATATTATAGTGAGTACCTTATTTGTCTTATCTACAGTCCCATTTTCATATGAAGGCCCTTTTCAAAAATACAATCTTTTTTTTACGGTCAATATTGATAACATTTTCCTCGTGCCTAGCCTTTTAGTGTATTCAAATGAGGATATCCCGGACGGGTAGTAAGACTGTGTAAAAATAGTTAAAAATCAAAGTCTTACATTGTTTTTAATTGGTTTGAGGTATTTAACGTCCACTTTGTGACCAACTGATTATATCAACACACGACTTATAAACTGACTTAAATCTAGAACAGACACAACATCCAGCCCTCCGGCCGTTAATTCATCACTGTAAAAGTGTAAACCCACATTTCCCCAATGACAAACTTCTCAGCCATACCAGGAATCGAATCCGGGACCCTTAGCTAAGTAGACAAATACGCTACCAACTGAGCTAAGGTGTCGGACAAGGCCTGACAAAGTGAATGTAAAGTATCCGGAGGAAAAATCAAGGCTTATACAAATCAATGAAAAGTATTAGAAGAAAACTCGTTAAGCCCTGCCAAATCGGTGACTTTTTTGCCTTTTTCTTTTCAAACATGGGAAAGCGGAGCTGAGGAAGGAATATTAAATGGGTAGATTTTGATTTTTGGGTATAACTATAGTAGTATTTTTGTAATAAGGAACTTTTAGAAAATATAAACACTATTTTTTACGGCCAACATTGATAACATTTTTCTACATTGTTAATGTTTATATATATATATATATATATATATATATATATATATATATATTATATAATGAGAGAGAGGAGAGAGAAAGAAATAGAGATAATATATATCAAAAGTTTCAGCAGCAGATTACACGACCATAAGTGTAGATTTATGAACATGGTTTTAGTAATTTTCGTAACCATCAAAAAAAAGTTCCTTCCTATCTAAATTGTACTATACATGTACTATGTACCCTTGGGCTAGCCGGCTACAGCTACATCAAACACACAGACTCTTGTTGGGTAAAAAAACGACTCTTCATATTTACAGCCTTCTTCAGGGTGCAAGCCCTAATGACCCCACTGTGTCGACGGGCCTCAAAACAATAATAATTTAGGGTACAAACCATATTCTGTTTTTTTTAAACATACATTTGGGGCACTTAAAAGTCCACATTCTGAAATAGATTATTAATAAACCAGCACACGACTTGTACACAAACTTTATTCTAAAACAGACCCGTATCGTTGGTCGCACGGTCTATTGCGTCACTCTTGTTTTAGACTGTATTACCGGAGAAGGTGAGATTGGGGTTGAGCCCCGGTTGGGTCTACCGAGTCTGATATTTTCCTTAAACGTTTTTCTATACTTCCTCCTTGCCAGTTCGGGCAAATTTCTTCTAAAATTATACCTTCCTAATTCTTATTTCACTAGCGTAATTAATATATGGAAATAACCCGAAAGGGTGCCAAGACACAGTGTAAAATTAATAATTTTGTAACAGACACAACATCCAATCCCCACAGACGGCGTGTTGATTCTCCATTGGGAAAGGGGAAGACCCATTTTAACCAATGATAATTTTTCCATTAATACCGGGATTAGAACCCGGAATCTTTAGTTCAGTAAGTGGATGCCTTTTCAAGTGACCTAAGATGTCGGACACTTGCAATTTAAAAAAAAATACACATTAGTGCTATCACGCTGAATATTAGTTATTGAAACTCTCTCATTCATGGGAATACGATTTAATGGAAATGCACAAGCATTCACATGTGAGGAGGTTAAGAAAACACATTGATTTTATAACAGACTTAGTTTGTGTGACTGGGATCGAACTAAACCGAGTCATAATAAGTCACGTATGAATGTGAAGGTAATGTGTGCTTTTAAAGCTCATCACGTAACTTACCAACTAACTTATTTAAGTATATTTATATAAATAAAACCCGCACAAGAATACTACTTTATTTAACAACCAGGGCTTGAACTAGCGCCTTATATAAGTGAAGTGACTGACCTCTTAGTGCATCTGTAGCGTGTCTGCCTACTAAGCTAATGGTCCTCAGCTCGATTTCCGGTATGGCCGAAAAATGCATTGTTGGTGAAATACAATATTTCCTTTTTAAAGTGATAACTGATGAATTAACTAACTATTAAATAATTGAATTATTCTGTAAGTCATGTGCTTGCTGATATATTCATACATTTCATAAATTTCACGTTTAATGCCTGAAATAATATTACAATAATATAAACGAGGTAAGCCACACACAAAATATTGATTATATCAATTTATCTTAATAAATAAGAAGCGATAAATCTCAATTAGCCTTAACTTAATTTAATTTATTTATAATTATTTATTCTCATCTAAATCAACTTGACTCACAGTTGATGATGAAATTTAATCTTTAATTCCAAGTTAAGGAAGATTAGTTAGTTATTCTAATTATATAGTTTAAATAATACTTTATATTTCCATAAAAAAAGTTTTTATAAGTATTAAATATTTAAAGAAGAATAACTCCAAGGGCAAGTAAATAAATCTTAAAATCATAACCCAATTAGGTTTTATTAAACTTTTATAATTTTGCTAATTATCTACAAGCCCTACGAGCCCCCAATTCTTTTTATAATAAACCCAAATCAGATATTTTTATATTGATTGATATATTAATGTTTATTATATAATTTAATTGACCCATTCTAGACACACAAAAATATATTAGCACATCACCTACAAACTAATCTATTCTAGGATGGTATTCTAGTATCGCAAACCCAGTCCTTTACCTAGAAATCTACCAATTTGTTGGCAGTATGAACCCATGTATACACTGTTTACCCTGAAAGGTAGCATTCTTAGCTTGACCGATTACACTATGGTCCTATCTTATAAGCTGCACCATGGACAAACAATTCAAGGTAAGCTTGCTACCATTCAGAGTAAATGGAGTATAAAAATAGTATTATTATTATTATTATTAGCACCGCGTCTTACTACCCGTTCGGGTTATACGCACTTACGCTAATGTGTAATGGTAGGGTGATTGTGAAATGAAATGGAGGACCTACAGTTTAACGTGGAATCCGAACCACGGTGGAGGCCTGGCATTCCTCACATTCACAAGTTGTGATATAAAAATAGTAAATATCCTAGTCAACGTCACCTGGAATTGAACCAAATGACTCCTATACGTGTGATGGACGGTTTTAACCATTTAACCAAGTGGGATTAGTATTTCACATCATAAATGGTTACTAAGATGGCGTCCAACTAATCAACGTGTGATTAAAACTTGTAGCTTGTGTGTAGCCTTTCCAATCCAGAACTCCAATTATTCCCAACTTGAACCTCCACCGGGAATTAAACCCGAGATAATAAGTATTTTATGGACATCTGATATTTCATGTTGCGGCGCACGTTCTCGACTTGTAATTAGTGAAGCGCTAATCCTAATCGATCTTCTACAAGCTCGCAGTATTCAAGGTTTAGAGGGAGGGTGTTTCCCTGTATTTAAATTGGGTAAAATACAGCTGTTTCAGGTAATACACTAGTCCTTAGCCTACCAACTAGTTGGTTTGTATATTATTATGTTTGGTTTGTTAGTATTACGTTGAATACAGTCCGATTTAGAACTGAAGGAATTATTTGACACCCATAAAAGTTACTTAAGCCATATTAATATATATATATATAATGGCAAGTGTCATGTGATTGTAAGACGTCTCTTTTGATTGATAATATCAATACCTATGAAATAAGACTAATAATATTGTAAAAGGTTATCAATCTTGACAGCAAAATAATTTTGTATTTTTTTTTAATGTTCTTCCATCTAAAATTCTACTACAGTTTTTCTAACACATTACTACACATCAAAGACATCCTTTTTTAATCTCGCTATTGAACTATAAATGGAGGAAATGTATTAACATTTGTGTGGAGAGAGAGTGATAAGGCGTTTATTCGAACCCTTATCACCTTGTCCGAAGTAAAACTACCTAAACGAGTTCGACACCCAAGTCGCAATCGAACCAAACCAAACAAGCGGCCGCCTTCTGCTGGCAAAGATAGTGCTAGCTTTTTCGGATAGAGATTGTCATATGGTCAGCACAACGAACCTTCCAGCCGTTAATCTCAGGGTTTTTTTTTAAACCAGAGCCAATACTTTTCCGTTCAAGTAGCACTCCATTTGTCCTCACGAGGCTGAGTTAACCCCGTTCCAGATCCCACTGTTTCACAGAAAATCTGGAAGTGCTGAGGATCGAACTTGCGAGCTCTGGATATGTAGCCAGGGATTATTACTACATGACCACAGATGTGGTCGGAAATATTTGAATAATTTATCATTCAAACAATTGAACAACGTAATAACTTGCCGTGTTATTACACCATTTACAGCAAAAATCATGTAAATCTATCTATTTAATTATTAAATACCGGACACATTTTTTTCGAGAATCCTGTATCTAATTTACATTAACTTGTTACAGTTTTATATTGCTCTTTGTATTTTACTGGCCTCCTGTTGTGGGCAGGATCTTTAAGTCTTTTGGAGACCACTACTTCCAATCTCGTTCAAGTCGAAGTTTTTTTTACTCTTAACATTGTACGTAAATAGATGAGCAAGAGGTAAATCGAAATTCTTTATAAGTGCGTTCTCCCAGGCTCTATAATTCATCCCCCCCCCCCCTATTTATCTGAGGTATTTAACGTGCACTTTCTAAACCTACTGATTATATCAGCACAAACCAATATTTAACCAATGATAAATTTTTCGGTCATGCCTGGAATCTAACCCGGGACCCTTAGGCTCAGTGTACCTACACGCTACTGACTGAGATGAGGTGTCAGACTTATTGTGATATAAGACTTGAAATAAATGGTGCGTTGTACCACACAGACTTTCTCTCTCCTTTTTCTAAAAATTTACTTTTTATATTAATTACTTAAAACTAGCTCATAAGATTTGTGAAAAAAAAAAATTAATTGTTACAGAAATATGATCATAGAAAGTATCACATTCCACCAAAGAGTGTAAGTTAAATAATACACACTTTAACAGAAACATATTGAGGATAAAGTAATACATCTATTCACCAAAGAGTAAATCAATCGACTCCAGATTTCTCAGACTTCAATTTGAAAATATATCTGCCAATATCTCTGAAACTATTGGTTCTATGAAAATTTATTTTTGGTAAAAGATTTTTATTTTTGATAGTAGACTACTAAAAGCTTTACAATGGTAAATTTATTTCGTTTCTCAAATAATCGTGGAGATACGATAAAAATTGGAAATTTCCGTTAATGTAAAGTACCAACAAATTCATTTTCATGAGAAAACTACAAATGCCATTTTGTTTGTAATGTTAAACAGTGCCTAGATACTAAATTTAATCAAAATTGATGTTTTTTTCTTTCTGCCCTTTAGTAAACTACCCTTAATTTTATGGCTTGATATCTAATTCTAAAATCTCCTCGGAGGAATCTTATGATAACCCTAGATACTAAGTTTTAACCCGATAGGGAAAACGGTTTCGGCTCTAGTCCGAGATACAAATAGCTACATCGCAAAAACCACTTTTTCGGGTTCAGTGGGTCATGAAACGTCTCGACTTAAATTTTTTTCACGATCACGATAATTTATCCACCCGAGTGGTCACGAGAAAGTAAAAAAAGAAACCTTTAATATAAAATGTTTTCCCCTTATATCTAGTTTCTCACTCTACCACCTTATTCACTCTACCTCTCTTTTATGTATTTTAAATTTTTGTTTCCTGCAATATTAGTTCTCTCTTTCTCTTTCTTTTGCTCTCTTTCCGGTCTGTTTTCTCTTATCTTGCCCTTCCCCCACCTCTTTCCGCAACACGCAACACGTGATTATAATGAAGATTAATATCGGGCGCCCTCTTTTGATGGCAAATTCTGTTTTTACTCTCGCTTACCGACCTGCTGGATGGTGGCGAGAGGGTAAACTAACTAGGGCAGAGTTTACACAAAAAACTATTTCTAAAATATATATTTTCATACCTTACCGGGTTTCATTATGGTGTAGCCTATAGGATAGGGTCATGGTGTAATCCGTCAAGGTAGAGACGGATTTTAACTTCACCCCACCTTGGTGATCAAATTGTATAAGGCGTCTCTCTTGTAATAGACAGGATTGCCGATGACGGGGAGATTGGGGTTTGAATACTGGTCGGATATAATGAGGATTTTTTTTATTATTAAATGGTTTCTACATCCACGAAAATACGGATAGATTTTCTTTAAGGTCCTCGTCCTTAACCCGAGAGTGTAAATATATGTCTAGCCCGAAAGGGTATTAAGATGTGGTGAGTAAAAATAACGTATATTTTTTAATACTTTGGTCTAACAACCAGTATATTAGCGGCTTAACTAACGGCAGTGGGCATGCAGACAAAGGTGTTCAGTCTTGTATTGTCTAGATTGACGGTGAGGAAGAGGTTGTGGACTGAGTCCCAGCCGTAATTACTTACTTACTTACACTTACATCCGTTACTGTTTCCAGCCTGGGTCAGTTTTTTATTCAAGACATATATTTTCCACTACCGGCTTTCTAGGCCTGTCGTAGCTTCATATGTCTTATACTCTATATTAAGACTAGGACAGTTACAACATCCAGTCCCAGGCTGTCAGTTTATCAATGTGAAAGGGTAAATCCACCTTTAACCAATGACACATTTTCGGCCATGCCGGGAACCGAACCCGGGATCCTTATCTCAGTATACAGACATGCTATCAACTGCGCGCTAAGAGACTTCTGTTCTGAGGGTCCGGGGTTCAATCCTCGGTCTCGGCACAGATTTATCTGATTGCCAAACCCTTCCTTCACCTCTGACAAGATGTGTATTAATCACAACTTGTGAATGTGTGGGAATGCCAGGCCTCCACCGTGGTTCGGATTCCACGTTAAACTGTAGGTCCTCCATTTAATCTCACAATCACCCTACCATTACACATTAGCGTAAGTGCGTATAACCCGAACGGGTAGTAAGACGTGGTGATAATAATAATGACTGCGCTAAGGTGTTGGATGTGTGTACTTAGCTGATTTATTTTTATTAAATAGTTTACTATTTTACTTAAATATGGGATTCGGATATTTTTTTAACTGCAAATTTCTATCTTCTTCGTCCCTAGCGGGTAAACTGTAAACCTACCGAACGCGTGGTAAAACGGATACCAAGAATTTGTTCAAAAAATAAAATATAAAGTTGAGGTACAATGGATGTTGGAGGAAAATTAATCAACAGCGTTGAGATATGCCAAGACGAGGTACGTAGCGTGTATCTCAAGTTTATTCAACATCTAACTTAATATGTTGACGTTGAAGACGATGTTGGGTAATGGGATAGAAAGAGAGAGCGAGAGACAAAAGGTATCGACTGAGATGAGGAATTAATTTGGACACTTGACTGGATGCAGACGAACGCATGTTTTTACTGGTAGTTTTAACATTGTGGGCCCTCAATGACATGAATCCGTATCGTTGGATCATGGTTTAAGGGTTAAACATGCATTACATTTAGTTACCATTATCGGGGAGTTTTGTGTTTTGAATCCCATCTGTGGGATTTGCGGAAAAGAGGAGTTATTCTCATATTATCTCTGCAATTTTTTTTTCTTTAACCTCTCTTTCCTCTCATTCGAATGAATTTAATCTGATTAAGTCTGTTGGTAACCTTTTTGTAACGATGTTATTAAGAAGAACTACACCGACATTTGTTTGGAGGGAGAGTGACAAAAAAATCCTCTTTGGAAAAAATCAACTTTAAAGAATCCATTCTCGGGTTTTAATACTTGCATAAAAGTTTTGAGCTTTTATTGAAATTGTATTTAACATTTATATTTTTTGTATTAATTTCTAGCCATATGAAACTATTAAATATAATAGTTCTTTTAAAACATATTTTATAGGGTTTGGAGGAGGATTGACACACACAACACACACAAGATTATTTATCACTAATAATATATGTACAAAACTTATTCGATCCAAAGTTAATGTCAAATGGAAAAAAAAGAGTAGTGTGTCTCATAAACATGGAATATGTTCTACTTAATTATGTTGAAAAACTTATATGAGAATAATAATGCAACTACCACGAAATAAGCATTGAAGTAACTACTAGGGAAAGTACTAAATACATTCACACTGTCATTATCTTCATTCTTGTTTTGAAAGAACAGTTAAGGATATCAACAGAAATATAGATATTTTCATAAAATTATTTGGTTTGTAGGAATTGTCATGAATTAAATATATATTTTAAAAGAAAATGTTACATTTTAAAATTATAAACATATTCATGTTATAAATATTTTAATAAAACCACTTCCATCAAACATTTTTTTAACAAAGATATTTTGTTTCACATTTGTTTGCTAATGTACGAGACAAATTTAATTCCTTCTGCGCATGCGTCTGTTCTTAACATTGCAAAAATCCAGAACCTGCGCTAGTATGGCTACTCGTTCACATATTCGTAGTTGACTTGTACTGAATTCAGTAATGAATCATGTACGAAACCATCACTAGTGTTTACAGGGTAATAGAGGTAAACGCCACACTAAGCCAGCTCGCAAGCTAGAGATAAAAGTGAGTCGGGGATCTATAAAAGGCTCCGTGAGTAAAAGGATATTAAAGCAAGTTTATTATTTCCCTACAGACCTAAAGATCGATGTTGTGTTTGAAGGCACAAACAAATATAAGAGAGTAAGGTTAGACGCTAAAAACCGCAGCAACATAAATCTTACCCTGAATAAATTAGAGATGGTTTAGGTTATAACGATACCTGCTTTTCACGAAACATGAGAAAAATTCCATTTGAATGCATAAGCACTTTTTTTTATTCGAGTATAAAGTAATCATAATTTTTTTGTTTGGTTGTCGCATCTTACTACCTGTCCGGGCAATACGCATATAATGGGGTAGAGATGAGGAATGAAGCATATTAGAGGTAATGTAACCGCATTTGCGCAGAAGGAGCATGAGAAAGCATTTAGTAGAAACCATTCTCATAGATCCGACTGGGTTTCAAACCCCGATCTCTCCGTAATCAACAAGCCAGTATAACACGAACGTGATGCCTTGGACCATTCACTGAAGCGGGTTAGTTATCATTCTTCCGTGTTTTTAAGCTAGCAAAATCAAACATTGAAGGGAATTGTATTCAAGTTTACATATTTATGAACGCTTTCTCTATTTTTAAACAAACGTTTTGTTTATTATGCGATAATTTACGTAAATAACTTTCGCGGTAAACATCCAATTTGATTTTTTAAATAGTTTCTGGTTTTATCGCTAGATTTCAGTAGCGGAAATACCTTAACAATCACGATCATCTTTGTTTACAACAGATCATCGACTAATCTATATATACATACATCATACATACATACATACATACATACAAAATACATAAATACATATATACATAAAATATACATTACATACATACTTGCATGCATACATACATACATACATACATACATACATACATACATACATACATACATACATACATACATACATCATACATACATACATACATAACTGCATCATGCAGCTACATACTATATACATACATACACACATCATCACATACGTACATATACCATTCCCTTACGGGGTAGGAAAGAAACTGTGCATATAGCTGAAAAAACATCTTTAACTTTCTCCACACTTCCCCATCCTTTCATACTCCCTTCCTTCAACAACATCCATACACAGTCATGCATGCTCTTTTATCTTAAAACTCTTAATGTTTTTCTTTTTTCACACATTCGCCTACAACATTTAGGAAGTCTTACATGGCATACCCTTCTTTGATCCACCACTCTACTTCATAATTACTTATCACTCATCACCTAACTCCAATTCCCAATCCAACGTAAAACAAAAACACTGCCCTTAACTACTATTCCTTCACTACCACCTTAATGCCCTTAACCTGACAACACCAGACACAGCGTTACCCCCACCAGTAAGAACCAGTACACAACACAATTATCTTTGTCAGTACCACCTGGAATAAAACTAAGGTCTCCCAGACCCGTGGTGGACCACTGTAATTACATAACCACAGTGACAAGGCACACTCATTAGTTGTCTTGCAATCCATTGCTCAAAGTTCGATTGGCTGGAGTATCGTGGTCCAACCCACGGCCCTTGACTGTTTTATTCTGGCCCACCAATCTCAACGGTTCTATATATATATATATACTGGATATTCCAAAAGAATGGATTCATAGAGATCAGTGACCTGCGTTTTAAAGAAGTTGACAAATTGAAACATCTAGGAACTGGGCTAACAGATAAGAATTAGATTCAAGGAAAGGTAAAAAAAAAGGAATTCGCACAGGGAATCTTTGCTATTATTCATTTGTAAGTTGTCGTCTCGTCTTCTGACTCAAAATATTAAACTGAGAATATACAAAACTATAATCCTACGCGTTGTTTTTAGTGTGATCTCTCATTCTGTACTAATATAATCAATTTGAGGGAATTTTAGAATAAAGTATTTAGAAATAGAATTAAATAGCCAAAGCTATTATTTATGCTATTAGTGGGAATTACACCATCTAGATATTCATATTCTGGAAATTTAAAAATGACACCTGGACACGGGAATCAAACCCGAACCGTACTAAGCCAAAGATCCCGGGTTCGATTCCCGTGTCCAGGTGTCATTTTTCAATTTTCAGAATATTTAGAAATATATTTGTGCCTAAAGTAGATGAACAAACAGGAGAGGAAGAACTAGATGGTTTGTATTCATTCTCAAACGTGTTAACGATAATAAAGGCGTACACGCTGAGGTTGGGGTGATCAGGGGGCGCGTATGGGCGATAACAGGAGTGTGCACAACATTCTAATTGGCAAAGCTGAAGATACCTCTTTGTAGGCCGAGACGTCGATGGGAGGAGTATATGTTAAAATAGATTTGAAGGAGTTTGGACGTCAAGTTAGGGATTGGATGAAAGTGTCTAAGGATAGGGTTGAATTGTGAACTTACGTTCTGACAGCCATAGCACTTTTGAGTTTTTAAGAACTCGTTCAGACGGGGTGGATCCGTCCACGCGGATGGAACCGCGCGGTATACAGCTGTATTGAGCTCCATACATTCGTTCACACGAGGTGGAGCGGTTCAATCGTCTGAGTAGTTTCCGCTGACCGACTGCCAGAAACTCGATACCACGCGTATTCCCGCGGCTCGAGTTCTATGAATTTTATCGAGAGCGTTCAGTTGACGAGCGGATTCGGTGCGGTTTGGACGTAGGGAGAGGAGTGAATTATAGAGCGTTTCGATACAGAACTCTTTTTTTTTTTTGACGAGGTGGAAAAAGGTCTGCCATATGGACATGGAATGTGAAGAATATTCCTAACAAGATAAAAAAATACTAGTTTGGTCAGAATTGGTGGAATATTCGCCGACGCCAGGGATTCATTGGTAAAAAAAGAACGTACTTGGTAGGTTTGCTCTTTATCACATATTTATTATTAGCCATTATCACAGATATTTATATTATATAAGAACAGTAGGCCTATCCGTACTATAAATGCCAAGGTTTTGGTTTTGTAAATATTAACAATGTTTTATTTAGTCTCTTAATTTTTGTTTTTGGAAACTCTTTATACCGCTTCGGTGGCTGCATGGTCTAGTCTAGGGCATCACTCTCGCAATAGACTAGATGAGGATATCGTGGTTCAATCCTGGTTGGGTGTACCGAGCGTTGTTTTCATAAATGGTTTCCCACTCTCTCTCTCCACGCAAATGCGAGTAAATTTCTTTTAAATCCTTAAACCAATAGCGTAATTAGTACATACAGTACGCTTATAACACGAATGAATAATAAGACGCGGTGATACAAAAAAAAACTCTGCATACCTGATACAGAATAGAAAACATATTTCCACTCCTGCTTTATGTTGTATTCTCTCCTCTTCTCTCTCTTCTATATATATATATATATATAAAAATTATATATGTGTGTGTGTGTGTGTTGTGTATGTGTGTGTTGGACGAAAAGCCCGCAAATAGCTAATGGATGGACTTTTTGCTCAATCCTAGGACTGGACGTTTTAAAATGACCAAAGTCCCGAAGTTCGATTTAACTCTGGGCTTGGGCAGTCTCTAAACAGCCAAGCCTAGGATTGTGCAATACTAAACTAAAGTGAAACAGTAGTTAGGTTATTAGGTTATGTTAGGCTTCAAAAAAACAAATTTGTTCATATGGTCCTGATATTTTAAAGTAAATTTGTAATATCTGTCCAGTTTTGTTTGCATATCAATGAGATCCAATTGCTCTCTTGAATTCATGTGGTTGCTCAAAATTGGTCGAATGCCACCTGCTCAGTCCGGTCGAGAAATGAACTAAAATATTATATAAAATGTTATTACAAGCTTTGGTCTTTTAATAATTGCAAAATCCTTGGTTTGGCTGTTTGGATACGGCCAAAGCCTGAAATTGAATAGAACTACTGGCTTTGGTCATTTTAAAACGTCTAATCTAAGGATTGAGCAAAAAATCCGCCCATTGCCGTTGTCGGGCTTTGTACCCAAAATATTATGACAGGGTGCATTGGCGGTCCAAGTCCACAGACAAAAGGCATGGACCTGTCTTAAGACAGAACCCCTAATAATAATATATATCTATTTGTGTAATGTAAGCCTCGGTAGTGTGATTTCAGGTGACGGCGACACTAGAGGCGCGTATTCTTGGCAAGCCCGGTGTTTTGGGCGCCCGCCATGGCGGCGTCCTTCACTGCGTATACCCGCGTCTCTCCTCCTCGACCCTCCTTGGCCCCGGTCTTGCGTTTTTTTTTTTTTTTTTGCTCTCGCCCTTCTAACGGCGTCCATGCCACTTCAGGAGACGACCGCAAAACAAAAACACACGTCGCTTCCGCCGTGGCCTTCTCTTTCATCTTACTCTCAATTTGTTTGTGTTGTTATTTTTGTGCTATTATTATTAGTCCATCTTTAACGACAGTACAGTTTTTGTCTCAAAGAAAAAGTTAACCAAGTATTTAAGGTCGTGCTTCGGTAAACAAATTTGATTTTAATATTTAAATGTGGAACAGAAGGGAATCCGAGTTAAGGCCTGTATTTTCGCAATTTTTATATATCTATACATGTACACATTTACTAATATAAATAAATTAATACCTCAATAGATACGTTTAGTTCAATTTGCTACACAAATATATCTTAACAGTTCTTAATTATAATATCAATAACATAGTGGCAGTTTAACATAAACATTTTAGATGAAGATGAAATCCTGATCAAATACCTTCATGCCCATGATAGATATTCAAGAAATGATAAGATTACTTTGTGTAGAAAATTAAACTAAATTCAAAAAAATATTTTATCTATTTCAGCTTAAAAAAATTTAAAACAAATTGTCTAAAAAAAAAGGCACATCAGTATAATGTTTCACTGTTTATAAAATAAAGTTGAAATATGCTATCTCTGTCTATAAGAAAATTATATCGATACCAAATATTTTCTATAAAAAAATAAGTTCTCAGTATTTTCTTCAAACTTGAACTTTTTGTAGGCTTTGTGATTGAGGAGAAAGGTGGAAGTAGAGAGGATTTAATGAGAAGAGGACAGCAGGGAGAGTTGTTCTACAGGTGTGTAAGAGACCTAGAGGAAAAAGAAGAAGTGCTTTTGAAGTGTAAGGAAGTGTTTTACAGGGCGTACTTTGTACCTATTGTCACATATGCAGCAGAAACATGAACAGTGAATGTAAGAGAGACCAATAAAGTGGAGGCCATGAGATAGCAGAGGAAGAGAGACAGATGTTACGGGGATGTAATGAGGATGGAGAAGGAGAGGATGTCAAAGAAAATGTTGGAAATTAAATATGTAAGAAAAAACCGCAAGGGAAGCCAAGAAATAGATGGGAGGGAAGGATGGGAGGAGCAGATAACAGAGTGCTCAAGTGAGAGGAGGGAAATGGAATAAATTAAAGGAGGAAGAATAGTGGAAGGATATAGGAAGATGGAAACATTTTACTAAACTGACTCGGCCACAGGCTGGAAATTGTTGATTATGATAATGATGATGATGATGATGATGGTGATGATGATGATGATGTAGGCATTTTATAAATTTAATCGTTGGTAGCCATGTGCCAAACAATTATTATGTGTAATCAATTTTACTTATTTTAATATAAATAGCAAATAATATAAAAAAATATTGAATATGAGTCAGTGGTGTGGTGAAACGGCTATTTTATAATGCGATGGCGAAGAGATAGCTATAATTAGGAGGAAGTGTACCCGCATTCACGTATCTGGAAAACTGGAAACCCCCTTTGAAACTCTTAACTCAGTAGGCCTAGTAAGGGTATATTATTATTATGATGATGATGATGATGATGATGATAATGATTTATTATTATGTTTTTAGTAAAGGTTTACCCACATCGGTGGGCACGCGGACAAAGGCGTCAGTATCACCAGGTATGTTTTTCCAATGATGGTTAGGCTGTTACTCAATTTTCTTAGGCTATTTTTTCTTAAAGCTTTCCCCATTCTCCCTCAGCAAAATGTCAGTACATTTCCTTTAAATTCTACCTTTCTCACCTCTACCTCATTGTTGTAAATATGCGGATATCCCGGATGGATATTGCTACGCTGAGGACTCAATCCATATGCATTCAGAAGTGAGATACGTTCTTTAAAAAATATACATTCTTTAAAAAAATTACAGTCTTTAAAAAATATACATTCTTAAAAAAGAAATTAAAAAAGAGATACTTTATTTAAAAATACATACGATCTTTAAAAATAGTGACTTTCTTTAAAAAGGGAAATATTCTTTAACTGTGACGAATTATGTGAACAGACTTGGTCCGTAAAGAGTACATTTCACGACCGATTAACCGGGAAACGATAGAACCAGAAATTGCATCTAATTAAACGCAGTCTTCACTTGACAACAACAAAATTAAGACCAGTGAAATAGTTTTTTTTCGGGGCTGCTTAACATGATAGGAACTTATTAAAATGATCACCTTTGACCTGAATGCAATGCAATGCAATGCATTTTTTTTAAAGAATATGGCATTCTAAGACACGATGATTGCAGGCTTACATTTAGGCCGAAGATGGCCATTTTAATTATACTGATATAAAGCCACATGGCTGACTCACTCACTCACTCACTCACTCACTCACTCACTCACTCACTGACATTAATGTTTACCCACTTACAGATGAGCTAGAAACTTGAAATTTGGCAAACTTATAGCTTTTATCCTTTAACCGACGAGAAAATTAAAAAAAAGTTTAAAAAATTAATTTTTAACCCCCGAAAATTTTCAAAATGGCGAAGCAACTTTAAAGTCGGTGCGGCATATACAATACAATATCGTTAACTTTAAGGTGTTACGTTCAAAACAACGCTGTAACTACATTAGTTTACATCCACTTGCAAATAAAACTCACTGGAGCAAAGCGAGTCACTTTCTATAACGTTAATCAGCTTCACATTACTGGAGTACAAACATGACTATGCTTATATGAACTTTTCTCTTTATTTTTGTGTCTCCTGTCTACCTCAGAAATGGGTCCCACATGTTACGGTACATCCTGTATATCCGTTTATCTAAATATATTTATCTTTGTTTCTAACCATGGCCTTGTATCTATCCGTCACAGGCTGACTTGTCAAAGCCTTATTAACTTCCAAAGGCAAACTTTATCTAACGGATGTTAGTGCTAAATCCCTGTAAACGGGTTCATGAAAATATAATCCTCGCGTTGACATCAAAGACCTACCTACATCACTTGATGACTGAACACCCTCCCTTGAAGATCCTGTGAATTTGTCCGAGCAGGAATAATGTGTTCCCTCGAGCTAGTATGGACCTGAATAATGCGTTGGTGGCATCGCCTATGTTACATGCTCGGGTCAAAGTAGTCCTATAGCGTCCAATACGGTTATATACAAAAGGCAAAGGAATGTTTCATCAAAAGGGCGAAAATGTGTACAGTCTCGTTCGTAATAAAGTGGTAGTGTAACTAACTTGAGCTAAGATCAGGGTTTTTTTTTCAAATAATATTTATATTTTATTTATGTACATATAAATAACATGAAAATAGCATAAATTTTTAAATTATTACATTTCTTATGACAAATTATATACTTTAATGAAGATGTTTAATTATTAGGCTACATAGGCTATATTTTAATTAGCTAACTCTTCAGATAAATGAATTAGAGAACTTTTTTACAAACAACGTCGTTTGTGTAAAACACATTGTTCTCTACAGCATGCTAAATATTATTAACTATTTTTTCTTCAGTTAAGGATATTTTTGCGCGCCAAATGAGCGGGCTCAGCTGAATACAATGTATACTTACCCATGCGCAAAGACAGGTTTAGACAATCATATCCCAGCTTTTGTGAAAGTTTTACCTTGACTCTCATTAATGGAAGTGGCAAAAGCAGCTGTCAATGGAAATTGCGTGCGTTGTAACTTGAATGGAAAAGATTAAAACCTCAACGGTTCAAATCGCTCCAGAAATGTAGGAGTGGTTGTGTTGACAAGTTCCTGACTGTAGAGGTTTAGCAGTATAGACATGAGGCGGTACAGTATATTCGCCATTAGAGTAGTGGTAGCTGACAGCTATCAAAGATACCAGATCTACTCTCATGTATCCATTCGCCAAAACATATGATCTGCAAGAACCATAATGTTGATTTGTTTTCACTTTTGGCAGTCAAAACTGTTACAACAAACAATTTGTTTAGAGTTTTTTTTCGAGTGTTTCTAAATTATTAAATACAACCTATAAACATAACCGTTTGGCTTTTTTTTTTTTTTTTGTGGTAGCGGCGTCTGTAGTTCCCTTAATATTGCTTTACAAACGAGCTCTTCTAAAAGACTTCAATAGGCCAGAACCGGGATTCGAACACCTATATATTCATCTTCAGCAAGCCAATCTAACATGAGAGTGATGCCTTAGACCGTTCGGCCAGTGAAGTGAGTCCCCTCATATTTTTTTTAGCACCACGTCTTACTACCTCTTCAGGTTAAACGCCTATGTAATAATTGCGCTTATCTTGAATCTAGGACAGGCACAACATCCAGCCCCCAGCCGTTAATTCATCACTGTGAAAGGGTAAACCCACATTTCACCAATGATAATAAATTTTTTCGTGCATGCCGGGAATCGAACCCGGGACCCTTAGCTTCGTAGGCAGACGCGCTACCGACTGAGCTAAGGCGTCGAACAACCCTGACGCATTGAGCCATTGAATAATCAATGCGTTAGAACGTATGGACA
The DNA here is from genome assembly GCA_033556935.1 of Timema podura. Lineage (NCBI taxonomy): Eukaryota > Metazoa > Arthropoda > Insecta > Phasmatodea > Timematidae > Timema > Timema podura. The sequence continues at coordinate 14,046,506 of JAVRXN010000014.1, read as the reverse complement.
TAGTGATGAGCCCTCCAGGTCAGAATATGCTAAACGTTCCGCGCGGCCGGTATTGCTTGCTATACGATGCACTGAGTGAATTATTCAAATTATATTGCCCCATGATACCATTCTGGTTTGTAATCAATGCTCAGGTATTATTCCCCCTTTGAGTGGTTAGAGGGGGTCATCACGGAACCCTGAGGCGTCCATTCAGAGGTTTGCTTTTGGCGATGCTGTTCAGCAGATTGGAAGGTTTTTTGATTTTTATATTCGTGCATTCAGATAGGGAAAACATTGAAAAAAACTTGATTGCGTCAGCCCGCAAGCGAGCTATACTGACCGAGCGGCCACCGCATGTTGGCGAAGATGGTGCCAAAATTTGTAGATATATGATGTCATGTGGTTAGCACGACGAGCTCTTCGGCCAATAATCTCAGTTTTATAGACCGGATCCGCTACTTTTTCATTCAAGTAGCTCCTCGTTTGTCCTCACAAGATTGAGCTGACCCACTGATTTCACAGAAAGAATCCGGGAGCGTCGGGGATCTAACCAGGTACCTTTGGATCTGTAGCCAGGAACTCTGACAGAGGTGATCATAGGGAGACAGAAAATATTATTAGATTTGCTTTCACATATTCATACGTCAAATTATGTGAGATCTAGTGGTCACTTTTGATAGATATTATCAATACCTATAAAATAACTTGTTGTCTGGGTGTGTGAAATTTCAAAACGTTGAAGTCAAAGACGAATTTCAAATATCCTTCACTTCGATCTCGACACCAACAACAAACGTAAGCATAGATAAATTCAGATATGACACTATACAAGAATATAACACTATATATCCTCTCTCTCTCTAAATACACTTAATGGATACTTTAAAATCTGGAATTAGGTTTACGTGAACAACAAAAACTTAATCTTTGACTTCGGTTTAGATTTTTTTTTCCGCATGTTTCAAGATCCGATTTGATTTTTAAAAGTAAACCTTCGCACGCACCTAAATTTGATCAATGTTGGCCGCACCTTTTTTTTTAAGTTTGTAAGCTCAACCCCGAGGATATTAACAACTTAATATGACAAATAATTTTTAATAAATACTCCCTGAATAGCATGGAAAGAGGATGAGAAAACTGCACTGATAAATCACGTATGTGAAACCACTCGCAATTCCCCCGACCGGGATTCGAAATCGGACCTTCCCGTTGGCGATCCAGTCTATTGTGAGCTTGATGCCTTAGACCGTATGACCGCCGGTGTGATGCAAACCCTTTTAAAGCGTTATATTTTATAATTTCACACATTTTGGTGTCAGTATTATTGACCACGGCAATGAGGAGATAATATAACTATTTTATATTCTCCCCCGCCCTATTGTTTTTAGGGTCTTCTCTCTTACGTCACGTCCAGACTAGCCAAATATGTACGCTAATAATGTAGGAATAATTGAGATAGAATCTAGAAGAACTGTGTCCTCATTTGCGTGGAGGTAGATTGGAAAAACTCTGTCTAAGGGTGGAAAAACGTCCGTAGAACGTTTGGTCACACTCACCTCCACTTTGAACCAATTTATACCGGTTGTTTGGCGCAATATTAATAAGTAAATGGAGGTCTTTTAGACCAATCGGGATAGGACGTATGGACCAAGGTTGAACAGAATTATTCCTTTCATTTATGCAGATTTAACCTAACATAATATAATTTTACCTAATCCAATCCTAGCCATCAAGCGAATTCCTTAATTTTTTTATAGATCTAACCTATCATAACCTAATCTAACCTAACCAAAAGTAATTATCAGCCGATTAGATGGGCATTGGCTTTAGGAACGCGAGTCAGAAATGGACAACCACACAAGATAGGATTAACAGATATTTTCACAACTGCGCCAAACGTCCTATGACCAACCTGGTCCAAACAATCCGTGTGTTAAACTAAGATAATCACAGATTTCGCCAAACGTCATACTCTCCGTCTTACTACCCTTTCGGTTTATATTTATTTGTACTAATTATGTTGATGTGTTAGGTATGAATAAGGTTTGATTTAGAAGAATTATTATTATTAGCACCGCGTCTTACTACCCGTTCGGGTTATACGCACTTACGCTAATGTGTAATGGTAGTGAAATGGAGGATCTACAGTTTAACGTGGAATCCGAACTACGGTGGAGGCTTGGCATTCCACACATTCACAAGTTGTGATTAATACACATCTTGTAAGAGGTGAAGGAAGGGTTTGGCAATCAGATAAATCTGTGCCGGGACCGAGGATTGAACCCCGGACCCTCAGCACAGAGGTCTGACACCTTAACCCCTAGACCACCAGGTCAGAAGTGTAGCCGCACTTGCGTGGATGAAGAGTAGAAAACCATTTAAATAAAACCACCCTCAGTAGACCTGACCGGGCTTTGAACCCCGCTATCCCCATCTTCAAGAGTTTATTCTTTAGTGAGATTTACTCTTCAGACCATTAGACCACTGAAGTGGGTTTACCATTTTCATTCATTAACGTGCACTTTTTTAACAGACTGATTATATCAGTATAATGAGAGTTTCTATGCGTAAGAGCGAAAGGTCTTACCAATTTTGCAGGGAAAAGTATTTTCACATACTTTCCAAGGTTCTTTTATATGCCACAATTGACATGTGACTGACGGCTCTACTTTCCCTCCGAAGGAAGTTGTGCTACGGATTTTTATCGCTAAAGAAAAATCCGTAGAACCCGGCTGGGTTTGAACCCACGGACATTGGGTTCTGTGGCAAGTACTTTACCCCAAGACCACCGATCTGTGATATGTTGAGTTAGTTTGTAAGCCGTGTACTGATATATTTAAGTTGTGTGTTTAGGAAAACTCACTTTTAAAATACAAATCAATTAAATATTTTTCAGACGTGAAATGACTTGACAACACGAGGGTGAGAGGATCTCTAGCCAATCAAAGGCATCTTAGGAACATTGGAACTTAGGAACTTAGGAGTACAAGTGATTCATTAAACTTTCTCCCGCACTTTAACGTCGAGAAGCAAGGCTTGAGGTGGCCTCAAGTCTAGTGAAGTTCGCTTCCTCCTACCTTTTGGCCGACAACCAAATCGGGTGAAAGAAGTGAGAGAGGGAGGGGGTAAAAATAAAACATAATCATCTAATTTTGGAACCGAAATGAGATGTAAATCTTAGACGATAAATTCCAGAAACGTGCTCAACCCAGTCAACCGAGGTTTTTATTAAACGAAATTGGTGTTGAACTTTTCATATCAGAATCCCGGTACAGGTTTTAATTTTCACTTCTTTAACACCTTTTTTTAAGGGAGAGGGAGGAATATTAAAAACAACAAAAATACAGCTAAGTGAGGGAAAAGTTTTTATTCGCCCTAACCAACATAGCTGATATTTAATCCTATAGAGTATTTGGTTCGAATCCCATCGTATAAAACACACAAATATATATTTCAACAAACTCATCCAAAACATTTTCGAAAAAATTATATTTAAAAAAATTCAGTCATCACTAAACTACCCTAACTTTTAAAGCTATAACTAAAATCACAATATTGCTCCTCTAAGTCTTACCATATAATATCTAAATATCAAGTTTTGGCCAATGATCCAGATACAAATGGATGGACTTTTATAATATATTAAATACTTTCTTTACGTGAAATAGTAAATAGTGTTCTCCATACCATTCTACAATTTTTTTTTTGGTGCGTTTTTGGTTATCGCGTCTTACTACCTATTCGGATTAAGCCCCATCTACAAAATCCGTTAAGCTCCACATCCTTATTGTCCTTAAGTCCTTAGCAATGGAAATCACGTCTACAGTGTCCGTATCCATAACCACGTGACCGTACCAACCAACCAATGAGAAAGTTGGAAACAACGTCCAATTAAAGTCTTCGAAATTAAATTTTCTAGAGCTACGCGCAAGCAGACGTCATCTGTGAAGCAGAAAATATCCCAACTGAACAATTATCATCACAAGTAACTACACAACATTTTGTTAAAAAAAAAAAGTCCAGGATAGACCGCATTATTTGAAAGGTAGGCTAAGTGCAGTCACAGATAATATATTTAAAACATGAGCAAGCTATGCTCATGCTATGTATGATAATGCCATTGGTGCGTTCATTTGATGCGCGCGCACGCTTACTTTGCTATTATTGGTATTCCTTAGCAGTCTGTATCGACTAGTCTGTAGAAAGTTAAAGTTGAGTCAACTTCAACAGAGTGATAAGGACTAAGGAATTAAGGATAAGGACTCTGTGTACAGTGCATTCTTTTAATGTGGAGTTGATCTCTTACGGAGTACTGAGCACCTTACGGATACAGAGTCTGTAGATGGGGCTTTATACACACATGACTAATTACGCTAGTGTGTTATGGATGAGGAAGCTTGAATTTAGAGGAAGTGTGCCATAATTTGCGTGGGAAGAGAGTGGGAAACTATTTAGGGAAAATATCCCTCAGTACGCCTGACCGGGACTTGAGTCCGATTTCCCCGTCGTTGGCAGTCCGGTCTATTGTGAGAGGGACGCCTTAGACCGTGCGGTAACCTAAGTGTGTTAAAGTGGTAGGTAATTTATGAATCCAACCAGGAGTCAAACAAGTATCCCAAAGTGAGATAGACACGTGCCCCCTTTCAGAGGCGAATTGTTAACATATCTCAACCCGGACAGACACAAAACTGTAATCGAGTAAATAAAAGAGGCCTTTCTTTTCATCCGATCAACTTCACTTTAGTCCGTGGAAGTCTGTCGTGGGGAAAGAAAGACCTCCGCTGTTTCCAAGTTGTGTTTACTTGTCAGGATTGACTTTGAAAGTTATTCTATCCATCATCCCATTAGGTCAGAGCCGGGTTCCTTTGAGGTGTGTTCCCCCCCACACCCTCTCCTCCCCTTCCCCTCCCTATGGCTAGGGGCCAAGTCCCGTGTGGGGGAGGACTTTTTTTTTTTTTGAAAGATGGTCGCCGGTATATTAGAGATCTCAAATTAGAAGTTCATATTGGAACAAAAAATAGTTGTACCTTATGTTAACGGAACGAGCTCATTACCAATAGGTGGACGGAAAAAGTTTAATCATGATTTTTTTTTTTTACTTTCTCATATATCAAAATTATTGTATTTGTAAACCGTTTTGACCTGATGATTATGATGGATCTTTAAGTTTTATGTGTCTCATGAGTTCAGAAAGTGTTTATTTATAAATTATGTTTGTTGGTCCCTTTGTTTATTATAACTGGGCGACAACCTAACCGGCTTAAAGAATTTCATTCATACTTGATATTTAGTTGTTACATGGTCATACCTTGAAGCCAAATTGCGATTTTGATACTACTAAAATTAAGGGATGTGTACTACTTACTAATTTTAGAAAATTCAAAATATTTCAAAAATGTTTTAGAAATTTTGTTCAAAATCTATATATGAAAAGTGATTTTTCATTATGATTATAAAAACTATAAGTGTGATTTTATTAGAAAAAACTTACTATGAGCTAGTTTACTAATAACTAATATTTCAAATTGTTCAATTGTGTCTTATCATTTGTTAATTTGCTTATTTAAAGGTAATTACTCATTCTCGCAATAGACCAGACTTCAGATGACGGGGAGATTGAGGTTTAAAAACCGGTCGGGTATGATGAGGGTGGTTTTTCCTAAATGGTTTCTCACATTTACTTCAAGAAATTTCGGGTACAATTCCTTTAAGTTCAACCTTACTAGCCCTAACACATTAGCGTAAAGTACATAAGTGTATAAACCTATCGGGTAGTAAGATGTGGTGCTACTAAAAAAAGAGAAAGGAAAAGTTTATAATCTTTTTAGACTTACATTTTAATATAAGGGCTATAAATGAGCTAATATAAGTTGTAGGCTCAATAAATGCATATGAAAGAAAGCCAATCATGTCAGCGTGGAGATGGGTAGTGCTAACATTTGCTGATAGATGGTGTCATGTGGTCAGCACAGCGAGCCCTCCGGCCTTTAATCTCATGCTGAGTTGATCCCGTTCCAGACCCAACGCTTCACAGAAAAATCTGGAAGCGCTGGGAATCGAATTCGATACCTCTGGATCTGTAGCTAGGCACTCTGACCACTATACCACATGCGTATAACCCGAACGGGTAGTAAGACGCGATGCTAATAATAATAATAATATAATACTATACACAGAGGCGCGAAAATACATAACTATATAAAGTTATTCCCGGAATTCTACAAAACCGATTTTCATCATTTATTTTTTTAAATAAAATCAGCGTGGATGTACCCAAAACCTTTCAATTTCTAAAATCTTCAAAGGTGAAGCTGAAATTTCAGGAAACGATCATTTCTTTCTAGTAAACTAATTTGATTGATTTTTTAGTCAGCTGGTAGTGTGTGTTGTCTGTTTCCTGAGCTTAGGGTCCAGGATTCGATTCCCGGCATGACCGGAATTTTATCATTGGTGGAATTTGGGTTTCCTCTTCCATTGTGAATAATTCACGGCTGGGGCTTGGACGTTGTGTCTGTTCTAGATTTAAGTTAGTTTTCAAGTCGTGTGCTGATATATTTCAGTCGGTTCAGGAAGTGGTAATTAAATACCTCAAATAAATTAAATTAATGAAACTGTATTTTTTTAAATATAGTTATTTACTTCAAAAATATCAAAAGTTAATAAATTTTCGATAGCTAAGCCGCAATCTATAAATAATCAACGTTGAGATTTCATAGCATTAGCCCGCATCGAGTTTTACCGAACGAGAGGCCGCCGTCTTTTGGTGAAGATAGTGCCAACTTCTGCTGATAGAGGGTGTCAATTGGTCAGCACAATGAACGCTTCGGCAGTGTTTATCTCAGTTTTCTAGATCAAAGCCGTTATTTTCCCGTTTAAGTAGCTTATTATTTGTCCCCACGAGGTTGAGTATAGATGCAGGATCCCCGATGTCAAAAAAAAAAAAAAAAAAAATGAGGTCTCTAAATAAATGTCCTGAGTTGTAGATTTGCTAAGAAATCACAAAACTTCTGAACTTATGCTGTAATGGGGTTTACTACCAACACTTTGATTTGGTCAAGCAATAAAGTCGACTCAAGCGATTATTCACCGGTGTACGACGACTCGTTTCAATTTAATAAATGACGAAGCGTATTCTTAAATAAATGCTAAATGTTACTAAGACCCGGAACTATATAATATAGACTATTTAATGTGTAGTCTTAACGATTGTAGCTTCACGTAAATTGGTAGAATTTATACATCGTGGTCAGTTTGATATTTTGCTCTCATTATAAATCATTACAATGCACATGGTTATCACTTCTACATCCTGGATAAATCTGCTATCCCCGAATACCGTTAGGACATGTTGATGTTAACATAATGTGCTACGTACATAACGAAGGGATCATCAACGGAATGAAACTCAACAGGACAAGTTGGATCAGAAGTTCAGCTGATATTAACATATTTGTGCTAAATACTGTATAATGTGTTGGCTGATTAAATATTGGTACAAAGTAATAGTATATAAGCCTGTCGGTAACATGTGAACGGATCTTTATTGACTAGGATGCAAATTATCTTTCTAGTATAAGCTGAAAAAGCAAACCCTCCTCACTTCTTTATTTTTAATTCATGAAAGGTTGTATAAGAAATTTCATTCCGTAAAAAAAAACCTGGCTTCGTTAGGTTCTGTCCCGTGGTATATAATTATTATAAGGGTGCAAAGTTTCAAATTTCTTCGTTGTTTAGGTCAGTGGTTTCCAAACTTTTGGCGCTGGCGTATCCCTTTGGTAGCTCATTTCCATAAATTGTGCCCTTTATTTAGCAAAATGTTTAGTTAATAAGTTAGTAGTTATTTAGGATTTATTGTTGCAACTGAAAATAAATGTGCTAGTAATGGTATTAAAAAACAATGTAATAATAAGTTGAATAAGAGAGTGTATGTATATCTCATATTCAATTAATTAATTAATAATTATAAAAATTGTTTTATATTTTAAACTGAAATAATTTTCTCAAGTTAAAATATAAAAGAAAATCCGCACCACTTCTCACCATAGCGTTGAGTTCATTTCACAACTTTTGCCTGAACATTTGTCTAACACTGCTGGCATATGTAGCTCTTTTTTTTCCCCCTCTTAAGTTTGAGCGCCCCTAGAAAAGGATTAAAAAAAAGATCAGAATAAATATACAACTTTTTAGTTATGAGTATGGTTTTTACCAATGCCAATCAGAATCTATTAAGATTGACATTTTTCTAAATGTTTATATAATGTTTAGACACATTTGAGTAATTTCATAATATTTAAATCAGTTTAAACTAATTGATATTGTTATTTTTTGGGGGCTGACATTAATAAAATGAGGCTCAGTGCTTTATACTATTAATAAATCCCCCACACATGACCGAGATTTTTTTTTATTTGGGTCTCCCTGGCGTAGGAACACTGACACGACGTTAGATAAAACATATATAAAATAAACCGACGGCGTTGAAACAATTATCTAGTATGTGTCAAGTTTAGCCCTATTTTTTACTTGTTTATTTTTTAGCTCTCAGGATATTAATATCCGTCTGTATTATCCGAATTCTTACCTAGTGAGGTATAAGTAATGTACAGTTCAATTTTCACATGAAGATACTTTAAAAAAATACAATAATATTTTTTTCCGTTAAAAATTGATTTAAAAAATGGTTATTAATGTTATTTTATAGGTATTGATCATATCCATCAAAAAGGGACATGAATATCACATGGATTGACGTAGGAATATGTGAAAGTAGATCTAGTAACTTTTATTTCAGAAAAGGTCTTCACTATGAAAATTGGACTGTAGAAGTTAGAAGGGCGTTTTCGCATTTGCGCAGAAAGAGAGAGTGGAAAACCATTTAGGAAAAGGAATATATTCCTGGAAAAATCAGACAAACACGTTATTGGACCCTTTGTTCTTTGTCTACCGGTTGGTCAATTAGTTCAACTCTATGAGAGTGCATGGATACGCAGACTCGCAGAGAAACGGAACGCCTATTTGCATGAGCTATTATTTAACCTGCTCCATACATCTAGGTTAAAGAACTGATACGATGGTAGAAATTGTTACTGTATTTAATACGCGTCTTACTATTCGTCCAAATTTACGCATTTTTTTATCATTAATATTTAGCACCGCGTCTTACTACCCATCCGAAATCCACTGCAAAATTTGTATTATACTCTTTATCACTCGTTTCACACCCGTTTGGGTTTATACACATACTTAACAATTACGCTAATGTGTTAGGGTATGTAAAAGCATTGAATTTGAACGAAATGTACCTAAATTTCCGTGGGGATAGAGTGTAAAATCCTTTAGGGAAAAAATACCCTTATACACCCAACTGGGTTTCAAACCTTGATCTCCCCGTCATCAGCAGGCCAGCTATTACGAGAGTGATACGCCTTAGACCATTTGGCCAACGTGGCAGGTTTTACGCATATGGATTACGCTAATGGGGTAGATCTTATAGAGGTAGAACCTACAGTATATGTACCCCCATTTTTGTGGAGGTGGAGTGGAAAACCCTTCAGTAATAAAACACCCTCAGCATCCCCTGGATAGGATTTAAATACCGATGTCTATGGGCCACTTCTCACGTGTCATTTTCAATGATACAAAATGAACGTCAGAACACTCATTTCATTAGACTGAATCGTTATTTAAGGCTTTCATTAAAACTGGAAAGGAGTTCTACTTTTCTTCGTTTTTAAGGGTCATTATTGAAAAATGAAAACAAAATAAACAGAGAGAAATGTACAAGAAATACTGAGTTCATTTTTCTTTTAATGTGAATATTTAGTGATTCATTTTTCTTTGAATATAAAGATTTATTTAAATTCAAGGTTACACTACGACCGCTTGGAACCTTGTATTGGATTTTGATCCTCAATAATTGTTTTCCAGATTCGACTCATGTTGATGTCTGACAGCCTTTAATGAAATGTGTCTGTTGACGCGCTTATTTTACTCTTCTTTTTATTTAATATATTTTCTAACTCGTGCGATAACTGCACAAAATATTTCACAAACCCCAGATAGCATTTATTTTAAACTGCCCCATTTCTATTAATTAACTTAGTTGATAGTCTCATTCATGATAATCATGATTAATGATACATGTGAACAAATTTATTTTCATTTTCATTTAAAAATAATATAAATTACACGTGAGAACTCAGCTTATGTTACAGGCAAATAAGACTAGATGAGCCTGACTTTTAGTCCACGTGGCCAACGATATGGAGCACCAATTACAAAAATTTAATAGCTTCCGACCCCTTCAAAGTTTATCCAAGAAGCAGCAAACCATCCTTTAAAAAGTCCCTTTAGAACTAATAATTTGTAATGTTCTTTAACCAAGGTATGGAATTATTTGGTATATGTAAACATGTTACCCGTATGGGGGGACACGTGGGCTAAGCGTCAAGGCTCATTTAGTTTTATAACTCGTACAAGTTGAACCGCTTTACATCTCCTCAACACTAATGATGACAAAAATGTCGAAAGATCTATCATCTAGCATTTTTATCACCAAGGTATGGTGAAGAACTTTTTTTTAATAAAAACTTTTAAATAACTAACATTTTTCAAGTGATACATGTTCTTAAAATTCTTAAATTTTTAAAATCATTTGTAAATCAGTTTTTGTCTTATTTTCTTTCTTTTAACTGCACGACGAAACATCGAGGCTTTATGAATATATACAATTACATTATTTTATTTGATCAATCTTTAATTGTTTACTCCCTTAAGTTGGGGATTTATGTAAGCGAGAAAAGGCAGTGTTTTTACAGTTTTTATATCAAAACTTTTGCCGGAATAAACCCAATATTTCTTCAGTAGAAACACAGGGAGTAATTTTCTTCACACGGTGACATCAAAATCTATTGGATATCTATCAATTATTATTAGCACCGACGTCTTACTACCCGTTCGGGTTATACGCACTTACGCTAATATGCTAATGGTAGGGTGATTGTGAGATGAAATGGAGGACCTACAGTTTAACGTGGGGAATCCGAACCACGGTGAGGCCTGGCATTCCTCACATTCACAAGTTGTGATTAATACACGTCTTGTCAGAGGTGAAGGAAGGGTTTGGCAATCAGATAAATCTGTGCCCGGGACCGAGGATTGAACCCCGGACCCTCAGCACAGAAGTCTGACACCTTACCCCTAGACCACCAGGTCACCCGATATCTATCAAGAGTGTCTGGAATTTAATGACAACTTTTCATTTAAAGAGTTTCTCATCTAATGCCGCTATGCTCATGACAGATATTCGACAAATATTTATATTTTATTTATTTTGTCCAAAAAAAGTTTTGCAATAAAAACATCACGTTCCTTAAGGGTGCCACATGGTAGCGCACTGAGATGCATTGCAAACGTTAAGAAATCCCACATTATTTGAGAGATTTCTTGCTATTTTTAATATCATTTTCAACAAAAAATGTAGGCGAAAATTATTAGCAGATTTCTGACCAGTTAAAAAGTTAAAATTCTCACTTAAAAGGTTTCTTTAATTCAACGACGCTTACGCGAAAATGTGTACTTCTGAGATAAAAACAAAAGGTTAGACATCTATCTATATCCTTACTCTTTTAAATAAAGCTATGATATATGGTGTTTTATTGACTTATCACACATTTTTTTAAACACAACAAACTTTTTAACTGGTCAGAACTTTCGCCTACACTTTGGTGAAAACAATTTTTTTTTTTAATATCAAACCACTTCATAAATAATACATTATTTCTAAACGTCTGCAACCTTCCTCAGTGCTAACACATGTAGCACCCGTCATTACTATAAAAATATTTGTATTTTTAATTTTAACTCACATTATTGTCAAACGTAAAGAAAATAATCTAGTCAAGTTTGTCGTTGGTGCAGGAGGTCGGGGTTTAAGTCCCGCCCGGGTGTTCTGAAGGTGTTTTTATCATCTGTGTTTAATTTAAATCCCTACCCCGTTAGTGTAAATACGCGGTAAGCCCGAAAGTGTAGTAAGATGGTAGGGCACAAAAGAAAACTGTCACAATGTCGAGTTTTCATCACGTCGAGAGCATTATCAAAGATGTTAACACAAAGCAGAGTGCGAGCTAAGAGTCTTTTTTTCCTCAAACATTGATGAAAAAGAATTCTCTCATTTGAGTCCGCAATGAAAGCCCCCTTACCCCCTTTGCCAACCACCTTAAAACCCACCCCGCATGAGATGAAAGGCAAAATGCTAGACAAGTTTGCGGGAGCGAACAAGAATGTCGAGATTAAGGAAGTAATTTCGTGAATGGTTGCACGTGAAAGGACGAAGCTCTCAAAAGTATCCTTAAGGTCCTGGCTTCACTAGTAAATGGATGAAGGACGGCGAGGACATGAAGAAATAGGTATAAGGGGGGGAATATCTTTGCAAATTATTCGATAGCGTGGTCTTCTGGAACTATAGTTCTTTAGAATTGGTCGTACAAAGCTCGAAATATGAGATTCGACTCTTATTTGGCGGTTGATTGGAGAACGCCGCTGGTTCTATGTGCGAGATATTTCAAAGACTTAAAACCCATTACGTTGGAAAAGTCATTTCCTATTAGTTTTAATCCAGATGGCTTTGGTTTTAATTTCCTTCGGGGTGTTTAACTTTTCACTTATGAATTCATACACAAATAAAGTATGATTTCGTAGGAAGTCCGTTTTTGAAATCTGAAAATTCATGTTGTCCACAATGGCGGGAAAAGGTATTACAATTGCATTTACATTCTTAGTCCGTTTAGTTAATAGTCAAAGAGAAATTATACATTACTCCATAAAGAAGTATTAGTGGCAGCTTTATAATTTTTTTAGATTAACTTTATCGGATAAGGATTATTATCAAAATGCCTAATTTTGGTGACTTTCAATCAATGTTGTGGGCCCTAGGAGGGCTTCCTCTAAAAATAAGGCTGTAGCTATATCCGTACGAATTTAACTAGTTTGGTATTGAACACCACCTTTTTAATCATTATATTATCGCTTCTATTATGATTCAAAATGTATTTGAAAAGGATTTAAAAAGAAACAAACTGAAACAATTCCATTTTAAAATATAATACTTTTTTATCTAGTGATCTCGAAATATATTATCCTAGTATTTGCTGTAATAAAATACTATCGGGATTAAATATTTTCTTATGAATAGCGATGCTCTGTATTTTCAATGATTTGAACGATTTATTTACTTGGTTAAAAGAAAGGGAGAAGGAAAAATTAAATAATTGTTGAATTGGGTGATGAAAATATTTCAGCGATCATCACTCCCGATCGCTTCTGTGACACACGGGTCAAGACGTCAAATTAGCCAGTTTTGGTTTACCGGTGACGACTAGGTCAGGGTTCAAATTTTGGTCATGTAAAACTTACTATGTTTTTTAATCTAAATGATTTTTTTCCCCGTCCTTCCTCCTTGCAAATTTTGGGACATTTTCTATAAATTCTGCCAAACTCCTCCATACCCACCCTCCTAGTGTAAATATTCGTATAGCTCGTTCGGTTATACTGAATGGTTTTGACCTTAAAATTTGTTTGCCACTGTCTCTCTAGCAAGTGTTGGTACATTCTTATAAATTCTACCCTACTCCTTCCCACGCCTCTAGTGTAAACATGCGTATAGATAGGTCAACTATACTAAGCTTTTTTCACCTAAATAGTTTTTTACCCCTCTCTCTTCTCGCAAATGTTGGTACATTCCAACGCCTCTCTATACTTCAGGTGTAATTATGCGTATAGCTTGGTCGCTTCGGTGGCTGAATGGTCTAAGGCGTCATTCTTGCAGTAGACTAGATTCACGATGACGGGGAGATCGAGGTTCGAATCTCCGTCGGGTGTACTGAGGGTTTTTTCCAAAATGTTTTTCCACTCTCCCTCGCCACAAATGCGGATACTGTCTCTAAATATAACCTTACTCACCCTTAAAAACACTAGTGTAGATAGTACATGAGCGTATAACCCGAACGGGTAGTAAGGCGCGGTGCTAATAAAAAAGTATACTGAGTGGTTTTTTTTACCTAATTTTATCACCACTCTCGCTCTCCTCGTGAATGTTGCCACTTTTCTATACATTCTACCTTACTCCTACCTATCTCTAGTGTAAATATGCGTATATCTCAGCCGGTTTGTAAGAGGCAGTTTTAAAACATCTAATATCACTGTCGATATTACACCACTTTCTAGTCGCGCGCGCTTCCTCCGAGACCTTTTCCACGTCTCAAAGTATTAGGGAACAATTAAGGGGCTCCCAGACGCTTTTCTTTCCAGCCGACAGGATTATAAAGCTTACAGGAGATTGGAGCATTCAAATAAACATACTTCTTTTACTGTCTCATTTAAAGCGATTGCAACACTTTAAAAAAAATTGTTTTGTCATCTTAATTTAATCTAAACCAGCAAACTCGTGCGCCAATTGCGCAATGCTCAGACAAAAATAGAAAAAAAAAATTATTATCTCTAGTAAAAACTTTTTCTAAACTAAAGAAAATAAGATTTTTCTCTAATGAATAAAATACAAAGAGACGTAAATTTTAGTTTTAAAGAAACTTTCCTAGATTCGTCTGGGAGGAGGGGGAGGAGGAGACGTTGGGCAGAAAAGGAGAGGGGGGGATTTTCCGTAGATGCGTTCGGGAGTAGGAGGGTTGAGGAGGGTGGTTTTTTGGGTAAGGTCTCAATGGATATCACTCATCCAAAGATGGGTCCCATAGTCTCAGTGCTTCCTGAGATGCGTCTAGGATAGGGGGGAGCGGATGGGGTAAACATTTTGACCCTCGGTAAAAATTGTTGCAATTTTAATAGCGGTTGCACATCTTAACGTCAACATATTTATTTTACAGTCCTCATTAGTCAATTTATACCCGTACAATAGGTTGATATTGGATCTGACAAGAATATAAACTTTTTTTCTTACTAAAGAGATAGAAGATTGTTGATTAAAGTGAGTTGGAAAATCTGTATCAAAACATATGCGTGATAATTTTGGTACGGTTAACCTAGAGCCGCTTAAAGAAAATGTGAGGCCCTCCTTTGTACGGCAATTTTTCAGTTTTAGCACTAAGCCTTTATAAAATATTGATACATATTCGGTACTTTTGTTACTTGATAATTTCTCATATTTTAAGAAATATTGATCAACCCATTAAATGAATGTACTTTATTAAATGCAAACAATATAAGTTAACAAATCTAAATTCCTCTCTGTACCATTGCACTGTTAGTTTTCTGTAAACCGACAGCGGCAGCACAATGGTGGCGTATTCTATTGTACTGCAGCACATTACTCGAATATCGTAAATCTTAAATTACATAAAGTTAGGGTTTTCAGGAATCTGGAATGGAATCCTATCACTAAGCGAATACTCATTGCTGTTAATTATCTGTACACTATTTGATGCGAAATTTAGAATAGCTGTAATTGAATTTAATAATTTTTGGGAGAAATGTGGCCCTCTGGAATGTGAGGCCCGAGGCAGTTGTCCCCTTTGCCCCCTCCCCCTAAACGTGGCCCTGGGTTAACTACATTGATAAAACCAACCATTTTCCTCTGGGGGGGATTAACTCTGCCTTCCCGAGCCACATTCGGGCACACTATCCTACCAACCAATCCGGACCCAACGGTTTAAAAGATCATCTAATTTACGGTTAACCGGGATATTAAATATGTCACAGCAAAAACATGAAGTCTAGTATGTCCTTGACCGGGCACTTCTAGCTTTGGCCACCGAAACCAACCAAAGCACAAAATAGATAAAAAAAAAAATTACCAGCAGCTCGGATATTGGCAGGCCAATTATAGTATGGCCGTATGAAACTGTCCAAATCAAAAAAATGAATACATTTTTCTCACTTATATTTTATTCAATGTAAAAGCATTTTCTGAAAGTTTTACAAATAACATAAAACAGATGAGCCCCAGTTTGACGCCATAGCTCATTAAGTATCGTGTCCGCTTACTCAGCAAATGGTCCCGAGTTCGATTCCCGGCATGGGCGAAAAAAATATCATTGGTGAAATGTGGGTTTCCCCTTTCACAGTGAGGAATTAACGGCCGGAGGCTTGATGTTGTGTCTGTCCTATATTTAAGTTAATTTATAAGTCATGTGCTGGAATAATCAGTCGGTTCAGAAAGTGCACGTTAAATACCTCAGATAAATAAAAATTTAAAAAACAAACAAATGTTCTTAACATGGGGTGGCTACCCCCTACACAAAGGGCGACTTCTTAGCCCCAACGGTTAGTGTTAGGCTACATTAGGTTGGGATTGTGTTGTGTCATACTATCCAGCACTTCGGGCACTTGCCAGGTTGTCGTTAGTCATTTCGCAATTTGACTAGCCAGAACGCGAATTCAAACTTTTCCCCTCATCAATATTTCGCGATTTTTAGCTGGATCAGCTGTCCAATGTCCGACCAATTCGCAAAGTAGCCGGTTTAGTACCTTGGCCTTAACACATCACAACCATGCTCGAACTAGAAAACGTTTCGAGACGCGGTTTTATGGACTTTTCCACCTGACAAAAGCAAAATTTGGATCAGTCAAATATTAATTTATTTTCGATTTCGTTGTATCTTAAAATCTGGTAAAATGGTTTCATTGGTCTAAGTTCCATTATTTTGTATTAAAAACTTTAGGAAATGGTGTTGCGATGTGATGAATGGTTTGAGTTGTATTACCTACCTAAAATACGCGTTATCTATGGGGTGAGACGGACTCTTAATAACAAGGTTTTGAACATATTGAACTGTTTCTACAGTAGTATTTCGTAAAATAACCTTTTAGAAAATACAAATTTTTTTTGCAGTCAACACTGATAACATTTTATTATATTATTATAATCATCATCAACTGTTTCCCCTGTGGCCGGGTCAGTTTTGTAAAATGTATCCATCTTCCTCTATCCTTCCACCACTCTTCCTCCTTTAATTTCTTCCATTCTTATTTTCTCACTTGCACACTTTCTATTATCTGCTCCTCCCATCTCTTTCTTGACCTCCCTTGTGGGTTTTTTCCTACATACTTTATTTCCAACATTTTCTTTGGCCTGCTAATTATATTATCAATTTTATTTTATAGGTATTGATAATATCTATCAAAAGTGATAGATGTATATCACATGACTTGACGTATGAATACTTTTAAATTGTTTTGATAACTTTTATAACTGTCAAAAGACAGTGGGACTTTTAGCGAGGGGGACCTCCCTTATGACGAACTCCCAATTATTCATACCGCACCTGATTTTACACCTTCGATTTACAACCCGCCCAGGTAGCTGCACGGGCTATGGTACTAGAATCGAAATTTACTTAATTTGCCTGTAATGTAGGGGCTGAGGCTCGAATCTCGGTCGGGTGCATTGTGGAAGGTTTTCCCATCCCACTCCTCACATTAATGTGGGTAGGCCTATATTTATTCACAAACCGCCTTTATAACCCCTAACTCCTTAGCTTAAGCCATTTTTTAAATCACAGCGTCTTACTTACTGTTCAGATTGCATATATGATAATTACCCTAATGGGGTAAGGACGAGGAAGGAAGCATTTTAAAGGTAATCTACCCGCATTTGCATGGAAGAAGATTGGGAAACCATTTAGGATAAACAACCCTCAGTAGACCCGAAGGGAATTCCATCCCCGGTCCCCGTCATTAGTAGTCCAGTCTAACATGAGAGTGACGCCTTCTACCATTTGACCACTGACCATTATGTTAAACGTTGTAAGCCTAATTATAAATGCAGGATATACTAAAATTGAGCCTAGCCGGAATTCAAACCAATATCCTTCCTAGCTGGAGATTAATTGGTTAATTCCTAACTAATGCCTCAACGCTCTATACCAAATTAGAGGCCTATTTGTAATGAATGTACAGTCCAATTCTACATGAAGGACTTTATCAAACCGTAATAAAAGCTACTTTCACGTATTCATACGTCAAGTCATGTAATCTTCATCTGCCATTTCTGATATATGTATTATCATTAGGCCTACATATAAAATTACACTAATAAAATAATAAAAAATGTATCAACTTTGGCAGCAAAATAATATATTTGTATCTTATAAAAGGCCCTTACTATGAAAATTTTACTGTAGTAGACATATTTAAACATAATATATTAACTCAAAATAGAAATGATTTTATTTTCTCAGGCTTTTACGAAAATAAATCAGTCTCCCAGTAAATAAATCGATTCCTTCTTTTTTTTTTTAAGAATTCATATGTGACAATGCTCCTTCGTTGTTCTAAATATAAATGTTTCTCTTTTTTATCTTTTCTTTTTTTCTAAAGCTTTCGAATAAATAAAGCGAGACTTGGCTTGAATACTATTTTTCTCCGCGGAACGCCTTGACGGAGCACGATAAAAGGATACCTTGAATAATACTACAAGTTTACCAAGATGGATGGAAGTGGTTGGTTTAGAAAGAGAAACGTTTTGTTGATAAACCAAACTCAGAGACGCAAAACTCAATTTAAAGTACGGTACACTTTCATTAAAATTAAGATATTAAAAAGTCGGACATTTTTCTATGTATTTTAGGATTTTAAGTATGTATCCACTATATTTTATTATTACTATTTTTTTTTGTATGAGACAATAATGAGTTTCTTCCTGAATCATTCATGTCTCGTTTTCCTTGTCTCCTAACTCGTTTCAATCTTCTTCTTTTTTTTTTTTGTATAAACGAAAATAAAAAGAATAGGAAGTAAAATAAAGAGGTGGGGGAAGCAATTTTCCGAAGAATGTGTAGCTTCGCAACAGGGAACAGATGGCCTCGGTTTCAAGACAGGAGTCCAGACTAATGGGACGCGGATTAAAAAAAGAAGGAGTAATTCGGCAGGAAAGTCTAGATGTTATTAAAAGGCACTTGGAACATCCATTTGAGAATCAAAAATAGATATTTTATTGTTCAATACAAAAAAAAAAGTGTCATGACAAACTTGTAAATAAACAACACACTGCTACCCGCTTCAGTGGCCGAACGGTTTAAGGCGTCACTCTCGTGTTATACTGGCCTGCTTATGACGAAGGGGAGGGGGCGGATTGGGGTTCAAATCCTTGTCGGGTCTTCTGAGGTTGGTTTTTTTGAATGGTTTCCAAATCTCCTTTCGCGCGAATTCGGGTAGATTACCTTTAAAATGCTTCCTTCCTCATCCCTACTTCACTAGGGTAATTATTATACATGCAACCTGAACAGGTAGTAAGACGCGGTTATTAAAAAAAACACTGTTGGGCAAAGGAGCAGAGGGGCAAAGGTGCTAGTCTCGTCTTGTCTGGTTTATCGATGATGGGGTTAATGCTCGATTCCTAGCCGGATTAATAAGTTGATTTTTCCCTTAAGGAGTTCCCGCTCTTCCTTTAGGCAAATGCAATCATACTTTCATTTGCTTACTGCTTCATCATCTCTAACCCATTATTGTAAATATGATGATATTCCGGACAGATAGTAAGACTAGAGCACAAGAATTTTAAAAATATATTAAAATTAACCAATTTAATATTGTAAGATTATTTATATTATTTTTTCCACTTATTAAAAAATTATAATTCGTTGTTATTTAGGCTATTTTTGATGTTTGTCTTAAATTTTTCAAAACTGGGAACCATTTCACATTTTGATATGCTAAATAATAGCTTTTAATTTTTGTTAAATGTGATATATTTTAATAATTAGTATGATAAATAGAACTAGTATTAACGAGTAAATATAGCGGTAGAAATGAGTAGGGTAGCTTATAAGAAATGCACCAGCATTGACTTGAAAATAATATGAAAAAACTTGAGTGAAAATTTCATCGATTAAATCCACCTCTAGTTCACCCGCCCGGAATTTGAAAGCCAGCCCCCTCGTCAATGACGGTCAATTGCAAAGCAAGTATGATGCCTAAGACTACTTTTTTTTATCACCCCGTCTTACTACCCATTTGGTTTATACATTTTTGATTTAATTTATTTGAGGTACACCAAACCCCCTGAAGGTAATTCATCATTGTGAAAGGATAAACGTACATTTTACCAACGGTACATTTTTCGTCCATGCTGGAAATCGAATCCGGTACCCTTAGTTCAGTAGATAGACACGGTACCTACTGAGATAAGGTGTCAGACTTCGGGTTATACGCTTATGTACTAACTACACTAATGATTTTAGAGATAAGAAAGGCTAAATTTAGAGGAAGTGTACTCGTATTTGCGTGAAAGGAGAGTGGAAAATAATTTTGTAAAAACCTCAGTACACCCGACCGTGATTCGAACCTCGATCTCCCCGTCATGGGCAGTCTGGTCTACTGTGCTAAGACTAGTTAACCACCATTGTTTTGTGTGATATGTGTTGAATTTGTCATGTTTATCTGTAGGGTTTTATGGTTTAGGGCCAGTGTATGTGAACTATTAGCAAATTAAACTACAAATTCTAACGTAACAGGAGGAAAAGGAGTATGTTAAAGAAATTCAGTAGTAATTTTCTTTACAGAGAGTGGGGAACTATGATGGGGAGATAACAACCCCTATTATACCCCGACGGAGATCAAAACTTAGCCTTCCGAGCTATAATCAAGCACGCCTTAAGTTTATTAATTACTTAATTTAATTGGGAAGGAATGATGATGCTAATTAAAAGGAATCGCATTGTTACACGTTTGGAGGGTAAACTACCTTTTAAGGTGGAATGGAAGGAATCTCTAGCTGGGGTAAATATTTTCACAGCTTCAAAAAACTGTTTGGGCCAAAATAAATATAATATCGCTTCGGTAGATTCATTTAGTTTAATTTTCCACACATGGTAATATCAACAGTTTTATATATGTCACGTACACAAGAAAATTTGAACATTTTCTCTTTATTTAAAAAGTTTATGACTAAATGCCACGATGCCCAAGACAGATATTCATGAACTATGATATTACAATATGTAGATTTTTATCGCCGCGTCATAGCCCTAATTAATATAATGGGGTAGGGATGTGGAAGGGAGCATTTTAGAGGTAATTTACCAGCATTTGCGTGGAAGGAGATTGGGAAACCATTTCGAAAAAAACACCATCAGTAGGCCCGACCAGGATTCGAGCCCTAATCTGCCCCTCATCAGTAGGCCAGTACAACACGAGATTGACGCCATAAACAGTTTGGTCACTGAAGTGGATTGTAGAAAATTAAAATAAACGTATTATATTGAAGCACTGTTTTATTTATTACGGCCACAAATGTTATTTTTTGTCTTAAAAACTGTAAAAATACGACCCTAGACTCGTATTTTTCTCCACCCCCCTCCTTTACCCCACCTCAAGGAGCACAGCTGGTAGAAGCTATATCTCGGTCTCGTGGATCAGTGTCAGGTACACTATCCGTGCAATCATTCCTTGAGGTATAGTTTAGAACTTTCATGATATCCACATGTGTGTTTTTCAAAATTATTGCTGTGCATTATAAATAAACATTCAGTTTTAATTATCAGACGCGCGTTCCGTTGTTCTGTTTAGGTTAGTGACGCCATTCTATGATGACGTCATGACAAATGATGTGTGTATTGCCTATTGCGCCTCGCGGCCATCTTGTTTATTCTTTTGTTTTAAGTTTGATGGTCAATTGTTTTGTGCTTTTTTGAGCATTTAGACGTGTCTTGTTTTATGCCAGATATAAGGGTTGTTTAGTAAATAAAACTGGCATATTATTTTATATTTAACCAATTTTTTTGAAAGCGGTGTACACTAATCGCAGAAAAACTAATCCATGTTATGTAATTCCCAATCTGAACTGCTGAATAAAAACTTTGGGTAAAGTCTTGGCTCCTAATATTGCACTGAACTATAGAATGAGGTAAAAAACGTAAATAACTTGTCTATTGATATTTTTTATTATTTTAGGTATTACA
Source organism: Timema podura (assembly GCA_033556935.1). Lineage (NCBI taxonomy): Eukaryota > Metazoa > Arthropoda > Insecta > Phasmatodea > Timematidae > Timema > Timema podura. The sequence goes on along the minus strand of JAVRXN010000014.1, from coordinate 14,024,616 downwards.
TTTTTGATAAAACATCATATTTTGTTAGGTTAGGTTACGTTAGATTAGGCTATAGTAAATTAGGTTAGGAAACTTACAAATCTAGTTAAGTCTGAAACGCCAAATTCTACTAAAATGATTATTAATTTTAGTTTTATTTATTTATTTATTAGCACCACGTCTTACTTTCCGTTTAGGTTATACGCTTATGTACTATCTACTCTAATGTGTTACGAATGAAAATTTTGAATTTAGAGAAAGTGTACCCTCATTTGCGTGAAGGGAGAGTAGAAAACCATTTAGGGGAAAACCAACTTCAGTACATCTGACCGGGATCCGAATCCCTATTTTCCCGTCATCGGTTTTATAATCTACTGTTTTGAATGACGCCTTAGATCATAAGGTCACAAGCGGTTAATTCTCGTTTTTAAAAAGTAAATAGATGTATGAATAAAAACTTACCAAGCTACTTGTATTGCAGCGCTAGCCAATAGGAAAACTAGTAAAACTGCCACGAACATCTCTGGATGGTTACTGTATCAAACATCTTATCGTATCCAAACTAAACGTTTGACAAAGGTAAAGTTAGAGTTAAATGCCCCAAATCTAGTCTTGGTCCAACTAAAAGGGGTAAGGATTTATTTGACGGTTTTATGCAGTTCACTGATAAAGATTAGTGATCCTACTTAAATACCTGCTAACTGGTACACTCTATTCCGCAATTCGAGTACGGCCTTTAAAAGCTCATTGAATAAAGTCAATTCCATTATAAGGAAACCCAATAAAAAAAACGCAGTTAGGTACACAAAAGAGAACCCTCAATGCTTTCTAAATTATAATTCAAATTAAAAGGCCTATGCATTGACTTTCTCGCCATTAAAGACTGAGACTTCAAAGTAAATAGATGTAATTTCATGTTGATTACGGTTAAACCTGAGCTCTGCATTAACTTTAGGAACAAAGCCCTAAATATTTAATTAATTAATTGAACGCTCTTAATTGATAGAGTTTTAATAAAATAAGTGTTTTTTTATTAAATCTCATATTGATAAAAAATATCAATTACATCTTGAGTTATAAAGGCCTTTAAAATAAAAGTACAGTACTGTTTTTACTAGACGCGCCTCTTAAGCACCCATACTCACCCCCACCCGCTTTCTTTGTAAAATATTTTATAAGTTGGGTTGACCATAAAAATAACTATGTTTGACAGTTCAACAAGCTTCTAAATATACTTTAATGCATTCATAAATATGCCACCCCTCTAAGCTGTTACTATAACTTTTGAAAAAAAGTGATGATTTAGAAAGTTGTGAGATAAATATAATAGTAATATATCAATGTTGGTTACAGTATTTTAATTTTATTTTCATATGCTCTAAAACAGGGTTTCCCAAACTTTTGCCTGTCGCGTACCCCTTTCGGGGCACTAGAATATCTAATGTACCCCTTCAAGCTCTTCATATAAAAGGGAATACACACACATATATATACACATATGTACTTATAAGCACCGTGTCTTACTACCTGTTCAGGTTGTACTCATATGCACTAATTACGATAATGAGCTATGGATGAGTATGGTTAAATTTAGAGGAAGTGTACCCACATTTGCGTGGTGGAAAAGTGGAAAACCATTTAGGAAAAAAAACACCCTTGGTGCACCTGCCCGGAATTTGAACGCCAATCTCCCTGTCAGCAGTGGTCCAGTCTATGTTGAGAGTGATGTCCTAGACCACCATACGGCCACTGAAGCAGGTACTTAATATCTTGTAAATTATAAACGGTATCTCCAAATTTTAATAAAACTTTTGTTATAGGCCGAACAAAGCCGTGAAACAGTGAAGGAAAGATTAATTTAATAATCACGTCTAAATCTGTCTTAGTTTTTCACCAGACTTATTATTATTATTATTAACATATATATTTTGATCAATAAAACTCGGTAGTACATCACATACCTCTGGAGGTACGCGTACCACACTCTGAAAAAAAACCTGCTAAAAAGTGGTACCTTTGGAGATATGACATTATATAGATGAGTTCCTAAAAATACATTTAAAAATATATATATTCAGGAAGGTAATGGCAAAATTTACTGTTCATGAAGTGTGCGGCCTTATTAGGTAGGAATCCGTGAAATGACTTTGCAGCCTTCCAGTGTCAAAAGGTTCCCCTAACCCCTGACTTAGGGCATTGAAGTGGGCATGCAAGTATTGAGTGATCGTTGAGTTGACCGTGACTCCGGCATTGCAGTTTATTTGTATTGAATTCAAAATGAAAACATCGCCGTGTGTAAGGTACAATAGACGTTTTATTAAGTTGGCAAACACCTCAACTCGGTCGGTAGCGTGTCTGACTACTGAGTTGAGAGTCCCGGGCTTGATTCCCGACATGGACGAAAATTTATCACTGATGAAAATATGGGTTTACCCTTTCACATTGATAAATTGACGGTCGGGGACTGGATGTTGTGCCTGTCCTAGTCTTAAGCTAGATTAGAAGGTACATGAAGCTACGACAGACCTAGCAAGCCGGTAATGGGGAAATATATGGCTTGAATAAAAAAAAAAGTGACCTAGGCCATGGACTGGAAACAGTAATGGATGTAAAGTAAATTAAGTTGGCAAGTCGGTATGTCGAGAATGTACGTCACGTGACTGTGGTTTTTACCAGACGCGTGAGAGAAATGTTTGTGTCCTCCCTCTTCCATCGGATTTATGAACTCTGGGTCGGACAAAAACATAACAGCTGTCATACGGACTTTTATTATGACGATTATACGAGGGTATGTTAACAATTCAAACCAGCTTCGGTGGTCGAATAGTCTTAAGGCGTCACTCTCGCGATGGACTGGACTGTCAATGACGGGAAAATCGAGGTTCTAATCCAGGTTGAGTGTATTGAAGTTTTTTTTTAGAACTTGTTTTACATTCTCCCTCGATGCAAATCTGGGTGTTCCTTCTCTAAATTCTACCTTACTTATCCCAAGTGCATTAGCGTAGTCAGTATATACCCGTACAACCCGAACTGATAGTGAGACGTGGTGCTAAAAAATTCATCATCAAACATCATCATTCAAACAATTTCATTTCTTATATAATTAAATTTTTTAACACTAAAAATCTTTCATCGGATTGAATTAGAAATCTTTGATTCAAAATACTCTATTCGGATTCAATTCGAGTACTTTTCATTAAAAACCTTTGATTACGATTCAATTCGAATCATTCACTTTTAAATATTAGATTAGGATTCTATTTGAATCCTTCACATTGAAAATCTTCAGTTCGGATTTGAGTCCAACATTTTTCTAAGCATAACATTCGATTTGGAATCTATTAGAGTAAGAAAAGATTAGGATAAAATTCGAAATTAAAAATCTTGGGCTCGTACAAGCAAAGGGAAATTTTAAGAAAACTTTATATATTTAAAGTTGAATTCTTCTTTTGGCTCTAGAAATGTTTCTAGAAGATTAGTTTCATATCATTCCTTACCGGTTAACTGGTTCTATCTTTATTTATGGTTTTTTCTATAAGGGGATTGAGCTTCGCGTTTCACCCCTCATGGAGAGTTCCGATAGTACGTAGCTTTGGTCGAGTAATTGAGCGGTAACTATAGTTTTTAATCAAGAGCCAGGGTAAATTGTGAGCTATCCTTTATTGTTATTTTAAAATTTGTATTGTGGTTTTTTTCCTTTTATTGGTTCCTACTATTCCTCTTTCATTTATCTACCTCCCAAAAATATAATATGATGGCGCCGTTAGATGCGTTTAATACTACATTTTAAACAGTTGTGTCATGCGGGTTGTATTTACATTAACTATAGGGGACACCAAAGAGATTAATTTAAAAATACAAGCGTGTAAATTATGGGGTTGACTGAATTTGTTGATTTAAACTATTGACACCGTAGGACACATATAATATAATATATTTTATACAACTGTGTGACTAAGTGTGAAAATGAAGGGCAAAGTGTATGCCGCGGATACATGTAATACTATATTTCATACAGCTGTGTGATACGGGATGCATCATAATCAAATGCAGGTAGTGTTGTAAGTTGATTTTTGTTAAATATCCAGTTCAAATAATCGTAGCTCACAGTTTATCATGAAGTTTGACTTGCGGAAATATTGGCGTGGTCTTATAATGAACTCGTTAAAAATAGCGAGATTTTATATTCAAATTTAATAGGGATGCATTGAAGAATGGTTTAAATAATTTGTTTAGTTTGCTTTAAACTCTAGCTCGTAAAATATTGTAGCATAAGATGGGAGTGTAGGGAACGTGATAAAAGGTATTTTTACAGTTTTTATAGCAAAACATTTTATCAAAATAAATCAAATATTCCTTCCGTAGAAACATAAAGTTCAGTTTTCTTCACATGGGGACCTAAACAGTTGTTGTATATCTGTCAAGGGGGTCCTGGAATTTCATTACAACTTTTCTCTTCATTTAAAAAGTGTATCATCTAATGCCGCTATGCTTATGACATATTTAACAACTGTTGATATCACCATGTGAAGAAAATTAAACTCTATGTTTATACTTGATTAATAGTTTATTTAATTTGGCCAAAATAATTCTTTGCTCTAAAAAAAAACACCGCCCTTTTCTTGAATATTCTACACTCTCACATTACTATTAGAGTTAATAAACTTGTAAGCGTCTACATGTTCAGGAGAAATTATGCCTTGGTTTGTCTCTTAAAGTGTTTTTGTTTGAATCCCAATCAGGTAAAAACAAAGGATTGGTATAATATTAATATTTTGAAATTTACAATCGTAAAAAGGCTAACTACACATTTTATCAAACCATGAGTTTAAAATTCCTAAAAAAAGAAAAAAAAAACAGGGAAAATAATAATGTATCTACTAATGTAACTTTCATAATTGCATAACGTTTTGGTTACATATTCAACTAAAAATGTATCTTTACCTTTGGGCACATGGACAAAGGCGTCAGTCTCATATTGTTTGTTTTGCTGCTGATGGAGAGGCTAGTGCTAGAATTCGGCAGGGTGTGCTTAGATGGGTTCCTATAAAAAAAATTCCCTGTCTCCCTCCTTTTGGATACGAGTATATTTCCTCAAAAATCTACCTTCGTCGTCCATATATAGGTGGATAGCCTGGGCGGGTAGTAAGACGTGGAGCACGGACACCAACAAATTGATACCAATACATATTTAAAATCCTTTATATCCGAGAGACGCTCAGATGTGTTAGACTAGACTGCTTAAGACGGAGAGATCGGGGTTCGTATCTCGGTCGGGTCTACTGAGGGTAGTTATTCCTAAATGGTATTCGACTCTCCTTCCGCGCAAATGCATGTAGATTACCCCTAAAACGATTCCTTCCTCATCCCCACCTCAATAAGAGTAATTATGCGTATGTACTGAACAGGTATTAAGACATGGCGATTAAAAATATATTTTTATTTAATGCTATTTTATTACTAAAAACAGTGTTACCTAAATGATTGGGCACACTATATCCACACAAAAGCGGATACAGTTCTTCTAAATTCCACCTTTCTCATCCTTTTTCCATTTGATCCGAACAGGATGTAAGGTATTGTGGGTATATATATATATATATATATATATATATATATATATATATATTCTATAAAAGCCCTGATCTTCATGGATTCAAAATGACCAAAAATTATCTATAAAATGACCTAAATATTCTAAGAAATTACTTCAAATTACTAATAAAGAGTCTTAATAAATGCACACAACTAAATCAAACACGCACTTTACAAAAAAATATAAACTAAAAACTCTAAACTAAACTCTTGCATTATGTTGATGTAATATTGATCTATAAATATCTGCTTCAGAAGTATTAGATACCCCTTTCCCAACGCAACCCTCTCCATCTTAGTTGCAGTCTCACCAGGAATGTGTATTTTACAACCAGACAATCAAAGAGGATACAAAATTTATTGACTACATTATCTTCTCATTCAGACAAATATGTGTTGAAAATATTTTTGCATTTATAAAATATTGATTATTATTTAAAAAATATACTTATTTAACATGAATGCCTTAAAATTACTCAAAAATGCCTAGAAATGAATAAAACAAATCCTAAAAGCGACTCTAAAAGGTCGCAAAAAAAGTAATACAATTCAAAATGACAAAAGATCACCTATAAAATATACATTTCCACAACCAGGGGATAGTGAACAGAATATGTGTGTACACATCAGCACTGTCTGTGATGTTCAAAAAAAAAAGTCATCAAAATCCAGGCCTTACTAATTATAATAATAAAAAAGAACGACCAACTAAGGCTTGTTTTTTTCCCTTCTAATTGATCGAAGCGTGTTTGACACACTTATCTCCTACTCTGAGTCCCGCTTATTTCTCTCTACGTGAAGACTTAAAATACGTCCCGACCTAGGCTTGAACCAAGTCTCTTGGAGGCTATACCGGCCAATAAACTGTACCCTATTATCCGGGGAGGACAGAGAGGTAAGTGACAGATCGAGATAATCACTGCGCCGAAGCAAACCTTTCGTCTCCCCCCCCCCCCTCCCCCCGAATCGCAAGTGTAGTAAGCTACGCGGTCGACACGGTAAGTGCCACGTACAGATGACCCGCTATCCTAGGTGCCCCTTCAGGAATTAAAAAAAAAAGTGCGTGTACCCGCTCGATGGACTCCTTCCCTGGATTTTTGTTGACAAACATGGCTCGTGTCTTACTCGGAATAGTATTATTTTTTAAAGGGATCCACAAATTTGGTTTTGAAAGTCCAAGTAGCTGCATTAAAACAAATAAACAATAAAAACTGTTGGAATACAAATTTATTTACCTTTTTTTTTTTTTTTCGCTGTCCTTTCTAAGTAGCCGGCGCGTGAAGAAGACCTCGAGGAATGTCAGCCATTACCGCTCTCGGTTTTAGTCGGGTCATGGGTCACACACATTTGGGTAACACGACGCGAGAACACACAGCTAGACGAAGAAATAGAAGAGAATAGGAGGGAGGGAAAAGAGAGAAGAACCTAACCTGGGTCCAAAAAAAAAAAGTCACATGACAAACCCGTTGTCAACCCTCATCCTACGCTGGTCGAAACAATTAAACTTTCTCGACATCGATCCCTCGTTTACAGGTAAATCAAACCGACCACACACGCATCACTTTTTTTAACAAAAATACACACACATAAACGAACAAACTAGAAAAGAAATAGTCGTATAGAAGATGAGAGAAAATAGAGAGAGTTCGAGAAGACGAGCTGGTTAGAAACAGGTGTCACGAAGTGGGGGGAAAGTGCGGGGTGAAAGATGGAGTGTCGTGTTCGTATAGAATTCTGTAAACAAATAATAATCCCCACGCTGAGGTATAACACGTTATTGGGGGGGTTTCTTATTGCCAAACAATTTATTTATTTTTAAATGTTGGTTGTTTTTATTTGGTGTGTATTAAAAAATATATGTATATAAATGAAACAAGAAACCGGTAGAGCAAGCACCCCTATCTCCGATTGGGTGTCTCTCAGCCAGAAGCTCTACTACGGAACGCGTCCAAATAACGACTGAAAATAAGGGGGCTGCGTGGTTGGTGGCTGAATAGCGTGAGAGGAGGGGAGGGTTAAGAGAGGGAGGGGGGGAGACGGCGTCCCGGCGCGCTCGACGCTGTGATCATGTGATGCTGCTGCCGGCCTCTCGTTCACTCCAATCGCTAGGAAAAATGATGGTGGTGTTTTTGGGGGGGGGGGTAGTGGGGTGTTGGGACTACGGAACTAGACACAGTCTTCTTTGCACCCCGTGGAGCACCTACCTCTGATAGAAAGCGTCCCGACCCTTCCGACTACGTAATGATTGTGCGTGCGTTTTGTTTTCGGTGTCGTTACACGCGTCGACCTATGGGTGGGGAACGAGAGATCAAGGAAGAGTCCATTCAGTCGCTATTACCTCTACTCTGCGTTAGAACACTTCTTTTTAAAATGTATTTTGATACTAAACATTTTATTTTATTTAGAACCGCGTCTTACTACCCGTTCGGGCTATACGCTTAAGTACTAATTGCGCTAATGGGTTAGAAATTGGGAAGGTTTAATACAGAGGAAGTGAACCCGCATCTGTGTGGAGGGAGAGTGGAAAGCCATCTAGGGAAAACCACCCTCAGTTAACCCGACCGAGATTCGAACCTCGATCTCCCCGTCCTCGGCAGTCCAGCTCAACACGAAACTAGCGCGTTAGCAAACTACACCACCGAGGTGGGTAAAATATATTGAATATTAATATTGAATATTAATGCAATCTAGAATATGTGTTTGCGGTCTTTGTTTGAAAAGTTGTATTCAGGCTTAGAATCGGTCAAGTTAATTTTTTATTGCTTGTCCAAATAACAGTGCATCTAAAGAAGGAAAAACTTATAGAAATGCAAACTTTGTTACGGACAAAATTAATAACATTATATAATATTATTAGTACTATTTTGTTGGTATTTATACTGTATATCAAAAGGGGCAGCTGTAAATTATACAAGTTGATTTATGTGTATATTAAAACAAGTTTTAGTAATTTAGTTATTATTATTAGCGCCGCGTCTTACTACCCGTTTGGGTTATATGCAATTTAGTAATTTAGTAAATTTCAGCTATGCTCCTTCTAAAATCTTACTATAGTAAATAACATATACAGTTTTTATTTTGAGATATTTGAGTATATCTACTATCAATATATTTCGTAAAGACTCCAACCACTTTTATTTTATGACAGTGGGAATCCATTCTTAATAACATCGATACACTAACCCGACTAACTTAATTAAATAAAGATTTAAATACGTTATATTTATAGAAAGTCCTATTTGATATTTTTGGAATACTGTCCAGCCAAACAGAAATTATGTTTAATCAAACTTATTGTTGGACTTTTGGGGAATACTTTATAATATTACCATCCTTTGCATATCCTAAATATATCGACATAGCTCATTTAGTTGGATACAAATATTATCATATCTCTTAGAATTTTAAAATTTCTCACTTGCACTTGAAAATAATAATAATAATAATAATAATTTATAGTTCAAAAGTAAAGCGATTCCTTTCGAAAATGATTCCCGGATTTTGAACAAAATTTTATGAAATTTTTTTCAACGAAAGCTTATACACTGGGGATGTGCACCAAACTTTCAAATTTCAAAAATATTCGAAGTGTAAGCAGTTTATAGGCAATTTATTTTGACAGCAATCTCTCGAATTCTACCAGACAATTTTTCTTTTTTTATAAAATTATTTATTTATTAAATCTTGATTTTTAAATGAAAGCTTGTATAGAAGACTATATGATGCATCATGTTCAAAATTTTGAGGTTACATTTCTAAATATAAAGGCTACATCTAAGAGCTGTCCAAACAAATTGACCTATGCTGCGTCAACGGTCCAGTTAGTGTTTTTTTAATAATTTGATTTTGAGAACGTGAATTTATTTTATCATGTATTATAGTCACTTACACCCAAAGTACAAAAAAATAAAAATGCTAAATACAAGATTTTCTAGAGAATTATCTAATTTAATTGATTTTAAATAATGTTAATCATTTTTGAACAATTCACACAAACAGGAGTTTAAACGCAATTTTTTTGAAACGAGACACTGAAGTTACTAGAACTACTTTCATGTATTAATACGTCAAAACATGTGTTCTGCAGCTGCCACTGGGGGTAGATAATATCAATAGTTCCTACCTAAAAATAATACTAATAATATAGTAAAATGTTATCAATGTTTACCACCAAAAAAAACTGTTTGTACTTTTTAAGGCGATTGGCCCTTTTCATTTGGCGTGGAAATGCAGAGCCGTGGGAATTAACGGTTATCTTCAAGAATTTTTATTGTTTTGCAATTTTCTTTTTTAAAACGGTTTGTTCAAGAATTAAGTTGATTAAGTTATACTTTTTATATACACACCTACTCTATTATTTTAACAGTAATCAAATATCGATAAAATTGACATTTTTCAATAGAATACTGCCGGCTTCATAACAAAAAATAAGAAAATGTAACAATTAATAAACATCGGTACATTATCTTAGAAGGGGTGTTGAAAATATTAACATAAACATTTCACTCGTTCTCGAGAAAACTGATATTTCCAAACGTACGATTTTTCCGCAAGACCTGTCCGGTAGCTAGCACCATATACGGTTTCCATGATTCATTTGTTATTGCTGGTGCTGAAGGATACTTTGGTCAGTTGTAAAGCCACGCTACGCTTTTCCCCTTCCCGCCCACCATCCCATAAAATAGGTTTTATACCTGCACTCAACAGGGCCAAGGGCCTTAAAAGGGCTCTACTGTGAAAATTGTACTGTACCTGGGAACCCTATCAGGCCCAATACATATTTCCTTCCGTAGATACATTTCCCCATCCATGGGCACACCATACACACAGCACAACATACCCTATTTGGCCTTCTTTTCAAAAGGACAAATGAAAAGTTGTTTGAATGTAAAAGTAGTGGCTCCGGTCTAGAAAACTGAGATCAACTGCCAAAGGGTTTGCTATGCTGACCACAATTGTAATGTTAAATAGTGCACTGATACATAATTTAATCAAAATCGTTAAAGCGAATTTCCGGAAAACTTGATTTTTTTTCTCTTTTTGCCTATCAGTAAGCTACCCTTAATTTTAGGATGAGATACCTAATTCCAAAAATTCCTGTGGGGAACTTTATGAAAACCCTAAATAGCAAGTCTTATCCCGATCGAAGATTTTTTTTTTTTCTAGGCCAAGACACAAACACAGAGAGAGACACACGACATCACGAAACAAACGTTTTTCGGTTTCATGGGGGTCATGAAATGTCAACATTTATCAAAATCTAGAGTACGATTTTTTTTTTGACGAACACGATCTCTGAGGGGTCGAGAGAAAGTAAAAACTACAAACTTAAAAGCTAGCTCCATAATGAGCTAACAAAAATTTTCGAGAACAGAAGAAAGTTTTTTCATCTTCCTGTCCTTAAGAATGAAACGAGACTCACCTGGTGTCATTTAATTAAATTCCTCAATCACGACATCGTAATTAACTGACGGAGCCGATGTTTGGTTCAATGTACAGAATCATGAACTAGTCGAGGCGATGTTGGGCCATTGTATTTCTTTGTTTGTTTTCTGCATGCTCTGAAAGAACAATGGCTTTATGCACAATTCATTTCTACAACATTCTGAACATCACTTAATGAGAGGTTTAACGCGTAAAACATACAACCTGTGTCTTAACACTCAAAACGCAGAGCATATGATTACATTAAAATATTACTTTTATTTTAAAATATGGCCGATATTAGGGTGTGCCTATATAAACCCGGAATACCCAGTAGGCCTACGCACAACTATGCTCCAGAGCTTTATAAAGCATGTTTTACTATTTTTAAACATATCATTTTATTTAGTCATGCTTATATCTTATATCCGCAAATGTTAGCATATATTCGGCAACATGAGGCGGCCGCTCGGTCGGTATGGCTCGATCTCGGGCTGACGCCATGGAGCTTGGGGTCATATGTTTTCCCTATTCTAAATCTTGTTTTATTGTATGCGAGTGTACAGTGTACCATTATATACGAGTGTAAACTATTGTTTACTAGCTGAAGTGCCCAGTGTGGCCCGAGAAAAGGATTTTTAGTTTAATGATCGAAGATAACTTTAAAGTTAATGCCTCTAAACACTCCGTTGCCCGGGAACAAACTGGTTTTCAATCAACTAACAAGGAAAACCTAATGGGAAGAGATCATTGTGAAGATCTAAACGCAGATGGGAGGATAACAATAGAATGGACTTGAAAGAGATAGGATGTAGTGAGGTGGACTGGATATAACTAGCTCAAGATACGGATATGTGGCGTAATTTTTTTTAATGTAGCAACGAACTTTTGTGTTCCTAATGCCATAGAGTAAGTAATTTACTGTAATAATTAGTAAAAGAAAATTCTTATGAATTAAAATAATAACATCATAGGGAGAATTTAAACTTTATGCACGAATGGTTTTGTAAATAAAATATTGATGCAGCATTCACATTTAAAAGCATGTGATAGAATCAAATAGCCAAGATTCATGCACGCCGTTTAGAGGTTGATGGATTAGTTACCGTTCGAATGGCAATGTAAACACTTTTTTTTCGTTGCATTATGTTATCGGTATTTATCCACATATATACACTAATGCAGTGGTGATGAGGGTGATAGAATAAAGATAAAATATACCTGCATTCGAGTATGCAGGAAGAATAGGAAACAATTTTTAGACAAATAAACAAACTCTTCAATACACCCACCAGTATTTGAACCTTAACCTCCCTATGGCAGTCCAGTTTATTGCAAGTGCTATGCCTTCGACAATGTGGTGAGGGGGGTCGATGTGGGTAAATGAGAAATATTTTTAAACTATAAACATTCTTAATCGCACCAAACTTTATGTGCAGTGTATCTTACTATTCTTTACACTAATGGGCTAGGAATGATAAAGGTATAATTTAGATTAAATGTACCAGTATTTACATGGGGGGAGTAAGAAACCATATAGAAAACCCATCCTCAGTATACCCACCCGGGATTCAAACCCCAATACCTCGGTTATCATTGAACCAATCTAATGTGAGTCTCATTCCTGAGTTTAGGTCATGCGGCTATCCAAGTATGAGTCTATTTCTAATCTGTTCACTCCTCTCAAATGTAAGTATTAAGCTCATAGCTTGTTCGACAACTTAGCTCAGTCAGTAGCACGGCTACTCACTGATATAAGGCTCCCGGGTTCGATTTCTCGGCATGGCCGAAAATTAATCATTTATGAAAGTATGGGTTTACCCTTTCACATCGATAAATTAACGGCCGGAGACTGGATGTTGTACCTGTCCTAGTCTTAAGTTAGATTATAAAGCATATGTAGCTATGACAGGCCTATCAAGCCTGTAGTGGGAAAATATATGGCTTGAATAAAAAAAACTGACCCAGGCCACAGGCTGGAAACAGTAATGGATGTAAAAAGAAAAGTTAATAACTTGTAAAAGATGAATACTTTTATCAAACATCGAATCATTTACATTTAGGTTTGGTTTGTACAGCCAATAAAATAATACACTACACAAACACGTCGGGCTCATCAAATAGTGGATTGCCGATAATGTCACTAAGAATGGAGAGATCCTAAAATTCTCCACTAATGCGGGTGCATTTAATCTAAACTACCCCCTTCATCCTTGTTTGATAGATTACAAAATTATATATCCCCATGTTAAACCTAGCATGAACTAAAAACATGTATTTAGTATAAAGTTTCACAGTTAAACGTATGACCCATGTAATCCTACGCTCCAACAGGTGTGTGTGTGTGTGTGTGTGTGTGTGTAGGCTGGGTCATGTGGCTCTTCATACAACCCCCCTCCCCTTCACCACTCAACTAGGTCAACTCGAGTAACAGGGGAGGTATGAGGAGGTGGAAAACAGTAATATCACAACACAAGTACAGGACACTAGAGAAGAGTGAGGTCAAATGTCGAAATCAAATATATTAAATATCCCCCAAAGACAAATCAAATTGATTAAAAATTGAAAAATAGATATGGAAGTTTAGATATTTGTATAACTTTAAACACTAAATATTATCAAAAGTCCTTCACACATTCATTGCTAGATTATGTTATCATTACAATATGTTAATTACTTCGTCATGTACACTAAGCTAAGTAAGCTTTGCTACCTTTCAGGGTAAATGAAGTATACATAACACAATATGAAAAAATTGAATATGTATTTTATTGGCAGCACTTCATAATTGAGGGGCTCGAGGCAAAAACACGATATCCCTAGTTTTATGACAAATTATGTCAGCAGTGATTTCTGGTATCTTTTATTTTGAACTACAAGCTATTTTTATATCCAGTCAAGACCTTGACAATAGCTTATGTGACAAATTTTTTATTTATTTTGTATCTCTAGATTTCATAGAATTTTAATTAGTGAATACATCCAGTCTAAATCTACGGGGGTTACCATGTTTCTGACCCATCCCCTCAGTTGTTAAAGTCGAAATAATTTTTCGAAGCTTCACATCCCCACAGGACACATTAATCACTAGATGCAGTGTCAAGTTACATTAGCACTTGTAGGCTTTAGGAGTTCACTATAGAAAAAAGAAACGGCTAGGATTGGATAAAATAGAGCCAAAAAACCAGGATCAATTTTGAATCTGACTTAGCCAGATATACTGGAGGTTTGTCAGTGTGTTTTCCCCATCCTCTCCCGGGGAGTGTTTTTTAGCGCGTCTTCCTACCCGTTATGGTTGTACGCTTAGGGCCAGTTTCATAGTCAGATTTAGTGAGCCTAAAGTGTGAATCGATACTAAATACAGGACGACACCTACCTAGACCAGAATGGAATGGGCCAGTTTCGCATATGAAACTGGCCCATTCCATTCAATTTCAGGTAGGTGACGTCTTGTATTTGGTATAGCGCTGCACTTGAGGCGTACTAAATCTGACTATGAGACTGGCCCATTCCATTCAATTTCAGGTAGGTGACGTCTTGTATTTAGTATAGCGCTGCACTTGAGGCGTACTAAATCTGACTATGAGACTGGCCCATTCCATTCAATTTCAGGTAGGTGACGTCTTGTATTTAGTATAGCGCCGCACTTGAGGCTCACTAAATCTGACTATGAAACTTGCCCTAAGTCTAATTACACTAATGATTTTATGGTTTAGGAAGGTTGTATTTAGAGGAAGTGAACCTGCATTTTCATGGAGAGAGAGAGTGAAAAAACATTTAGAGAAAACCCTCCTCAGTACACCCAACCAAAATTCGAACCTTGATCTCCCTGTAATCGGTGAAAGTAGCGTCTTAAACCACGTTGCCATCGAAGCGGATAAGGTGTGTTTATTCCTGTAAAATACCTCTTTCCCCTCTTGCATCCTATTAAATTAGCATAATTTATGGATAGCATACAGGAGACTTAAGATGTTTAGAACCAAAAAGAAAAAATAATTACAATTTATTCACAAGGAAAACCATATTTTTAAGTTCATTTTTATTTTACAAAGAACTTACAAAGTTACTACAACATTAACAACAAACACATCAATTTTAAAATCAATGTGTTTATTAATTTTAATCCATAAAGAATATACATGTTAATACATAAACAGTAAATACATCATATCTAAAATTAATTTGTTTGTTACCATAAAACTTCATAAGCGTATCATGTCTATGTGTCAGGCATAAAAACACAAACTTAATACTAAAAACTACTACTATACTCTATGTATCCAAAGTTCAAATATGTCTAAAGTGGCATACCATCAATTTAAAAAATATATATCCATATGGTATTACAGTCTATCCATTAGTGTTTCACATTGTTTTGAAAAGTTTTGTAAAATAATAAGATATAAGACATGTTTATATAGGAAAAGAAATTATAATGGTGTGCAAAGACCACCTTTTCAATATGAAGTAAACCCAAATTTAATATATGAAATATTCTCAAAGCCAAATCAAAATTTGAATATTTATTTTTTGTAAATTATTTATTTTATGCTGAGTTTGTTTTTATATTGTGCTTATTTATCGAACTTTAAACACTAAAACTTTTTTTTTATGTTTTACTACCCAATTTTTTTTTTTTGGTAATATTTCATCCCAAGCTGAAGAAACAAGTTATCACAACATATTAAAATTGCTTCAGATTTTTTTTTCAGTTGAATATTAATTTGTAAATGTACCATTTGTTTTTGCTGTAAGGTAGTAAGCTTACATTGTATTACTCCACTATGGTATAACTTATAAGTAGGGACATGCAAAATTCACATTTGCGATAAAGTGAATTTTTACATGAATTCTGTTTTCACATGAATAATACGAATTTAAGGTTTTATCTAAATAAACACAATTTATTTGTAATTTGGGCAAATACCACGCCATCCAATATAATTTTCAACATGTTAACACCGGCGATAGCGCTATAACAGGGCTTCCGTTTGTCTGGATAGTATCTGTTTTTGCTGATTTTAAAGGTATAAAAGGGATCACAGAATATACAACTATTTTCATGGATTTATGAGGTTTTTTTTAGGTTAACATTAAAAATCACGATTTCTACTTTTACACCTTTCGATACTTAAAATTTCGATAGATTGATTCTTTGTTTTCAGCTTTTAATAGATTTCATGTTAGGTCCAAGCACAGACATTAATATATATGGCCCTTGCTACAGGCGGTCATGTTTGGCAAAATTAAATCTTCTTTATTTTTATTCCCTTATCCTTATTTGATTGTTGTTTAGTGTTCTATGACAACATGTTTCAATGTTATTATTGTTTGGTCTAAACATTGATTGATAATCGATTATTCCGATAGTTATTGCTATTTGTAAAACTTGAAGGTAATGATATTGAGATATCGAGTTTGACATTACTAAGTGTGACATGTTTTGTGTGTATTTATATTTGATTTTTCTATGAATATGTAAATAAATGGTTAAATATGCAATATGAACAAAATATGAAGAAAGTTATATCCTAGGTTTTTTATAATAGTACTAATTTGACTCGTATTTATGTAAATAATATAATTTTCAGCCTTTGGAAAAAATAACATCACATTTCCCCTAAAAATAACCTCACCTTTTGCATGTCTCTACATATAAGATAGAGTAATACAGCGTTCAGAAACATATAATTTTATCTAGCCTGAAAAATATTCAGCAAGCAAACAACTTTGTTTATAAAAATATAATAAAAACTAATTACCGTATAAAAAAATAAAAAGTTGAAATATTTTTTTCTGGTATAGTTTTGAAACCAGCCCACCATTTTTTTTAAAGTCCATAAGTCCTGTAATATCTAAAAGGTTGTCAACCCCTGGTGTAATCCATTAAGACTGATACCTTTCAGGGTAAAAAGTGTACATTAAAGCTAGAAAGGCGATAAATGAACATAAATGAGAATTTTAGATGTCAACATTTTTATTGGCAGAACTTTGCAATAATGTTGAAGCCAGAACTTTTTTAAATCAAATTTAAAAGTTTTTTATTTTCTGCTCACCCCTTAAGAGATTAGATTGTCAACTAAATTCAATAATACCTCAAAATGTGTGACAATAAAATAGTTTATCTTCAATTTTGAATCATAATTCAGTTAATTCTATATATGGACGTGGACACAAGAAAAAAGTAAGAGGAACAAAGTAAAGTGAAAACACAACACTGCTGCCAATGAATAAAGAAGTAACGGTTGCCTCTTAAAGAAAAACAAAAGTATGCTTTGATTATTATGCATGATTATCAAAGTTTTCCACATTTAATAGTAATAGCATTCATCTATATAAAACTATTAAGTACATTAAAAAATAGTCAGATAATTACATATCAACAAATAACTAGAATAAACATTTATGAATTGAGAAAAATATTATTTTTAGCCATTGGACGTCATTATTAAATATAAACATTTTTACTAACACTAGATACATATGAACATGTGTATTTGTGAAATATTTTTGAATCATGAAAACATTTATCGTTTATTTACTCTCTCGAATAAATCATGACAAGTTTACCAATATAAATACATTTTAGTTACAAAACATAAAAAAGTTAAATGGCTAAATAAGAATATATGACAAGGCTTAACCTATTTGTAAAAACTAATAGTTCAAATAAACACATTATTAGAAGTATACATCAATTTATATATTAAAGAAGGTACAGGAAAGAAATAGTAGGAACTAATCAAATATAACTTTTACAATTAAATGAGGAACACATTTTACATTGCCACCACCGTACAAATACGTAATGTGTAAACCAGACAGGGATTTGAACCATGGATTTACGTGCTGACCCCACTTCCGACTGAGCCATCTAGGATCTGCATGTCAAGTGTGTCATATTTCTATATGGCTGCACATTTAATACGAGTAAAGTTTTCAGAAGGACTTTTTAAGAGAAAAAGATTGCATTATATTCGAGCCAATATGAAAATAAACAATTACAATAATTTTAAGATATCTCTACAAATTGACAATTTTTTTTAAGCTTCAGTACCAACAAAGTTAATTAGATCGCGTAAAATCTGTAACTTTTTGGCCCATTTATGATGAATATTGTTGATCTTTGATAGTAAAATAACAAAACATGCCATTACCAACAAGAACACCATCCCAGCAAGCACTTTATTTTATTTTATTTGGATGAAAATAAGTTTTAACAGAAAAAAATGGTTATAATTTTTTTTTATAAAGTATCAGGCAAATCTTTACTTATTTATAATTTACACTTTCAAATGAATTATTCTCATCTTAAGATAATTAAAAAAATATTTCATACTTTGAAACCTAGGTCGGGGGATAGAGCGGTAACGATCGATTTTCTCAAAGAGCCAGCCATTACTTATTTGTCCAATGTAAAGTGTAAACTGTGTTGTTCTTTTCATTGTAAAAGCCATATTGTGTTCGTCCCTTTTATATGTTTCTATCCACCTTTCCTGTACCTTCTTACAAATATAATACAATTACCTCAAAAAGTGAGGGGAGATTTTCCCTATAGCTATAGGAAAAATTATTTAGCGATATGATTATGAGATAAAAGCTTTTAAATTATACATATGCGATGAGCCTGTTAAAATCTAAGATTTTAAATTTCCAATCAAATTTGAATTTGGTTACTAGCTTGAATCAGTACCAAATTGAATCATACTCTGGTAAATGTTTAGAATTGAATCTGGATCAAATATTTTACTTTGAAAATGTTTCATAATAAGTGCTTTTCTTATAATTAAATCCAAACAAAATATTAGGTTATATTATATTACGGTATATTTATTTTTTTATTTGGTCCAAGAAAAAAACACATGAACCATAAAAATTACATCAAACAATGAATAGATTATTAATATTACTAAATTTGCCAAGTTTCAATGGGCAAGTCAAATAAATTAAATGAATCCATTGGAGTAAACACAGTCACATGACAAACCAGAATTATTAAGATGAAATTGATCTGTTTAATAATAATTGAATCAACAATGTTAGTTTCTACACAAAGTAAAATTACACATAAGTTTGTCTTATAAATTTGAATTTTGAATCAAATTCCACCAAAAATTGACATAATTGGATTTTAAATTTCACAAACTCATCATTAGGGTTTAATTTTCAAACAAATAATAAGCATATGTTATAATGTAGCATTTAATTAATATGATAAAATTCTAGAAAACTAAGAACAAATAGAATTTTAAAAAAACACTGATACATATTTACAAACACCTCAATATTTTGATGCCACAGGAAGTAGTAGACTGAACATGAAGTTGGTTTCAGTAGTGTCAATTTATTTGTTGACGAAAAAAACTTTTCTGGTGGATAAGAAACTATGTTGACTCTAATATGTCCCAGTCAAGAAGATGGGTATTGGCACCTCAATAAAGCAAAAAGTCATCATCTAACATAGTCACTATTATATAAACTCCACTTGCCATCCACATAGAACAGTAGCAGAATATTAAGGGAATTGTCAATCCACCAAAGAAATTTTCATCCTTAAAATACTAAGTTGGCACACCACTGTAACCATCTTCCTGTTCAGTCTAATACTTCCTGAGGAAGATGTCATTTGACTATGAAATATTGAAGAAATTGTATATATTATGTTAGGGTTTGATTAATTTTATTTGTGCTTTATTTTTAAAAAAATCTCTCATATTTATTTAATTGCATACTATGACAAAGCAAAATTATAAAATTGATTTGTAAATTTTAGACTAGTTGAGCATCACAATAAGATCATGACAAAATCAAAAATAAGTTGTCACATAGTTAAATAAGGGAATAATTATTTATAAAATCTCATAAATTGTCTGTGTCATAGTAGGTGATTAAAAATAAAATATTCCTTTAGTTCACTACACTGAAATATCTCTTAATTTTCAGAAAAAAGTCTTTTTTAAAAATATGTTTAGTTTGTTAGCACAACAGTTCTTATCAGTACACAAAACTCACCTTCAAGAGTTTTCTTTTGAACGATTCAGTCCAACAATTAAATACAACATGCCCGCCAATGGAGGACTATTAATCATTCGAAACAATGGACATGTGAGTCTGGGGGGTGAGAGGTGAGATGCCCACACTGCGGGGATCCCCCACTGTGACCTGGCCAGTCTCCAAGTTCTTCAGCAGCTGGGACAGCCAATGCTTGGTGGACTTGTCGTCTTGCAAGCATGTGGAAAAGGTGGAGTCGCGTAGTTGATCAGGTAGACACTGGCGCAAAGCTTCACGGGCTCTAAGCAAAAATAAAATAAAAAATTGTAATCTTTAAAATATCGGACTTTATTCAAAGGTACAGAAATTCCTCAAAAAAATTAATCTGCAGTCCTTCGCAACAAAGACATACTTGAGACTAATTGTCGCGTTAAAAATGCTGTAACCAGGATGCAATCAATGCCTTTTAAATATGAGGGTGGCTATTCTACACGACTACAGTGACTTGGTCACAAACAAGATCGACTTTGAATCTCCCATTTAAAAAAAAAATTGCTCAGCGTTCTGGCACTAAGGTTGCAAGTATGGCTGTACCGTAGGGTATGCCCCAACTATATGTCCAAATATAGATGGATTTCTAACCACAACCTTGCATAAATTCTTCTAATTTACTATCAACCAGTAACCTTGATAATTGTTTTAACAATATTTTGGTTTTAGCTTCCTGAATGGTTAGGATATCTAATTTATTGGGACATTAGACGAAGAATGGAAGAAATCCAAGATCCAGAGCACTAGCAAACAACAACCACAGCAACATATTTTAGTATTTCACAGTAATAAATATAAATATTTTTCTACAACTCATATGGGACTTTGGGCTAAGCCGTTAAAAAAATATTGACTTGTGAGCCTTTATCAAAAACTTATTTCATCTGAAAAACTTAGTCAACTTTTTTCTTTGCTATGCTAAAATTAATTTGATACCAAGACCATGTTTTTAGTTTTTAGATGAATATTTGATATGGGTGAAGCTCTAAATATTTCCACTTATTAACCTCTACCCGCCTTTCTGCCATTAATAAATCATTGTTACCCGCTTTGGTGGCAACCATGGTCTAAAGCGCCAGTCTCACCGTAGACTAAGACTGCCGATAACAGGGAGAACAAGGTTCAAATCTCGGACAGGTGAACTGAGGGTGGTTTTTCCAAAATAGTTTTCCACTCTTCCTCCAAACAAATGCAGGTACACGTCCTCTAAATATAGCTTTCCTCATCCCTAAAACCATCAGTGTAATCCACTAGTATAATTAGTACATAGGTGTATAACTCAAAGGGGTAGTATAACACGGTGTTAAAAATCACTGTTAAAGGGAAATATCAAATTTCACCATGATAATTTTTTGACTATGCCAAGAATCAAACCCGACCCAAAATCAACTAATGACTGAGCTAAGGTGACATGAGTTTGTTTTAAAAAAGGTTCGACCATGTTAATGTGCTCTAATATGCATACATGGTATGTATTAAAAAGTAATTGTTCAAAAATTTAATCCCTCTATTACTGACCGTGGATTATCCGACAACCGAAGATAGCAGCGAACTACATGTTTCAATAGTCTTGCTGATGGATCCTTGGCCAGAGACAGTACCATCTTCCCCTGGAACATAAGTGTTACCATTGATATACCAAGCTCATAATTATTTTCAGGGCTTGGAATAATTGAGGATGGACAGAAAGAATTAAAGTTTATATTATATAAGTCATGCTTTGAATTAGGAGGGATAGCCAGTACAATTACCTTGGTGATACTGGAGTAAGTGTGAACTGTGTTCTTCTTTTAATTGTAAAAGCAATATTGTGTTCGTCCTCTTTTATGTGTTTCCATCCACCTTTCCTACACCTTCTTCCAAATATAATACAAATAATAATAATAATATTTAAATATTCAAAAACATAGTTTTTATATATATATATATATATAATATATATATATATATATATACAACACACACACACACACACACACACACACACACACACACACACGTACACAAGCCCCCAATCACCTCTGTGGTCTAGTGGTCAGAGTTTTTGGTTACAGACTCAGAGGCCCCAGGTTCGATCCTTGGTGCTTCCATAATTTTTCTGTGAAGCAGTGAATTTGGAACGGGGTTAAACTCAGACTCGTGAGAACAAATGAGCTATATGAATAAATAAATAGCAGCTCCGGTCTAGTAAAATGAGATCAACGACCGAAGGTTTCATTCTCCCTTGCAGACTCACACCATGGTTTTTTTACATACCCTCCACAATTTTCTGGAACACATAATGCCACTTAGTAGCACTTTATAATCTTGAATAACTACTGCCATCTAGCAACAGTCTCGTGAACCATATTGTATTCCCTAGCAAGCTTGATCCAGACAAACCATGCCTGTCTCTTCTTGAAATCTCGTTTTCACACCGACCACAAGTATTAATAATTATATAGACAACATAATATGCATCCAGGAAATAACTCACAAGAATCATGGCGACATGAGAAAACCTGTCATACGTCTGACAGATGTATGACAACCCGCTGTCGTCCAGTAGAATCTTCTGTAGAATGAAGGTGCAACAGTCTTAGAGAGCTCCGAGCCACTCTCCATGATGCGCAGGCAGAGTGGGATTATTTCAGTTGTCAGCAGGAACGTGATCACCTCTTGTTCATCAGTCTGGTGGTGATACCAAACAGTGTAAGTACCATGTCTGGATTGTGTTTTTACTAGGGATGTCAACCACTTTGGTGGCCGCATGGGCTAAGGCGTCACTCACAATAAACTGGCCTGTCAACGGCAGGGAGATCGGGCTTTGAATCCCGATAGGGTGTATTGAGGGTGGTATTTCCTAAATGTCTTTCCACTCACCCTCCACACAATGTAGGTATATTTCCGCTAAATTTAACCTTCCTTGTCTCTAACACATTAATTAATTAATACATATGGGATATAGCCCAAACAGGTGATTAGATGTGATGCTAAAAAAACTTAGAGATGAAATGTTACGATCTAATTTCCAATTCTTTAACATTTATAATTTCAATATTTTTCCAAGCATCCAACCTCATATTATTATTTTTTATTTTTTTCATTTATTTGAGGTATTTAATATTAACTTTCTGAACCAAGTGATTGTATCAGCACACAACTTATAAACTAACTTAAATCCAAACACACACTACCTCCAAACCCCGGCCGTTAAGTTATCACTATGAAAGGGTAAACCTGCATATTTTCACCAATGATAATTTTTTTGGCCATGCCAGGAATTGAACCTGGAACCTTACTCAGCAGTAAGAAACACTACCAACTGAGCTAAGGTTTTGGACTCTCATATTAAACATATTTATTTACACCCTACTGTAGAGTATTTGTAAAAAACAACAACTAAAAAGTGCAAATGGTAAAAAGAAAACTTAATAGTTCCATAATTTGTATTCCTGGATGCATTTTTGAGCATCTCAAGTGGTTTTCCTGCTAAGTTAAATGGGGAAAACTATTTGAGATGGCTATGAATGATCTCAGGAGACTCAGGAATACACCCCCATGTTTTGTTTGATATGTGGCAGATAGCTAGAACACAAAGGGCTGTATGCAAGAACAAGCCTGGAGTGGATGTAGAGTAGATGCTATGTGAATGCTTGGAAGTGCAAGTTGTGCAGATGTTTTCTCAAGAAATGACATTATGCAAGTAGCCATTAGTCTAATCCCCATCACATGCTTACATTAGTGGCCCAATAAGCATGTACTTAGCATCTACTCAGGCCCGTTCTTGCATATCGAGTACATTACAATTTACCAACACTAAAGTGAGAAAAAATAAAAACAATGCTTCGGTGGTCACATGGTCCAAGGTGCTACTCTCACAATAGACTAAACTGCCGATGATGGGAGATTGTAGTTAGATCTGATCCCAGTCAAGTGTACTGAGGAGTATTTTTTCTAAATGGTTTACCACTCACTCTCACTCTCACTCTCTCCACATCAATATGGGTACCTTCCTCTAAATTCAACCTGCCTCATCACTAGTCCATTGAGTAATTAGTACATAAACATGTAACCCAAATAGTAGTAAAATGCGGTACTAAAAAAAATTGTAACAATAAAAAATAACTCAATTCTACCAGCCTCGGTGGCGTAGTTAGTTAACACGCTGGTATCGTGTTGAGCCAGACTGCGAGGACGGAAGATCGAGGTTCAAATCTCTGTCGGGTGAACTGGGAAGGTTTTCCTAAATGGTTTTCCATTCTCCCTCCATGCAAATACAGGTTCACGTTCCTCTAAATTCAAACTTCCCTATTCCTAACCCATTAGCATAATTAGTACTTAAGCGTATAACTCGAACAGGTAGTAAGGTTTGGTGTAAATAAAAAAAAAACTCAATTTGAATATTGTAATTTTGTTTAGATACCAGAACTTTCATTTCTTGTGATTTGGAAGCTAAGAATATAGTTATTGAGAGTTATGATTATTAAGATCAATTCTTTTGACACCAGTAAGAATCGAGGAAACAAATTTGACATAATTTAAGTTTTAACAAAGGCATGACTATAGCTTACACTATTATTAGTAATATGTACCAAACAATGACTCAAAGTTAACCACTAACCAAGCCTGGTTTAAATCCTATAAAGGTTATATGACATAAATAACCTACCACCCACATCAGCGGTCACATGGTATAAGGCGTCACACTCACAAGAGACTAGATTTCCAGTGAGAAGGTTGGGATTCAAATTCCAGCTGGGTATACTGAGTGTTTTTTTCCTAAATGTTTTTGTTCCATTCTCTCCATTCACACAAAGGTGAATACATTTCCTTTAAAATCATACCTGTCTCATTCCTGTCCCATTCAGTGTCAATACAAGGATAGCCCTAACAGATATTAAGATGCAATGTCTCAAAAAAATCCACCCTCCTAACCCAAAAACTGGTCACACAGCTATTTAATATTTCAATTTGTTTAAGGAGTCCTGCGGCGACTGGTTATCCAATAAGTAGTCATACCGCTCTAAGGTGCATTCTTGCAATTGACCAATTTGACTAAAAGGAAGACGTCAAGGCTCAAATCTCATCCAGGTTAAATTGTGGGTAGCTTTTCTCTTAGAATGAATAGTTACAGAGCTGTTAATAATCTTGGTGTTAGACATAATGATTAAAAATATGTTTGGAGCTTCATTATACTAATTATGGGGTTAGTGAGCACTATCGACTGCATTAGAACTAAACCATGCTCACCTTGACAAGGGCTCCAATAACACCCAAACTGGTGAGGCGAAGATACTCAAAGGGGCGAGTCTTGCTGACAGTATGCAAGAAGGGGTAGAGGAAGAGAGGAACATGAGCGGTGAGAAAGACAGAGCGTGTTTCGGGATGAGACGCTACGCACTGCAACAGCGCCAGAGCGTTACATACTCTGTTGGACTGGTGTGCGGTCAGAGTAGCAGGGTAGATAGCTGGGTAGATGTTCACTATCTCCTGTAGGAGCGCCGCTATTGTCCCAAAGGAATGCCACAGCATGGGGGCTAAATCAGGCACAACCTCGCGTTTCTTGCTATAAAATGAGGAGGGGAAAAAAATTAGAATGAAGTGACATGCAGCCCAATTAAAAAATATATTATGTGCACACAAAAATAAAACATTCCATTATCTGGCGGGAAAATGGTCTGGGTGTAGAAGACAATCACATGGCATTGAAAAAAGTTAAATGTGATTTGTAGGAAAATTAATTACAATCACCATATATTTTAATGTACCTTATAAAAGTGATATAAAATGGAAACTGGTGCTTTAATTTTACTGATTATTTTGTGAAAACTGCCAGATGAACTGTATTAATGAATGAATTCGACCATGTTCAACCCCTTGCTTTACTTCAGTCTTTGCCTTTAGAATACCGTAAGTACCCATGATTGAATAGGATTAATCTTATTCCAAAGAGGAATATTTCTAGTAGAGGTAACATGTATCCATATATTGACAGCTTCCCAAGTTTCTACCAAAACACAAATAGTGTGGTATTAACTGTATTTATACCTCAGTTCCAGTAAAGCATTCTCCGTGTCTCTGGATTTGAGAGTTCCACAATCCATTGATAAATCTTTTCACGGTCTACAGCAGACTGGAGAGTAGCCGGACTTTGTTGAGAACTCATGTTGTTCTGAAATACCATGTTTTTAGGCTAAAACAAAATTTGCTGATAAAGTTAAACTAACACTTAAATTAATGTATGTAACTAACTATAGACCTTATGCCAGGATCAAGATCAACTCAACGTTCACTTAACTTTCACATTCCTAATGTAACATAATGGTTCACCTCGTGTTTTTAAATTTAGAGCCATCATGATGCAGTTCACTTAATGTTCACTTAACTTACAGAGGTATCCAGGGGAGAACTTTCACGTTCATTTAAGTGAACAAATTATTTTCACAGAGTTCAAATCAATTGTCTGTGTTTTGCTCGAGTTGTTAAGTTATGTGAATCCTGATCACTCACTAGTTTCTTTAGGTTAAGTGAACGTTATGTGATTGTGATCCTGACATTATTATTTGGAAAATGCATAGTAATATCAAATTGACCTAACTATTTTGAAGTTAAAAATAAAATAGTGTATTAGAGCTTGTAAACATGTTGTAAAGTGTTCTTTCTAGGTCTTAGTTAAAAATATAGGTAGCTTAGAATATATGTGTATATAAAATTTAAAAATTGATTAGCTTATTCTCGAACTCCTGACACTTAAATTAATAGCAATATTCTCAATATATTTTAATTAAAATATATGTATCTAATTTGAAAATTAATTTTATTTATGATTTTAGAGGAGTGATGTGAAAACAAAATAATATGTTACTATCAAAGAAGTACATAGGCCTAGTATGATAGTAGTGCCTTAAAACCCTCACAATAATGATATAGGCCTTACGGATTGACAATAATGCATGATAGAAGCCTATTTTGTCAAGCTAGACCTATACCCTAGAAATATTCTAGAAAATCAGTGAATAGTTACTATTAGACATGTTACCAAGGCTCGATGTTTAAAGCTTCCATTTCAGTTAGGTGATAGAATAGACACTAATGCTCATAAGACACTTTTCATTTGTTATTTATTATTGTTATTTGTATACTTATTTAATCTTATACCATCATAACTAAAATCTCACCATTCAAAGAGGTGAGACGTTTACTCAATAAGTGCTGCCAACATAGGTATTATATTTAGACCTTCAGTTTATTACACTAAAAAATGTACCGTAGGGGCCTACTCATAATTTTGTGTTCCTATCAAATGACCATGTAGCTGAGCACGCTGACTTTAACAAAAAAATATTAATGACATTGAATTGTAGGGCAAGCCTACCTGTGTAGCAATCAGTTATGCAACAGTCGGATGTGGATAAATTCATAGGAAATAATTACTTCTGATTGTCATTGGCATGTCTTACAAATTTATGTACGATTTATTATGGGGTTGACTTCATTTGTGATAGCAAAAAAAGTATTGGAAATACATCAGACACTAGCGTGCTCTATTTGTGGAAAAGGGGAACCAGGTTAAGATTGATAAAATACCATATAGTTATGGTAGGAGAAGATATTCCGTGTTTATGGTAGGAAGAGATGTCTGTAAGGCCTACTATATTGTAGAATTTTGGAAGGAAAAAAAACCTTCCAGACATTTCTTCCTACTATACATGCAGTCCAACTTTAAGAGTAGGTGGTCAGGAATTGGCAAGAATGAAATGAGAAAACAGTAGGCTAAATATTGTTTGAGTTAGTTATTGTAATCTACAGAATGGCTCAATTGGAGGATTTAGAAATGAAACCATGACTACTACAATGTCCTAGTCATTAAAATATTTCGAACATAGTCCATCATGCATTTATTTTAAAGTAATGCCTTAAACAACTAAAATGATCCACTGTTCCTATCAAATAGCTCCATGGTTATCTGGAGGCTGTATGTAGTTTAGAACAGTAGTACATTCGACAAAAGGCTTGTCAAGTTATTTAGATTCTGCATACAAGTGTGGCACTAAGTGTTAAAAGACCCACTTAAACTAAAGCACTTGTAATATCGTAATAATAATAATGTGACTTCAATTTGCATTGATGGTTGATTATATTGGGCACCGACCTTCTTTAGTCACCGGTAACTTTCAGGATAAGTGCGGTAGATTATTAAAGCGGGCCAAACGACGTATCAAATAACGTAATTATAATTCTTAACAAACACTATTTTTAATTATTTTATTTTTTGCAATGCGATACATGCCTAAATCTAATATAATCTCAACTTACCAATTAGAAATGTAATAGTATTTTCAGCACCAAAATAAACAGTCATAGATTAGTATACAATTGAATACAGTTATAATTAAAAAATCAGATCAAACAAGTTAAACCATGGCCTTAAACGTTTGGGTCTGCATACATATAGAAAAATTTAAGTCTAATCTAACAATATAATTTTAGCCCAGTTTGAAAATTATTTAATATATTGAAATTAATGTTTTCGGGTTTGAGCCATATTGAGGGAATAAATAACTTCTGATAGTTTGGTTCAAGCTCAATTTAAAAAAAATTCAAACAACGGCTATGAAAGCCCTCGAAATCAATTAGGTATATAATATTGTTTTCAATTTGTTTTTATCTGTGTAAAATGAACTAGTTTAACATGCAAAAAATTGTAAATGGTTCTCAAAATTCACCTAGAAAATAACATGCGAGGAAAAATATTGGTCCAAATACAGAACATGGCGTTACCACACAAGTGATAGTAGGTGCTTTCATTTCGTGATTAGGTACCTAAGTGTATTTAATTTATGTCAGTAATATAGCCTTTAAACTATTCAAGAGAAAAACCTCTTTAAGTCTAGGTACATAGAAGGATTTATAGCTAATCTTACACTACGCAACTTTAGTCTGTATGAAAAGAAGCCATCGCACAGAGGAGCAGCCTATTTCAATTCCTTGACTCCTTTAAATAAACTTGAAGACCGCAATAACCAGTGGTGTAGTAATAAACTTAACAGTGCCGGAATGCAAGGCCGTAGCCACCCCAAAGTAGAAAGGGGACTGAGGGGCACAGCCACCGTAGGCGTAAAAATTTCACAATCATAAATGCCTCTATAAGTTATTTGAAGCATTTTTTTAACCGATACTAAGGCAGAAACTTACTTAACGCACTTCCTCTAAGGTTTCAAAAATTCGCATAGAGCACAGTAAGTTTCAAGAGAATTTATTGATTCAAAGTATGAAAAAAGTTTTAATATAACATTGATATAAACTCAATTAGTTAACTTAGAATTGCATAGTATAAAACTTCACTAAAAAAAAATCCGTGAAAAGCAGTGCTGTAACGGTGTTCCCACTACACTACACACACACACACACACACACACACACACACACACACACACACATTGTACACTATGTGGGAGTTCCTGGAATGGAGGAGTGACGAGTGAAGACTAGCCACAGAAGCTGGAAGATGTTTCTTTCGAACATAACTACTCATTTCTAAGACCTGCACAATTATGTATGGTATATGGTATAATATAATTATTTATGTATTAATCCTTTATAATTTTTTATAAATTAAATGTACTACGACAATTATTCAGTTCTCTATGATCATGAATAACGCTGTACTAGATTGAAATGAAATACCCGCATTGGTGATAATATGGTCTAACGCGTCACTCTTGTGTTAGACGTTGATATCGAAGTTTGAATCTCGGTAGGATGTACTGAGGATAGATTTTCCAATATTGTTCTCCAATCTCCCTCCCCAAATATGTTGGCAAATTTCCTCCAACTTCTACCGTCCTCATCCCTATACTATTAGCTTTCTTTTTTATGTGTATAAATCGTATTGAGGCGTGGTGGGGGGAAAAAATCTCATTTTTGATAAAGACAAACACCGTTTTTAGATATATATATATAGATATATATATATATAGTTTTTAGAGTTATTTTAATAAAATACAATAATTAATGTAAAATTTTGTAATCGATACCTTTTCATAAATTTAAGTGTAAACTATAAGTTTATTAAATTTGACATAACAGAAGACGCTCTTTCATAAAGTATAATACAAACCAACTCGGTCCAAAAACACGCGTTGATGGTTATTGGCTATTTCCAGTTTGTTTACATGATCTCTGACATTGACGAAGACGAGTAGAAGACGCATCTCACAAAAGCTCTCGACTCGAAAATTAAAAACATGGCGGACCGAAGGAAATCAAGAAAGGATTTTCGTGATGATAATAATTCAAGATCTAGAAGCGATGCACCGAATTCTAGATTGTTTATAGTGTGCAACAAAGGTGTAACAGAAGAAGATTTTCGGAAAGCTTTTGAGAAATATGGTACAATTGATGAAATATGGATGGTGAAAGATCGCACCACAGGTGAACCAAAAGGTAAGCATGCCAAATCTAATGTTATGTATGAAGCGTGGCATTGTATCGATGAAAATATTATTTGCCTAGGTGCTTTGTTCTATAAATTAACTTATAGCATCAAAAAGTCTATATTTACAGTTTTACTCTTTTTTTTTACACATTTTTATAAAAATAGTGACATTCAAGAATGAGGCTCGTGTTGTGCCTTTTAATGGTTCGTCTTAGGAATGGGGTAAACTACGCACCTACAATATCAGTAACGACCGTGATTGATATTTTTACAAGCAATATCCATTGCTCAAAGACCAGCTTTAGTGGCCACATGGGATGCGGGATTATTTTGATTTTTTTTCTCAGCGTCAAATTACTTGAAATTTAATGGTTTCTAGCATTTAGGCCGGGTGTAATACGTTTTATCTGTTCCATACTTGTCCATTTATTTATCAAAATATCCCAAATATTAATATCGGCGATACATTATGTCAAACATTAAAACATGCAGAATCGATTTGAAGCAAAAAAAAACTTTTAATTAAATTAAAAAATAATAATACTGATCTAAGCGGCAGGGGTATCTTTCGACTGTTGTAGAACTTTTTGGACACATTCTACTAACCCAAACGGGTACTAAGATGCGGTGATAATAATAATATTAAACCCCAAACTGTCTATAGCAACCACAATTAACATTACTTAGTAGTAAATTTAACTTCAAGCAATTTGACTCGGTGTAGATGATCACAAGTATCTGTTTTAATAATTATTATTAGTAAATATATTATAAATTATATAAGATAGAGGGAAGGGGGTAGGGGATGGAGAATCATGAAAAAATACCTTTTTGTAATCTAAGAATGTCCCCCAAGGTACCAGCTTTCTTCTAAAATGTTAAATGATATCCCTTTACCTACATGAAAGTGAATAAGGGTGTGAAGTTCTATATTCCAGTGGGGAAAAAAATGAAAAACATCTGGGGCAGTCAAATATTGCACCAAGGTTGCGCGAGTAGGCTTACCTGCAGAGTCTAACATAAAAATGTTCTCTCTTTAGGGGTTTCATGCACTAAAGAAACCTTATCTGTTTATTAAAGGTTACTGGACTGAATTGATACAACTAAAACCTTTTTGTATTGTTAGTATACTATTTCTGATTAAATATTATTTAAACCAATGAGATATTTTTAAAAAAATCAATATTTTTTTCCAAATTAACAATTTTGTCTAACGCTGAGGCACAACTTCTCTTCCTCTTCACAAGTTATGAATTAGCCTAGATTTCAAAAATCATTAGATTACCTACACATGTCCTGAAGTGTACCATATATTTTCATTGGTTAGAGCTATTATGAAGTAGGTATACAAAAGCTTTTTATTTGATATTTTCATAAAATTGTAAGTTTTAACCTTCTATAAATTGCTATTCTTAAGAGCCTATCTCATGACTGATTAACCAGGATATCAACCCTAGAAGCACACCGTGGGGTCACCAGCGACCCGACTCATCATACTTACCAGGTTTGCGCATTTTTTAAACACGCTATAAAGCGTTGCTGCCTTGTTTATATCTTCATTACTCTCGTAGAGGTTGAAGTAGAAGAGATCATTATATTTTTTCTGTATTTTTTTAAAGTTATTTTGAACAATTGGGTCCCATACAACCAACGGTGTGCTTTGTGCTATGAAGATAGCATTGTTTAACATTATGACATTTTATTTTTTGTGAAGTGTTTAGTTGTGTATAGTTGTTTTAAAGTTGTATATAATTCTTTTAGTTGATTTTTTAAAAATTAAAATTGGTCATGGCTTTCAACAAGTAAATAACTGGCAGTGGTAGAAATATCTCTCGGCAAGCATTTCTTGAGGGGTTAAGCACGGGACTGAAGCCACTATGGGCTCGCGGACCACGCTTTGCGATGGCTTCACGCTGGAAATGACAATGGCTTTGTTGAAAGTGCTGATCTCACGTTTTTGTGCAAGAAAAACACAGCAGATGCCATGACAAATGGATGGTGACATTTATGAAAAGTGGTTTTCAGAACATATACTCCATAAAACACCTGAAGGAGCTGTTATCTTAATCGATAATGCAGCCTATCACAGCAGAAGATGTGAAGCGATCCCAACCACATCATTGTGTAAATCTCAAATAGCTGAGTGGCTTATTCATAATAACATTGATGTTGATGACGAAATGTTGAACTGGTAAATGCTGTATTTGGTTTCGCAACACAAACACAAATTTGAAAAATACAAAGTGGATGAGTGGCGAAGGCGGTGGATCAACAAGTCATTCATTTGCCTCCGTATCATTGTGAACTTAACCCTATAGAAATGGTGTGGGCTCAAGTAAAAACATTTATTAAAATGAACAATGCTAGTTTTAAGGTTAAAGATATGAGGCCTTTAATAGCTGCCGTGTATGAAAAGGTTTCTCTAGAAAACTGGTTCATTTATGTAAATTACATTAAAAAAAAGCCGTTTTTAATTAGATTAACTTTCATCATCATCATCCCTTGTGTCATCTCCTCCACCCAAAAGTCCACCTACTCACTCTCAAAACTTTGAGCTACCTGGGCCATCCACTAAACACTACTTTAGAATTGATGGAGCCACACTTTGTGTGGGACAGCGATGAAGGCATAAAGTATTTTTTAGGTTTAAACTAATTGTTATTTACTTTACATAGAAGGCTTAAATTTTCCTTGAATGGGTTTTAGAACTTCCTCTTCCCCCTTTATAATTACCGGTATTTTAATTTATAAAACTACTATGTATAAATATTATTATTATTATTATAGTAGTAGTAGATATTATTATTGAGTTTTAGCTTTTACTATAATAAAGATGAATTAGGTAATTGTTTATAAACGTGCACACACAGTCACATGCAAACAGAGAATATTTTTGTATAAACCTTTGTATTTGGGAAGCATCTTTGAAAGGATTCGATCTCCAACCTATTCATCCAGGCGACAGTGTACAGTGTATATTAAAAGCGGCATTAATATGTTAATAAACATTATAATACACGATTCTTGACAACCCAAACTTCAAATTGATTGCCATAGTGTGTATAAAGTTTGTATAATTTACCAAGTTTGAATGTAAAAGTTGTCCATCTGTTTTCGAGCGGGTGAATCTGGCAACTGTGCGCTCCATAAGACCTGTACTGCAGAGTAAGAGTGGAACGGATCTAGTAGTAACTTCTCAAAGACTGATTATAGACTGAAAATAATAGGTAACCTATGGTCTATAGGCAAGGCATCGGATATTTATTTATTCAAAACTATCACTAGGCCTACTACTATTTGTAAAAAAAAAGAACTTAATTATTATTTTTTACTTAAGTGGGTATAATAACATGTTTGTAAGCTTTTTAACTGTGCAGCTAATAAATAGATATTCATTAACAGACAAGGTTATTTTTTATAATTTAACCCAAGATCAAGTGTCCCCAAAGAAAGGATAAGTCTCAATTGTATGATCCTTGGTGAAGAAGATTAATGTCAAATTATTTTAAGGGTTGTTTAGATATTCAATTGCTTTTTATATTAATGAAAGATTAAGAGAAACAATGAGCTTCTTAATCCACTAGCAGAAATTGTTATAGACATTTGTATTTTTATAAAAATAAAAAATAGGATCAAGTGTCCCCTACAATGGATTTTTTTGACATTTATAAACCTTATTTAATAATGGGGTGTATAACAACCCCATGGTGTGCTTCTAGGGTTAAATACACGACTGTGCTCAAACCAGAAATTCTATCAACATGCGGTTTTCTTCATTTTTCCACTTGACAAAAACTAAATTGGGACCAGTGAAATAGCTTTTTATTCTTAAAATAACTAGTGATGGGACTTTGAATCCTATGGTATTTGAGAGATTTGAGATTTGTAAAAATCTAAATAAAAGTATCTTGGATTAAATCATTTATGAAGATCTTCATTCAAATAACAATTTTAAGCAATTGGTAATTTAAATGTGGTAAGAAGAGTAACAAAAACACAAACTGTATTAATATTATTATAATTAATTTACAAAGAAAAGGTCTTCTCTTTGTTTTTTATGATGTAATAGACATAGCAAAAAAAGCATTTGTAATTGGCCAAAAACTTTTTTTTTCAATCACATTCTAAACATTATTACAGATTTAAAAATTGGAGGTTTAAATTTGGATCTGAGATTGGAAAGACAATTATTTTAGATTCGGATTCAAGAAACAACTATTTGTACAGTAATGTTACCCCTCTCTAAAAACAATTATTTCTCAATTTATCTGTACAGTATATAATAAAATGGTTTCACTTGTTTCAACTTCACTGTTTTCTAATGAAGACTACCAAAAAAAAACTGAACTATGATGCGACACCTGGTCGAAGTTGTAATATTTACCCAAGTTAGGTGTCAATTGTTGGGTGGGACAAGCACTTAAACACCCGGATGTGCTTCCAGAACATGAAAGCACCAAGACTTGTAGAAAGCTGGTGTCGTACGACATCTGAGCAACTTAGCGTCTTTTAAATGTTGCCCGCTTGGGGTGAAATATACTGACTTCCTCTTTTTCTTTCAACAAAATATATCATATTTGTAATTTCAGGTATCACATACATCCAATTTTCCAAGACCTCCGAGGCTGCTCTTGCAATGGAGGAGATGAACGGCACCTGCCTTGGAGACTTTCCACGTCCACTGAAAGTAATGATAGCACACAAGTATGTATCGATGATCTTTTCACCAGGCAAATTATTGTTGATATTTGACCATAAACAAGATATTTAATGCTAAACATCCTTAGGCTACTAATATGTTGATACAATCTAATTTTCATAGGAATAACCTTATCGAAGTTAGTAGATATACTTTTAACATATTAATACATTAAGTCTGATTAATTATCAGCAACTCTCACTTTTGATAGGTTTTATCAATCTTATTAAATTACACTAATAAAATAATAGTCATCACTTTTGTCCACAAAAGATAATTCACTATAAATATTTTGATAGTGGGAGGTTCATCTTTTAAAGTCACACATTTCCTTAAAATATGAAGAAACTCGTGTTCAAGTATTACCCTCCTTAATAACAATTTTAATCAGTTGAACAAGCTAACTTTCATTTTAAGATAAACCTATTTAACTACTCTATGTACTAAGGTGTATTTTCTTTAATTATTCTCAATTCTCCCTCCAACCAAATGTGGGTACTCTTATTCAAGATTCTATCCTCCCATTTCCTACCCCATTAGTAAAAAAATTGTGCAGGTAGCTCGAAAGAATAATAAATAAAACTCAGAATAAGGCCAATAAGAACCAAAGCTCTTATTATTCATGCTGACTAGTGACCCATGGTTGAATCATAAGGTGAGTTTTCACTCAGTTGACTTGGTTTCGTCCTGGTATCAAGTGTTATCGACCGAGTGGTTCTGACCAAGTTGAAGCGCGAAAACAATTTTGAGATCTTTTTCTTAAACAAATATCAGTAACACTTATCAAATTAGGAATTTGGTGGTCAAGTTTCAAAACCTGATCAGGTGCACTGGGTACACAAGGCACTTGTTTTATTTATCCTCTCTCTGCAATAATGCAGGATAACTGCCTTGAAAACTAATGTACTCATTCTGTATTCTTAAATTAATGTAATTTGCAGATGACCCGCTTATATGGCCAAATGTTTCAAGGTGTCACTTTTGTGTTAGACCGGCCTCGGCCTGCTGATGATGGGGAGATCAGGGCTCAAATCCCGGTCGGGTCTACTGAGGGGTTTTCCCTAAATGGTTTCCCATGCTTCTTCCATGAAAATGTTGGTAGATTAACTCTAAAATACTTTCTCATTCCTACCCCTTTAAGTTAGAGTAATTATCATGTGTATAGCCTTAACAGGTAGAGGGTGACCTGGTGGTCTAGGGGTAAGGTGTCGGACTTCTGAGCTGGCGTCCGGGGTTCAATCCTCGGTCCCGGCACAGATTTATCTGATTACCAAACCCTTCCTTCACCTCTGACAAGATGTGTATTAATCACAACTTGTGAATGTGAGGAATGCCAGGCCTCCACCGTGGTTCGGATTCCACGTTAAACTGTAGGTCCTCCATTTCATCTCACAATCACCCTACCATTACACATTAGCGTAAGTGCGTACAACCTGAACGGGTAGTAAGACGCGGTGCTAATAATAATAATAATAACAGGTAGAGTAAGATGTGATGTTATAAAAAAATAAAATAGATAACTTATATGGGCACTAAACAAGTAGCAATAATAAATAAGTTACCCCTGAAAAAAGGAAAACAGATTAAGACACTGCTCCAGCACTCCTTTGGGTATAAGATGAAAAATCACTAAAGTAAAACAGTGTGTCCATTGGTCTGGAAAACAGGGAATTTGCTTGGTCAGGGAAAAGTCAAGGAATTTTATTAAATTTCTTTGAATTTTTACATTTTGTCTATAAAAAGCCTCATTTTTATTCACAATAGTCAAAATAACTTTTTTCTTCCAGTTAATACCTATCTGGAATCACTTTCACACCATTGTCCCTGTTGAGCAGACTAATATCACTTCTCAAGGTCAACAAGTGAGTTTAGTGTCTTTCCACCCTTCTGCCACGTGTCTTTAGCCAAAGATGAGTCGGGGTTATTCACATACGTGAAAATTTGATTAGGCCTACATTTTAAGTAGAAGGAACTTGCTTGAGGCAATCTTTTAATGGCTCAATACGATTTTATTGAAATCTATTTTTTATTTAAAATAGTCATTTCTTCGGAGGCGGAAATTGTTTAGTCGCTATATTGAGTGACACAATTTCAGAATGTGTATGTACGTAGAAAAAAAAAAACACTTTATTAATCTATGATCTTAAAAAATGATTTTCATAATATACTTAATATTGATATATAGCAGTCTGGAAAAAAATAAATTGGATCTGGAAAACCTGGAAAAGTCAGGGAATTTAAAAATATAGTTTGGCTGGACACACTGTAAAAGTATCTTCCATTTAAATTTTCCTGATCTTCTGGGTAATGGTCGGGTAACATTTTGTCACTGTCCATATTGGTTATATTCGATTCCTCTTTATGTTTTCAGTCGTGATGAAGGTTCAAAACGCGATCCAAACGAAGAGGAACGTCTTTTACGTCTGTTTTGTGTTGTCCCCAAAACACTGACAGATGAGATGCTGAGGGAACATTTTGAGCAGTTTGGAGACATTGACTATGTGTCTGTTGTGAAAGATCGGGAAACTAAAGAGAGTAAAGGATTTGCCTACGTTAAATACCACAGGTATGCGAGATGTTATGTATTTTAAGTTGGGATGCTAAGGTGTGAATTAAGGTCCTGGTTTTCACAGTTTTATAACGCATAACTTAAGGTTGAATTAAATCAACTATCGCTCCAGTAGAAACATAAAGTTTGATCTTACACATGTTGATATCAACAGTTGTTAAATATCCATTACAAGCATAGTGGCATTAGATGAGAATCTTTTTAAATGACTTGAAAAAGTCCTAGTCCTATTTCACAATTCCTGTGATAAATATTCAATAACTGTTTAGATTTCTAAATATATTTACTGAAACACACTTTTATCAATTTTGACTAAATAAATGTTTAGTTATGAATACTGAAAAGTTGACTTTTAACTCATACTCTCATCTCTCCATCCTTTATAAGTTCTTTCTATTTAATTTGGTTTTATTCTGTATATCTTAAAGTCGAGCCATCTGAATAGTGCTTTGCTAAATTATAGTTTAACATTTGAGAGATTAAGGTTTTATTGTGATTAAAACACTATTATGTTGAAACTCCATGTTCATATCCTTGTCAAAGACTTCTCGTGAATATTGACCAGTTTATACATTTTTTGGATTTATTAAATTCGTGTGTTGGAAGGAAAACACACTACCACTTCTTTAGAACAACATTTAAAATATATTTAATGATGTATCTATAACAATATTAGTCAATATTAACAGAATAGGTACAATTAGTAGTTACATGAGCCGAATATCAAACTCGTATGGTTTGATGGTGTGATGGAGATAAGAGTTTGAATCATGGCAGAATTTACTGAGGATGGTTTTGCGTTAATATTTTTCCACACGCCCTCCATGCAAATACTGGATTTCTTCGATTGTAAGACGAACCTTAATTTTTTAGTACCACCAACAGAAAAAAGCTTTGATGCCAGAAAATAAATAAAAATAAAAAGCTAAAATACTCTTTATTTATAAGAAATATTTTTACTATAGAATTAAATTTACTAACAACTTTAGTATCTTTTTATATCAGTAGTTATGTTATTCATTACTTCCTTCTGAATCAGTATCAGTCGGATTCTTCTGAGCCATCTTTATCTTCACTTTCCCTTAGTATAATGTCTTCATCTTCAGAGCCATCGAGAGCATTGGTCGAAAAAGAACTGTGATTCTAGGATGCCATTGATTCTAAGGTTCACCCCATTTTTAGAGACGTTCAAAGGGGAAAAAATAAATATGGTACAGATAGAACTCATTTAAATTCTACCTTCCTCATTTATACCCCATTAGTGTACTTAAATGCCAATAGTTTGTACAAATATTACAACAGGGTCAATAAAACAAAACACTTATTATACTTTTTTTTACTCTAAGGGTTTCTCATGCTGCAAAAGCATTTGAAAACTGTGACCGGCTCTATAAGGCGGTGTTCGCTGAGCCCAAAAGACCCAAACCTTCATTTGACCGGATGGACACATCTTTCATGGATAATAGGTTTACTTCTCCACCGCAGTCAAATATGTCATTTGACCAATCCTTTTCACCATTCAATTCAAGTAAGTAATTTACCATAATTTTGTTTTTGTAAATATAATATATAAGTTACTACTGTAGTCAAATGGTCAGAGCTCCTGGCTACAAGTCTCGGGTTCGATCCCCGGCGCTTTCAAATTTTTCTGTGAAACGCTGGGTCAGGAACGGGATCAATTCAGCCTTGTAAGGATAAATGAGAAGCTACTTGAATAAAGAAATAGCGGCTCTGGTCAAGAAAACTGAGACCACATGACACCTTCTATATGCGAGGGTTGGCACTATTTTCGCCAATTTCGCCATTATGCAGCGACAGCTTGGTTGGTGTACCTAGCTTGCTTTATAAAAATGATTTAATGATATGACTTTTTATTTGTGCAAGATCATTAGAACACAAAGGTCATGTTCAGA
Source organism: Timema podura (assembly GCA_033556935.1). Taxonomy (NCBI): domain Eukaryota; kingdom Metazoa; phylum Arthropoda; class Insecta; order Phasmatodea; family Timematidae; genus Timema; species Timema podura. The sequence goes on along the minus strand of JAVRXN010000014.1, from coordinate 13,984,975 downwards.
ACATTAAAATTTGCCTGGACTTGGGGGAAACGGCAAAATAACTAAATATTGTTGTGAAAAAAACACCTAATTATGAATACTGTTGTCTTTTTAAATCCCATAACTATCATTTACTTGAATTTGAGAGCTAAGAGTCAAGTTTGACTTCCTTAGTGTATCAACAGCTTAACTGTGTATTTTTTTTTTTAAATATGAGAAATAACATTCTTTTTTTCCCCACTCAGAGAACAACTACCCAGCTGGAGGAGAGTCAACTAACACTCTGCGTATCATAGCATCTTCTGATTTGAATCAAGATCAGCTCTGGAAATTGTTTGACCTTGTTCCAGGCTTGGATTATCTTACTTTGGACTCCAAAGCCAGGGTAACAACTCAAAACAGTTTATTTTTAGCTAATTTAATTTATCCAGAAAATACATTAAACATAACTTAGATATGGTAAATATTTTAAATGTTCAATCATTCTCGGATCTGAAGAAAAATATGTTTATGTGAACGCACTTTTTTTTTAAATAAATTTTATTTTGTGCCCATGTAAACATATATTTCTTCAGATCCGAGAATGACATATTATATATATATATATAAGGAAACACATATTTTTAAGAATTAGATCATTTGATTTATTTTTGGGTCCAAAAAAAAGTTGTTATATAAAAAACTGCAAAAATGCTGACCTTTTCTTTCCCCTCTATCTCCACCTTAAGGTACGTGCCATGACTGAGACAAAAACTTCTAATATTGGTCTTACTTTTAAGGGGAAGGGTCAAGCAGTGGCTGTCTACAATAGTCCGGGCGCCGCTGGTTATGCCAGAGAGAAACTGCACGGGTTTGAGTACCCGCCTGGCCAACGACTCATTGTGAAAACTGATCAAGGCTCACATAATGATTCTGGCATGGCTTTGTAAGTAAACAAGGTTTTACTTAATTTACAGCGTTTACATATTATTGTTTTCATAAATATTAAATATGTATTTTTTAGCTCTTTTTTTGTGTGTGTTTAATGTCTTGAAAAATGTTTTAACACATTTTATTTCATTAAATCTAATGAATTAGATTCATGTAATCTTACAACTGGTTTGCTGATGTTTTTTGTTTTTCATATTACAGAGGTGTCCGTAACATGATGGCTCCCATGAGGAACGATGGGTACATCGCACCATCTCCCCCGCGTATGCAGACAAATATGGGACCTCAATCAAATACTGGCAGACCTGGGGGCTTGCAGACAGACTTGGCAACACTTGCAGAGACCATCGCACAGGCCACCTCACTCATTCAGGCAGCGGGGCTAACTCCCAACATAGGTCAGTTCACACTTTTTAACGAACCTTGCCCAACACTTCTCTTGACAATACGCCTTAAGTTGTGTGTCTGATTGTGGTAGTGGAATCGGATGAATAAATCTTCTTGGTCCAAATAATTGACAAAAAATTCCCATGTTCAATTAATTACAATTGTAATTTAGTTATATTTGGAAAAAGGTATGGAAAATATAGATCGAAACATGTTTTTATATTGTACCTTTTTATATATTTTTATCAATCTTTTCTTTGCCTTCTTCTAAAACAACGAAAAGAGCTTTTTCTTTAAGAGATACATTGTAATTTAGAAAGCTAGCTTTTTTTCTAACTTAAAGGAAAGGAAAAATATTTTTAAATGAAAATGCTGATTTTAGTTATTCATTTTCTTAGCAGGTGGATCACTTCTAACAGGTGGAAGTGGAGGGAATGCTCAACAACGTGATGGGTTTGATCCGAGCTATTGTTCCATCAAACTTCCACCTCCACAGCCATTAGCGCCAATGGAAGCAACTGCTGAGGAAAGGTATGAAACTAATTTCTAAATACATGACTTGTTTGCTTTATTTTAAGATGAATTGAGGTTGAATTTCTTTAATAGATCCATATTTTATATGATAAAACTGAACACAAACCTACATTTTTAAGAAATAAAATATTTTTGAAAAAAAAAAAAACTTTGATTGGTACAAAGCTTATGCTTGTGCATAGTGACAGTTTGACTTTGGTAAAAAACAATTTCTTGCGATAACTTGAAAACATTTTAAAAGGATTTTAGGGGTGTGCGAAAAAGTCTAAAACCACGACCTCGCTTCTAATATTTGTTTGGTTCAGCTTCTCATTTAATTTCTTCCATTCTTCTCCTATAACTTGAACACTTTCTGTGATCTGCTCTTCCCATATCTTTATTGGCCTCCCTTGCGGTCTTTTTCCCACATCATTTCCAGCATTTTCTTCGGCATCCTCTTTTTTTTTCCATCCTCATTACATGCCCATACCATCTCAGTCTTGCTTCTACCATCTCATGTACTCCCTCTATCCCAACTCTTCCCAGGATAACTTCATTCCTAATCTTGTTTCTACTCTTGACAGCTAATATGCTCTCGCTTGTTGAACATTCTTGTATGTTGATATATTTTATAGTAAAGTAAATTGATAGAACTAAAGAAAAAGGAAAAATAAACTGCTAAGAGTAAATTTGATGAAGAAAGCCCACCTAGGAAAGAGGAAAAATGTGGGAAGAATCCAATGCACAAAGGTGACATCTTCTTCCTTTCTTCTGTCTTCTATAGTAGAAATAGTCACACACACATTTTAACACAAATAGAATAATATTTCGGCTTCGCATTGTTGCCTTTATCGAACAGAAAGAGAGAGTACAAATAACACAAACAATGGATTACTCATTTTGAATTTAAAAGTATTTGATAAAATAACTTAGTTCCAGAAAGTGCACGTTAAATATCAAAAAACATATATAAATATATATATTGTAATGACAGTTTAAACACTGTACAAAAATGTAAAGTAAGTTGAAAGTAAGAACCACAAATGGATGTTATTCCCTAGATAGAACAAACACACTTCTCCTTGTTTTTTGTACTCTCTCTTCTTACAATGAAGAAAAAGGGTGTTTGTTCATCTTGTGCTAAGATAAATTCCTTTCAAGTTGGCTTCCTTCGTAATCACAGACATCGACATTGTACTTGTTTTACACTGTCTTAATTTATTTTTCCAAGCCATCAGGCATATCCAAACTAAACATTAATTTTTTTCCCATTTTCAGGCTTTTCATAGTTGCATCCTGTTCACCACGATTATGCGCTAAGGACGTGTTCCCCTGTTTTGGCAACTTGAAATGAGTCTACACTGCGAAACGAAAGTTGTTGCTATCTAATAGCCAACAAGAGATATGCAGAACTGCATTGGGTTCGTATTGAAGGAGACAGTTACAATAATAATCAATGAATGGGTGTGCGAAGACTTCGACTTCACTTGAATAATCAATTGCTTCGCATCAAACATGATGAAGCTTCGCCAATAAACATTTGAAAGCTAATACTTCGATTTTAACCTTAATTTTAATAAATGAAATTGTATAAACTAAAGAAAAGGAAAAATAAACTACTAAGAGTAAATTTGATGAGAAAGCCCACTTAGGAAAGTGTAAAATGTTAGAAGGATCAAATCAAAAGGTATACAATCGTCCTTTCTTTGTCTTCTATAATAGAAGTAGTCACACACCACATTTTAAGCAAATAGAATAATATTCACATGTTGCCCTTATCAAACACAAAGAAAGGTACTAATAACACAGAGGTTTTTAACCATATTTCCTTTAAATTCAAAATGAAATAATTCATTGTGTGATTAATTTGTACTCTTCTCTTCTTTGTGTTAGATAAAGGCAATAATTCTATTTGTGTTTAAAATTGTTGTGTCGATCTAAATCTTTAGATTTAGATATGACATAAGGAATATTTACCTTTGTGCAATGATTCTTCCCACATTTTCCTCTTTCCTCTGTGGGACTTTCTTCATAAATTTACTCTTTGTAGTTTAATTTTTCCTTTTTTTTTAGTTTCTATCAATTTCCTTTACTATAAAATTATTAGCCATTGGCCAACCTCATTTTTATTTCTATTAAATGATGGTATTACAAACATGGTCTAAGAGAATAAACAATTACAAGTATTTTAAGTGCATATAGATTAAAAAATCCAATGTTTTTCAACTATAAAACCACAAAAAAAAATCAAACTATTCGGCTTGAGATTATTTCGTAATTTGATTTGAGTGTTCCCCTTCGAATGAAAAATGGACTTCACATCGCTACATTTTAGGTTTTATTTAAACCACATTACCTTATGTACTAAATAACTATTAAAGTGAGGTTAATGTAAATGGTGAGAAGACCACTAAGTTTAAGTTTTTTTTTAATGTTCACTATACAATACCTGTCCAGTTATAATATATATGCTAATTATGCTATCATACATTAAGATATATATTGAAGTGAAAATGTACATCCACATTTATGTTGGAGTAGAATGGTATCTAATCGATTAAAGCATCCATTACTCAAGGCCAAGATTGAACCTGACCTCCTATGACCAGCAGACAAGAATAAATACTAGCTAGTATTTAAATACAAAACGGTTTCCTGAAATATCGAAAGAAATGAAAAATCAAGGTTTTGGGTTTTGTATCCAAAATTTTCTCGAATCTCAAATCTTTAAGAATTTGAGGATCCATCTCTAATTTATAGATTATTTTAAACCATTTGCCACCATTGAGTTTTGAAATTTTTGTAATATTCTGTTTAGTAAATTCTGCGTTTTACTTTAAAAACTTGAAACCTGAAGCTTTTTTTTAACTCTTTTCAATATTAGCCGAACTAAAAGTTTGTTTGCTATTATATGAACTTGGTCCTTAAAACATTGGTTTTAAGAGAATCCTGACCAAGAGTTTCAAATATGTTTATTTTTAACACCTTGGTTTATTACCCCTTTGGGTTATACAATTATATACTAAATTATGCTTATGGGTTAGGGATGAGGAAGGTTGAATTAGAGGAAGTGTACCCACATTGGTCTGGAGAGAAAGAGATTGGAAAACCATTTAGGAAAAAACTATTGTAAAACCATTTAGGAAAAAACTCGGTACACCAGATTGGGATCGAACCACGATCTCTCCATCATCTTAAGTCCAGTCTATTTCAGGACCATGTTGTTGTGAGTTTCAAATTAAATTGTTCTTTATCAAAAGTGTGCTTAGCTAAACTAACTATATATAGATATATACACACACAAATAATGATTTTGTGAAGTGAATCAATTAATATATATCCTTTCAGTCGCTACATGGTGCAGAGGTTTGCGGTAACCGTTTAAAGGTAATGGCAGCTGATCCACGTCACGATGACCGCAGGAAGCGTATTCGGATGGATGACCAATAAGTAAGTACACTTTTTACCCTATGTAAGGGGTGTACGAAGCTTCAAAACTTCGACTTGGCTTCGAAACAATTTCCAGCTTCGACAATAAAAATATTGACAGCTAAAATACTCAATTTATGTTCAATTACAGCCATTCTGAGCGGTTTTATACATTACAAATTAATATTCATATGGGAATAAAATGAAGTAATTTAATTGTGAGTTGAGATAATAGCTCGTTTTGTCAGATTAACATGAACTACAAACATTGGTGCAATAAAATATTTTCCTAGTAATCTTAGTGCGTTAAGTTATATACATAACCACAATTTAATATTTTTTCAAGCATAAAACAACTAAAGTAAAATATTCAAACCTCGGTTTGAGTTCGCTTCGAATTAAAAAAGTGGACTTCGCACATCCCTACTCTATGTATTTTTAAATAAAAAAAAAATTGTAAGTTATTTTTGTCCCAACTCCCATACCACTTGAGCATTAAGTGCCTACTTGGAACGTTAACAGCATTGCAAATTTTGGATATTAATGGATCTGCTGCACAATTGCCACCTTTGGCATTGGTGAAAGTTTGAACTCTTTGATTGAATTAAGAGATTAGTGGCATTGGTTTGGGACACCTCGGCTGTGTCCAACCAAATTTTTCACTGGATCACACTTATTTTATTTATTGATATTAATACTAGGGCTGTGCAAGTACTCTAAAAGTGGAGTTTTATTACTGTTTCAAACTAGACTAAAATTCTTAATAAAAAAAATGAATTATCAAAATATTAATTTTTATCTCAAAAGTGGTGTGTTTGATAAGTTTGATGTAATTTAAGGATAGTATTTCATTTGTCTAAACTTAGCTTTCCTGTGCATTCAATAAAAAAAGTATTATGAAACTAAAAGCTCGGGGCAGTTTGATCTCGAATAGGTTTGGGAAAAAATACAATTTAGGATTCTGAACAATAAATTTAACTTGGTAAATTAATAATATTGTTAATGATCATAAGATACAAACGTAATATTGATAGACACTCTCAAATTGTAACCTTTTTGTATTACTTTTTCTCGAAAAATTGTGGGAAATAATTTTTCCTGCCCGAGTTTTGGAAACATCCATTTTCCTGAATTATTTTCTGAAGTTCGGGATCCTAAACAGGCCTATATTTATTTTATCTACAACTGAAGGGTTTTTAAGGAACCAATACTGTGTGAAATACTTTTGAGTCGGGAATTTTAGGAAATGATCAGGGGAAAAGTCAGGAATTACATTAGTCACGTTGAGTAGACACCATGTTGATCCTTAATTATTTTGAAATTCGTAAGAATTAAGGAATCTAATTTGACATCCCTAATAAAGACCGCCAATAATAAAACACTGTTGGTTATTTTGATGCAGTCTCATAACACATTTGTGATATCTCTTGATTATGTTGCACCCTGAAACACTTTGACCCTATATTTCAACTTGACATTTTCACATCTGGGATTTCAATCCCAAAGACTAGAAAACTCTCAACCAAATATGGGATTTAGTTGATTCAAATAATTTAATGGTACTAATACGTATTTTATCTAGACAAATAGACTAACCTATCACATTGGTGCAACTATAATTATGTGTTTCAATTAAATTAAATTTAGTTGAAAAATGACACATGGACACATGAATCGTCCTGTGCTCAGGGTCATTCATCACCCATAATTTAAAGCAAAGCCTGTGATAGATTTGTGAATTTATCGGCTCTTAAGGGCGATTATTACTAGATCATTTTTCTTTGGTGAGTTGGCTTTTCTGCTGTCAGTTGTACACTGAAGCTGTAGGTTATGACAGGTGGAAAAAAAAAAGCCAACCCTCAGGCTACCAGAGGCGATCAATTTGATGATAGCTCTAAGAGCCGATGAATAACCCCGTGCACGTGGTGATTTCTGGATAGGTCAGGGGTAGAGAGAACACTGATGAGCTAAACAAAAGGTTCCAGGTTCAATTCCTGTGTCCAGATGTAATTTTTTAACTAAATTAAATTTAGTTGAAAAATGTATCTAGTGACTGCTATATCCGTAGACAAAAGTTTATTTCCAACTATGAATAAATATGTGTGATGTCACAAAACGTGTGTTCGTTGGCTTACATGGTTGTGTTTTCTCCACAGTTACTCTCCTCTTAACTGAGACGTGACAAACGAACACACGAGGTACGAGAACTTCAACCCTGACGACACAATCACTTCACCATGTGACAATAGTTGGCACAATCCTGCTTGAAGGGGAAATGTAGACTACTTTACACACAGGACTCAAGGACTTTTTACCTAAACAGTTTTACCTGAGCAGATGACAGACATAGCTCTGTGTTTGTGGAAAATAATTATAATATGTGTTGCATGCTATTGACAGTAGTGGACGGTGTTTAAAACTTGTGTTTACATAACAGTCTACTCAGCAAATTTATATTATTTTTTAATGTAACTAGTATATTCTTATTAAATTTTGAGTTTGTGTCTCAACATTGTACCTCTGAATATGAATCCCTTCCATACATCAATATCCCATTGAAATGTACTGTGAGGAAAAGGAATGTCTTCAACATTAGGGGTAGAAATTTGCCTTTATTAATACCGGAGCAACTGACGACTAAACCGACCCCCTTTACACACCTTTCTCATCCTTTACCTTTGTTTAGCCATTAGTAGAGGTGTGTGAAGCTTCGAAAACTTTTACTTGACCTTGAATATTCATTCTCTTTGACTTCCATTCGAAAGTAAAATACCAGATTACAAAACCTCGCCAAAAAAAAAAGTCAGTTAAAACCCACTATTGTTTATTTTATTTTTTTAAATTGCTGTTATTTCCATCACAAATTAGTGTTAGTATAAAAAAAATATAAAATAATTAAATTACATTTTGTAATAAGTTAATTTATCATGTTGATATTAAATATATTAATTATTTGAAACATAAAATCATGTAAATTATATCTACTACCTAAATTTACAATGCTATCCAAAGTATAATATTTCTATCCAACATTAAACATTTTTTTAAATATGTGAATATCGATTGGGCTTGGGGAATATCTCATTTTAATTGATTCGGCTTTGCTTTGAATTGAAAAATTGGACTATATACACCCCTAGCCATTAGCTTTGGGTTCAACATCAGAATTAAAAAAAATACACTAATATATTTTGTTATATTTGGAAATTCATATGGCTAGTGTTGTCGATTTCTAAATTTGTTTAAATTGATTTTTAAATTTTAATATTGATTTTGTATGCAGATATAATTCTTCAGTTAACATGTGATTGTTTATTTTTGTGTTCAAAGCTTCCTCTGAATATAATGGTCCACTCTTTAGTAAGGTTGTTTGGAATAGAGCACTAGGTTAAATCATGGTTTAAAGTAGGAGGACCATTCTCATTGGAGAGATATTGGGGTGGATATTGTTTTATTAATAAGTAGCAATATTACAGGTCTCATTATTTTAATTTCAACCAACTACCACAGCATCGCTCAGGTAAGTGCTTTGTTATTTCTCCAAACTCTACACACTTAGCTGTTAATTACTTTTACGGGTGACCTGGCAGTCTAGGGGTAAGGTGTCGGACTTCTGTGCTGGGGGTCTGGGGTTCAATCCTCAGTCCCGGCACGAATTTATCTGATTGCCAAACCCTTCCTTCACCTCTGACAAGACGTCTATTAATCACAACTTGTGAATGTGTGGAATAACAGGCCTTCACTGTGGTTCGGATCCCACGTTAAACTGTAGGTCCTCCATTTCATCTCACATTCACCCTACCATAACACATTAGCATACGTGCGTATAACCCGAACGGGTAGTAAGACACAGTGCTGCTGATAATAATAATAATAATAATAATAATAATAATAATAATAATAATAATAATAAATAATAATAATAAAAATAGTAATAGTAGTACTAGTAGTAATAGTAGTAGTAATAGTAGTAATAAAAACTTTTACATCCATTACTATTTCCAACCTGTGGCTTAGGTCAGTTATTTATCCAAGCCATATATTTTTTCACTGCTGGCCTGCTATGCCTGTCGTAACTTCATATGGCAGTTTAATTTACAGTCCAATTTTCATAGAAAGACTCTTATCTGACAATAATATTAAAGCTACAAGATCTACTCTCACGTATGCATACATCAAGTCAATACATAATACCATTGTTGACCACAAAAACAAAATCCTAAAAAGTTCTTCCTACCAAAATTCTATCTGCAGTTGAACTGCCATCATTATTTTTGATAAATAATGCTTGATCAAATAGATTAATATTGCAGCTTAATTATTTCTAGACACTTTGAAAAAGCACAGACATTTATTTTGAAATGACCCGCCTCAGTGGCGTAGTTAGTTAACCCGCTAGTTTCGTGTTGAGCTAGACTGCCGAGGACGGGGCGATCTAGGTTCAAATCTCGCTTTGGTGAACTGGGGGTGGTTTTTCATTAATGGTTTTCCACTCTCCCTCCATACAAATGTGGGTCCACTTCCTCTATATTCAACCTTCCCAATTCCTAACTAACCCATTAACATAATTAGTACTTGAGTGTATAACCCCCAACGGGTGGTAAGATACTAAATAATAGATAAATATTTTGAAATAGTACTGAAGTATTTTTTTGAACCTTATTCTTATATCTGCATTGTCTGAAAACACATTTAATAGCTTTATCAATTTAAGGTTTGTTTAGTAAAAGATAATATTTTAGTGTGCTTGTGTGCAATCGCATAAGTACACAGTTTTAATGAATAAATATTTTTATGACAGTCAAGATAAATTAAAATGTTATCAATTAATTTTTTTTTAATAGCAGGCATCTAAATTTATAAAACTTGGCTTGTTTTCACATAAAAAATCTGTGGAATGAATATGTGCTTGTCAATCATTGGATTTACTATGGTATATATCATCATCATCATCTAGTTTCCTGTCACTGGCAGGGTCGTCTCCAATAAGCCTCTCCATTTGTTTATTTCCTCCCACCACCATTCTTCCTCCACCCCGGCCCAAGCCACACCTCTCCTCTCCTCTCCACACTCCTCACTTCCTTTATCCACCTGTCCCTGGGTCTTCTTCTTGACCTCCTGCCCGCCACCTCCATTTCGAGTATCCTCCTCTTCCATCCTCTTTACATGTCCATACCACCTCCATCTCGTCTTCTCTATTCCATACTATCCTGCATAGGTTCCTCCTTCACTCTCGCTCTCACACACCCTTTCATTTCTCACCCTGTCCATCTTAGTCACTCCTAGCCTGTATCCTGCTCTTATCCCTTTCCTTCATCTCCCAGGTTTCTGATGCATCCTGCGATATTGAGACATAGTACGGCCTGTACATCACTCCTTTGCACTTTTGCGGCACATCTCTACTCTAGACCAGACTTCTGGTGCTTTTGTAAAAAGCCTTCACTTGCCTCCCTCTCTTCCCAATCTCCCTCTTTCCTCCACTACACTTCCCAAGTACTTGAAGCTTTCCACTTTCTTAAGTAACTCCCCTTATAATCACGGTACATATGGTGATCGTAATTTTTAGTGACTTTTCTATTACAAAGTCGAAATAGGTTCAGGCTCTTTATTATTCTGTCAGTTTTGTCAATAAATCACACTTGACACTTATAAAGTTGGGTGCCTAAAATTTATTTTCATCAGGTTTTTTTTTACATACATAAGCAGTAGATTAAGGAGTTGATTTTACATCTCTGCCTATAACTGGCCAATGTTTGTGATTCAAAATCTTGTCTTGAGCTGCACCATGACAACCATATTGGAAACTTATTTATTAGACAGTTTTATTTCATTTGATAAAGGGGAAGTTTTGCTCAGGTAAGTAAAATTTTAGGAACTTATTTAAGCCTGTTCAAATCTAAGATTTTCGATACTAAATTGGAATTTAAACATTTTAAAGCGAAAATATATTCGATTAAATCCTTGTTTGGTATTAAACTTATCGTTGAATCTAACACAGTTAATATAGTTATCAAAATTATTTTTAAATATTGAATGGATACTACAAAATACAAGTTTCTTTTTTAAAGTCAAATAATTAAGCTATTCTATTTTCTATGAAAAGTTAAATTATTTAAAAGTTTGACTTTTAGATTCAAATTTAGAATTAAATTTCATAGAATCTCAAATATTTATATCTAGAATTTTGAATTGAATACAACTCTTAGGTAGATTCATATTTGGTTTCAAAGTTTTGAAGATCTGTACAGGCTTAAACTTTGTGTGCATTAACAAAGTTTAATTTAGCACGTTTTTTCATCTCATTTTTAGATCTGCATATCAATGGCCTAGAATGAAAACCTTGTTTCTCCAAATTTGGTTGAAGGTGTAAAAGCTTGTATCTCACATGTCTCATATAGGAATTATGTGGGGGGGGGGGATTGCTGCTGCTGCCTAGTGCCAGTAAATGAAATCTCGTATCTTTTTGGCAATACATGGAGCCTACCTAGTGGGTGCTGCTTAGACTCTCCTACTCAATCCTGATTCCAACACCAAGTGGTGTACCTCAGGATCTTAGTAACCTGGTGGAGGTTGGGTTGAACCCCAACAGAAACCAGGTCAGGTGCAGACATGAGACTGGTCAGGGCAAAAACCAACAAGCTCTGGCCATTTGGCTTTCAGCTGGGTGGTCTGAGAGTGAGAGGGTTTGTGATGATGAGCTAAGTCGTGAGTAGCACCCGTAGTCTTAGTTAGGGAAGGTCTACCTGAGGACTTATAAGCGGCAGCCCCGCTACTCAGGTGTAGGCCAAGACAGGCTTAGTAAGCTGATGACTGAAACACTTATACTTGAGAAAACAAAGTAAAATGCTGGATTGACTAACACAGCCACAGGCTGGAAACAGTTTACAGTGATAGTTATCTATTTGAGTTCTATATAAAGTATGTAATCCCTGTAAACTTCTCTAGGAGATATTAATTTTTCATTCTAGGCCATCATTATTGTGCTCTGTATTTTATGTTTTTTATGGCCTGATTTGCTTCTGTAGATAGAAATGGTTGGGGGGCCTTAGCTTGTATTTGATTTCAAATAAAATACAGCAGTTGAACTGTACTGACCCCATCTTGAACAAAATCCTCTCTGCACTCCCTTGAACTATCAAAAACTCAAAATTACAGAGAGAGAAAAAGAATTAAGTCTTTAAAATAAACACATATTATCAAAATTAACAACAACAAAAATTATTGGATTATTCTCTTTTTGATGTGTGAAAGGATGTCCACTGGGTGTAACCCTAACCCAAACTATTGAAACGTTTTATAAGTGTGTGTGCGCTATTCATTTGTAGATAGACTATTAGAAGCTGTGTAGTAGTATACCTCAACTTTATTACAAATGGACATATCTATCTATAAAATAAATTGCAGGAAACAAAATATCATATATAATTAAATACATATAATAGAATTGTAGAAAAATAAAGCTCTAATAAAAGTAAAAACCCTTATCACACAGTTACTTTATAATTTCTTCAATAGGCTACTATCATTGCATCTTCCTCAGGAAGTAGTAGCAGCAGTAGGAAACAGGAAGTTAGCTTTGGTGATGCCAACCTGGTTGTGAAAGATGAAAATTCCTCTGTAAATAGTAGGTGGTGCTAGTTTTGCAACAGGGTTGAAATCAGGCCTAGCTAACAAATATTTAGGTTGGGTGGTTTTCTAGACTTTGTGGTCCATTTGAACTGCAGTTTCCTATATTCTTAATTGGGACAGATAAAGTTTACACGTCGTGGTGTAGTCGATTTCCGCATTAATTGGCTATAATGCTGAGATTGGATACATCCAATTAACGCAGCAAAAGGGTTAAGTTCAGGCCATATTATAATTGATTCTGAACCACAAATTAGCAGTATTATAACTCTAAAACAATTCTCGATTGAAATTTTTTTTTAGACTAGAATCTTTGAATCTCCAATATCATTAAGGATTCAAGGCTCCCGTCCCTAATTTTAAATCTTTGACCGTGTAGAAGTCCTCAAAAAGTTTAAGGTGCTAAAGCTGTTGTTTCTGGATTATTGATTTTTTATGTCATCTTGGTTACATTTACACAACGTTTCAGTGGTTGTAGGGTGTTAGGAGTTTTTACTTTTATTTGTGCTTTATTCATCTACTTTCAAGTATTCATGCATTTTTGTGATCTGCAGCTATCACTTTTTATAGTTCTTATTAATACCACTTAATTAACACTAATAATATAGTAAAATATTATCATTGTTGACCACAAATAAATATGTTTGTATTTTCTATAAGGTGCTCCAAATGTCTTTTCGTAAAATAAAAAAAGTTATTCCAGTGTGTCCAGGAGTTTTAAGAAATGAAAGAATGCCAATCAATTTAATAACATTAAAATTTTACAATATTCAACAAATTCTATAAATAACTCACTTTTAGTATTAATTTCAAGTAGTGTATCATTCATCAAATATTTGCTATGCAATTTCTTAATAGCTACAATTTAATTTATTAACATTATGTTTTGGTGAAAAAGAATCATCAAACTGGGTTTAATCCGTTCCCTGGCCCAGACACGTCGGTGTTTGCCTGAACTTTCCCTGATGTGTTTCGATCTGTGAGGTCACCGTGTGAAGAAAATTAAACTTGTTTCTACTGGAGCAATATTTGATTTAATTTGGCAAAATATATATAAACTGCCATTTTCTTGTTTCCCCTAGATCCCCACCTTAAACTTTATAGAGGTGACAATATGGTGGCATTGAATCATGCAAGGCAAATTTACCATTTCTAAGGGTAAACAAAAGATTACATTTAAAAAATAAAATAAATCAACTTATGTTTTGGATGATATTATTTAAGTGCTTGAGACCAGTCTTTGTGGCAACCTCTTGCGGTCCAAGCTTGTTATTGTCAACACCGACCCTACCTATTGGACTGGACTTGATATTAGGCAGCAGCAGTTGTATTTCCAGGTAAGATAATGGATTTGTATAAAATTAAACCACATTCTTATTTATAAGAAATAAAATAAATTTTTTACTACTGTTTCAGCAAAATATACAAGTGTTAGGGCCAGTTTCATAGTCAGACTTAGCATGCCTTAAGTGCGAGTCGATACTAAATACAGGTCGACACCTACCTAGACCAAAATGGAATGGGCCAGTCCATTCAATTTCAGGTAGGTGACGTCTTGTATTTAGTATAGCACCGTACTTGAGGCGTACTAAATCTGACTATGAAACTGGCCCTTAGTGTTTAAATTTCAACACTTTGAAAACCATATCAGCTTAGTATACCGATTTGAATCACAATAGGATGGTGTGAGAGCAGGCAAAATTTAAATGATTGAGACTTTACTTTAGGTGCCGATGATTCTTAAAATGTGTGAAGGACAAGAAAAACCAGTAAGAGTAGACAATGCTAATAATTTTAACTTGCAGACAAGCTTTTAATGTGGACATAGTGCCAGTTTCATAGTCATACATAGCACACGAGTTCAGCCCAATACTAAAGACAAGACAATACATACCTGAATTTGAATGGAATGGAATGAATCTGGCTCATATAGGTGTTGTCCTATTTTTAGTATCAGGATGCACATGAGGCATGCTAAGTCTATGATACTGCCCCCATAGTGGTTAAAGAACTGTTAAAATAGTCATTATTCATCGCTCTTAACTTATTTTATTAAAGAGAACTATTTATATACACTCTTTGGTCAGAAGTGATTACCAGCAGACTTGATATTCTCATACATATGGTTGACAGTCACATTGTAAGCTTAACACAAGGTGTTTAATATAGGGAAGCTTTTCTCCCTAAGGATTTGCTTTTAACATTACTTCCACGTGTCAAAGAAGTTTCCACCATCTTTAAGCAGGCTACTGATTTGCAAGTAGCCATTCATATTCCACCCAGCTCTTTATTTGTATTAACTCCAAATCTCTGAATAATTTGTCGTTATGTATTTTAGGGTTCATGTTGGTGCAAAGAAAAGTTGCGAGTATAAGGCCCCCAATTGCTCAATGTTGGTCTGCAATATCAGTCTGAATGTTTCAATGTACTGCGGCCCAGGCCATGCCTGGCTGGGGTCCCTCCACACGACCCCCAAATCATCTCTACCAAACAGCGCTGGGGAAGGAACATGGTCCCTCAAATAGTTCCACACACAATCTCTCAGCAACTGTACCACCTCGTGAGGGCTTAGTTTGCCCACCACATCCCCGAGCGAAGACAGAGGTGGGGGGAGAAGTTGGCCGAGAGATAGCAGCTGTAGCAGTTTCTCGGTGGTATAGAGTAGCTTAGCTCTATGTGTACTTTGCTGCCAATGATGGCCAGAGGACCCCCACTGGGCCAGGAGGGTTGCTGTGACTGCCCTAAGGAGTACAGAACAGTAGCACAAGGTGGGGCGATTGGTGGCAACCAAAGACATCAGTTCCCACACCAATGGTAGATCATCAAAGCGACGTCTTACGTGGAGATCTCTTTCAATAGTCACCTGTGAACATGCATATCATGTTGACATATACAAGAAATGGGTGTATCATGTAAGTACTAGATTTAATCTTGTTAAATTTGGTTTTAAATAAAAACACTAATTAAACATAAACTTCAATTTGTTACACTTATGGAAATGACAAATATTTCATTGAAACATCAGGAGTGAAATCGGTGTCACTAAAACAACTTCAAGGTAGACTACTTTTATATAAAACTTAATAAAATCTTGCCTTGCAGAACTCTTCTTCTGGCCAAGGCAAACCATTGTACATTACATCGGGTGAAATTAGTTCAACCAACAGCAGAGACACCATAGTCATTGCATCCAAGGACACACCACCTAGAAAAATATATATCAGGAAATTAATAGATAGATTTTCTTGTTGTAAAAAAACATCAAACTACTTATATTGGGTTAATGTCAACTACAATATCCAATCTCTCCTAGGATGATGTTTTTTAGATGAACATTAAGACAATGGTTCTAAATTTATACAAGAAAACTGTAGAGGATTTGGTCCTATTCAATGTTTGCTATTAAATATAATTTCAAGTGAAAGGGTCAATATGTGATATATATACTTTATTGAATCTACATTTACGTTGGGGAGACCACT
The DNA here is from genome assembly GCA_033556935.1 of Timema podura. Classification (NCBI taxonomy): domain Eukaryota; kingdom Metazoa; phylum Arthropoda; class Insecta; order Phasmatodea; family Timematidae; genus Timema; species Timema podura. Next base: position 13,968,629 of record JAVRXN010000014.1, on the reverse strand, counting down.
TGTAATTCACCAAAAAAAAATTGAATTAAAAAAACTTGAAACCAAATATAAAATTATAACTAATCTTTTACCAAATCCATATATTCATACCATAAATGAATAAAGTCATATGACAAATCCTTGTAAATTTAATGAGTATCCATGTAAAGCTTGACTTGAAATTCAAGTACTCGCAGATCTTTATATTTATGTTTGTTAGGCACGAAAAAATCTTTAGCTACTTGATTTCTTACCTATGTTGTTAGTGCAAACTGCCTTCAGCAAATTGATCAGCTGATGTGAATTATGAGCCACTATATCAGATGACAAAGCATCACTTTGATTGTGAACTCTTGGACCATCGCCAATAACTCCAGCATGGAAGACCGACGAATGCCGCTGGGCCAACATTGTGCTAGAACCCTGGCAAAAACATTAAATAAACTGTCTAATCATCATAGAAATAACTTTTTGGAGCATTTAAATGTATAATTGTTAACGATGGCAATATGTCACTAGATATATATGATAGATTGGAGATAAAACAAAATTAGAGAAAAACTTGTAATAAATGCACACAACAATCCAACAAGTGCTTTTCAATTGGAAACAAAAAAATATACGTGCAAAGAAAGGTCTTAGTGTACCCACATTTATGTGGAGGGAGAGTGAAAACCATTTACGGAAATCACCTTAGTAGACCCATCAAGATTGAAACCCGATCTCCCCGACATTGACAGTCCAGTTTATTTGAGAGTAATTCTTAGACCATGTAGCCACCAAAAAGGAATATTCAATATGATGCCCTACAAAATTATGCAAAACAAGAAAATATATTTTAAGATAAATTTATAAAATGGCTTATAAAAAATGCTCCCCCTCAACCCCACCCAAATATTGACTATCCTTAATGATTCGAAGGCTCTCTCTAATATTTATTTAACAGGACGAGGCCAATATCACCTGTCTTTGGTTATCGTGCAGTAAGCTCGTATCTTGGTTTGTTTTGTCACTGGCGACTTAGTTATCTTAGCGCCAAACAAATGGGAGTGAGAGTGGAAAAGCGACTTCTCCAGTATCTCTCGGAGAGCAAGGGCCCTCGTTGGAGAAGAATGGACAGAGAGACGGCCAAGTAGCCGGCAACATAACCGTGCCCCACGCAGCGGACAGTCACGTCTAAACATTCCAAGTAACATAATATATATTTTATAACTGTTAATTCAAAGAACAATAATTTTCCCCAATAAAACACTTTTTGTAATTCTCTTGATCATCCAAAAGAAGTGTATGCCCATTCTTGAGTGAAATCTTTCAAAATGAGACTTCAAGATATGTTCAGTGATGCTGTTAAAATATATTTTAGATTAATAATAATAATTATTATTATTGAATAGTGAAGTTAAGGCTGCCATCTTTTCTTACATTTAACCAAAAATGAATAGGGTGTGCAAAGTCCATTTTTTTTTATTCGTGTAAAATCGAGTATCTTAAATATGCCCAAAGCTGCTGCATTGAAGTTTGTGTATTTTATAAAAATTTGTTTTATATTGGGGAAAAAAAAAAATCATCAAAACGAGAAACACTACATTACTATCACAACATATTAGGCAACTATTACAAATTTTTGTGATGTTTGTGTACCCTGAAAGATAGTGGTGTTACCTTGCTGGACTATACAATGGCCTTATCTTATGAACTGTGCATCATGGTGGAACAATGTAAAGTAAGGAACAGAAATATATAAAAAAAAAATAATAAGTATTTCGGTTCGACTCCCTGGTTAAAATTGACAATTATTTGCAGTGAACTCAAGAGTTTTCAAAGCTTGCACACCACTAGGAATTAGCATACGTCTAAAATAAACCGACGGTGCAGCCGTTCCGCCTCTTACCTGAATCTTGCAAGCAGAGGAAGAAGTATCCGACAACAGCCTTGGAGAGCATCAGCAACAGTTGTGTGCTGGGGAATGGCATGGCACCATTCAGAGCCAGGTCGACGGCAGTGGCTACCGAGTGGGCGCAGGTCCCAGACACTGTACCCAGCAGGTTAGTCACCTCGTCAAGGTTATCTAGTACAGCACGGGAAACGGGTCTACCGCGTAGAACTTTACCAGCGCCCGCACGTTCCCATCTGAACACAAACTTTTTTGAAGGGATTTTTCATAAGGACATTAATTGGTGTAACTTGATGGAATTGAATCTCAAAATTCCGAATAATTCAACAAAGTAAAAAATGACAACCTTGGCAAGGGATCGAACCCAAGCCGTACACCAATGCTTTAACCTTGAGCCATCCTGGTTTGTCTTCTATCCAGGACCATTTTAATTCACTAATTGCTGTGTTGAGTTTGATTTGTGGTTAATGGTGAAAGTATTGACAACTCGGAGCTAACCACACATACACATCTATTTCTAAATAATTAACTATAAAGCCAAATTTCTGTTAAAAGAATAATAGGGTATTTAGATAATATCATTTTCTTTTTCGCGAGAGATGGGTTGAATCTAAAATTTTAGTTAAAGTTAAAATATTTATAATTCAATTTAAAATAAGTTGTTTAAATTTTGGTGCCACTGATAAATTATATTTTGTTTGTAATGTCTATTAGTTCATAAACAACAAAGAGAACTTTCTTTTAGTAAATAAAATAATCAAACTAATACAATTTTGTCCGTTTTTTTGTGTGTGTGTGTGATCCTCCTAACTTACTCTATGGCATCAGGAACCCAAAGTTTAAATATTTTCACAGAGTTTGATTAGATGACCCGCAAGGCCCCCCCCCCCCCATTGTTTCCTGTTGGAAAATGAGTATATTATTATAGTAGAACTTTGTTGACTATGTAAAAGGTCCCAAAATGTGCAAGACAACATTGAAATCTATACTTGAAAATACTTATTTTTTTGGTATTTTTTGATATAGCTTCACACATTAAGCCATGATTGAAAACCTCAGATAGTAAAAATACTTTTATTTGTGAAGGAGAAAATAATCAACTCTTTCTGTCAAGGTAGGATGGAATGGGATAAAAGAGCATAATATTGTCTTTTACTATTTTACCACCCTTTCAATTGTTAAAACATTTGTTTAATAGTCGAGTATTTAATAAAACTCTCTTGATCAAAATTTAAATTGGTACATAATAAAGAAAACACCTTTATACCTGAGTAGCATAACCACATTCTTCCATAAGTTTTCTGGAGACGAACCGGGACCACTGGTTTCTCTGATAGCTTGCTCCAAAACATGGACCATGTATATGTTCTGAACCTAGACAAAGATGATTTTATTTTGTTTAGCACCACATCTTACTTCCTGTTCAAATTGTACACTTATGTACTGGTAACACTAACGAGTTAGGGATGAGGGACGGTTGGATTTAGAGGAAGTGTACCCACACTTGTGTGGGGTGAAAGTGTAAAAACCACCCAAGCAGGATTCGAACATTAATCTCCCCGTCATCGACAGTCTGGTCTAACACGAGAGTGCGTTAGACCAAGCGGCCACCGAAGCAAGTGATAATTCATTGAATCATATATAACACCACTTACTGAAACAAATTTCAGCTGTCCTATATTATGTAATGAATGATTTAGTTATTATAAATTGTATTTTATATATAATTTCATTTTTGAGACTAAGGTAGAAGTAGGTAACCGTCTTTCTATAGGTGGGATGGAAAGAACCACAAGTTAAGGTCACCAATATTTTTCTAGTTTTAATATTGATTCAGTAGATATGTTAAGTTTAATTTCTACACATATCAACACTTCTTAAATATTTGTACAGGACCTTCGAATGAAGAGAAAAAATCCTGGTAAATAAACAAGCCCTAACTCACAGCCCACCTTATAGAAAAGCAATCTGCCGTTCCCAAAATAAATACAGGAGAACCTTTTTAATTTTGAAGTCCAATGGATATCTAAAAAGATTCGAAATATCCAAAATTCGAATTAACCAATGTGTGTACTTTTTGTACGCATTAAATAAAAAACCTCAAAATGAAGAACTGTCAAAATTAACTTGCCGTACAAAAAATGTAGACTTTATCAGTTTTTGCACTTAAATTACATTAGGTACTTTGGAAAAAAATCGTAATTTTGGTTTGTTGTAGCATTCTTCTCTGGACACAATTAACAAAATCTTGTTCTTGTTCCTCAATTTTGCACTTTCCAACTCTCCATGATGTTATTCTTTTTTCATTTTTTAAAGATAGGTAGATAAAGTGTTTGGCTGTATTCCATATTCTTTTGCGATAACACAATTGTTTTTCACTCCCTTTTCCACTTCTCTAATAACTTCAACCTTCTTGGCTAAGGTTAAGCTTGGGTAGGCTCCACGCTTAGACATCGTAAGAACACCGCAATTTACACTTGCGAGATGAGAGACAAAGATGCCAGATTAGGACAAGCAACATGAACCTTACCCCTTCCATGCTGGGTGTCATGTGATGGCATTGTCACACAGAAGCAATTCCAAAACATCCCCTATTCTAGGAAAATTACTTGCAGCTGGTGCAAAATTCCCCGGTTTCTCTTTTACTACAAGTTAAACTCTTAACTGTATTTGACATTTCTGGGATTCTCGGTTTAGTTGAGATTGTTGTTATGTTTGAAGTGAGTAGAAACTCGAAAAAATTAACAATACATTGTATAGACTTGGAATTGTCCAAATATTTCCTTCTAAAATTTGAATTAAATGTTATTTTTTACCATTGATTTAGATAAGAATTTTGTGGGGAATAATGTTGGGTTCGAATTAGCCAGATCCTACTGTATTGGGAGAATGTTTACCTTCAAAATGGTGGCACCCCATATACAAAAACATTAAATACATTTTATCAACTATTTGAATTTAAATTTTTGAAAACTTGAATAAATGAGAAATGAGAGGCCTGGGGTAATAGTTAAGGAGGGGCCAGTGCAGAAGTCATGATTAAGGTGGTAAGGAGAAGATACCAAAGAAGATGTGTGATATTTAAATGGGGGACAGGTGGATGAAGGGAGTGTGGAGGAGAGAGGAGAGGTGGTGGGAGAAAGAACACATTGGAGAGGTTTATGTTCCAAGTAGAAAGTGATGATGATGATGATGATGATGAAAAGTACTTTATTAAAAATGTTCAAAATTATCTTTTCTACACTTTCTTCAGTTAGTATAATCTTTGGTATATAAATATGTACCTGGTTGACTATTGGTCCCGCTGCTATAAGCCTCACTAGTGCGACCAGGTGGTCTTCGGAAGAAGCTTTCTGGAGGAGTTGGGCAGCAGACCCAATAAGCACTGCTGGGCTTTCATTGCCTATCAATGCTGCAGTGATAAAAATATAAATCACAAAATAGTAGATTCGAGAGGTAAAACAATCAATAACAATAAACTTATATGGGGAAGAAACAAAGAGTAACAGTTTCAAGTCTTGAACTAAAATCTAATCAGCATCAACTGTTTCCAGCCAGTGACCCGGTCAGTTTAGTAAAATGCCTCCATCTTCCACTATCTTCCCACCATTCTTCTCTCACTTGAACTATAATATGTATCTTTTTAATCTAAGAGGATAACTTTTTCTGTTGGTATGATCTTTTTCTTCAATTTGGATTCTGTTAGTGAGCTTGCGTTGCTATAGAAAAGAGAAATAGTAACTAAACGTTTACATCTTTTCATTCTTTTGTTAAGTTTGTTGGACCCCAAATAAGTAGCATCATAGCCCTAAAGCATTTATGACCCGAAATAAGAAAAGAGAGAATGAGAAAAAATTTACACATCATGACTCTGATATTTATTTCAATCTTCTAATCTTGAATACCCTTTAAGAAACAAAGAGTCGAAAAACCTATCATTATTACTAAGTTTAGTCTTGGATGATAACTGATTATGTGTTTGAAGCCCCTAAAAAACTTCTAATAGGAAACGAGTTAAGTGTTTATAGTAGCAGTAGAGAAGTGTCATATAGTGAGTGAGTACTGTGCACCTAGATAATGGATGTAAGCAAGACCAGGAAGGTGGAGGCAAAGGGAACTCGGTCAACAGGATTAGGAATGAAGTTGTCCCGGCAATAGTAGGAGTACATAAAGATGGTAGAGGAAACCTGGGTTAAATACCTAATGAGAAAAGAAAAAGAAAAGATCTTAAAGAGAATGATACAGCTTAAGTGTGTAAGAAAATAACCCCAAGGGAGACGAAGAATATGGAAGGAGCTGGTAACAGCGAGTATGTGAGTTAGAGGAGAATAATGGTCAAAGGAGAGATGAAGATGAAGGCATTTTACAAAACTGAGCCGGCCATCTACTTGCTGGAAACCGTTGATGATAAGATGAGTAGTTGACTTAAAAAGTGTTGGGGTGTTTTTTTTACCTATGAGCCTGACCGCAGTCAAGACTTGAAGATTGTCCTTTTCCAGAAGAAGGGGTTGAATAACGGACACTTCTTGCTGGATACACCCAAGAAGAGCGATGTTAGCAGACAAAGTACATCGCAACTGTTGATCCACTTCTTGCAACAATAACTCTGCCAACATTCAATTCATCCACCTCTTAAACCAGCATGCTGACATTACCCTTTAAGAATATGTTTATGATAAAAACAATATAAATTATTAGTTTTGTAAACTAATTTTTTTATGTAGCATATCCTGAGTACCCTCTGATATATTCAAACAGTGGTGTGTGGTCAATTATGTGCAATGAGGAGCAATAAAGGGGGTCTGATGGACTCTAGTATAATTAGAAGCTCATACTGGTCTTTTTCTTTTTTTTTATATATAGTTAAAAGTATTCTGGGGAAGAAAGGAAGAGGGTTGACCCAAATAAACACATTACTTTGTAATAGAGTGCCCATAATTATATCTACAAACAATAAATATTGGTTAAAACAAAATAAAAACTAAGATTTTAACAGTATTAAATGTATGATATTAAACTCATGGGCTTTTACTTGCCTAGGGATATGGTGCTTCCCTTTCCCCGATGAGGGCAGGCCAGACCCGGAAACAAATAATTGGTGGGATAAAGAGTGAGCGAAACCAGCTGGCTGGTCGGTCAGTTTGAGAAAGAACGGCTTACTCCGAAAAAAGAGCTGCGACCTCAACTCAGTATACTTGTTGAATAGGTTTCTATTATAATAATAATTTGTTTATACTTCATTTTTCTCTTATTTTCTTTTTTCCCTCTTTAATTATAGGGAAGCATTGCTTACCTTGCTTCCATTGAATAAACGCCACTGAATTTAAAGTTTGTTTAGTTGTCTCACTGTTAGCTACTATATATGAAATACATTAAAAATTTATTTTTACAATTCTTAGAGCTTGATGTTGATGGTGAAAATTAAAATAATTAAATTTGAATGAATCTTTAAGGAAGAACTGTTTTCACTGTATTTTCCCTGTATGTCAACTATATAGTAGAGGTTTTCTCATCCTTTCCTGTTTCCATGCTGATGCAGCTGTATTATCTACTATAAGGAATAGGGAAGCAAAGTAAAGTTTAAGGAATTACACTCGTATTTACCTTGAGAGAATAAGTAGGAGATAGTATTGGGGGGAAAAAAACCAGCCTTCAGTGCACCCATATGATAAGTAAACTATGATCGATTGAGTCAAAGTCAAACTCATTCATTAGCGGACACCTAACTCAGAAATATTATGAAGACTAGAAGACAAACCTAATATTCTCCTAGCGGTGGTGCAAACGTTCTGTGGTACACCCTCCTCGAGAGTGGCTGCACTAAGGAGCAGCTTGAGGATCTTAGTCCCCCCCTCTTCGCAACCGAGAGCAAGGTGCACTACTAACCCCTCAAGGGCTTGGGCACTGCCAAAATATTCACACCAGCCCGGGGCCTGCGTAGCGAGCTGGGCCAACATGGTCACATCCACTGTAACATACACACAGAACATACTATTTTTACTTATAAAATACCAATGGCCCTATTAATTTCAAGTAGTTACGACTTGATTTTTAATAAGAATTAGGAGGGTGTGAAATCCATTTTTTTCAATTTGAAGTGAAGTCGAATCAAATAAATGAAATATTCCTGGAACTAAATCATAAATCAACGTTCGAATATTTTATAAAGATTATATAATGTTAAAAGAAAATATACTGTGCATATTTTTATACATACATAATATATATATAATATATATGGCAAAGCTTCGTAATTGTCAAAGTCAAAAAAATAATATGAATCCAAATTGAAGTTAAATATCAAGAAAGAGATGGGAAGAGCCGATAACAGAAAGTGTACAAGTGAGAGGGAAGAGCAGTATTTT